>CM064495.1:28169917-28483978 GCA_032716605.1 Paralithodes platypus
AAGCCATACTGGCGATCTGAGAGCAGATTATGAGAAGAGAAATGCTTAAGAAATTTGGAAGCAAGAATAGTTTCAAAAACTTTAGAAAGACAAGAGATGAGAGCAATTGGACGATAGTTGGAGGGTTGAGAGCGGTCACCCTTCTTTGGGACAGGTTGAATGTGAGCAAACTTCCAGCATGAAGGGAAGACGTTAGAGGATAGACAGAGACGAAAGAGTTTGCCTAGGCAGGGAGTCAGCACGGAAGCACAGTTTTTGAGAACAACAGGAGGAACACCGTCCGGACCGTACGCCTTATTAGTGTTAAGCCCAGAGAGGGTAGAAAGTACATCTTTAGAAGAGATTAGGATATTAGGCATAAGTAAGAGAGAGGAGGGAGGAATAGCACCGGAATCATCCAAGGTGGAGTTTCTAGCAAAAGTTTGAGCGAAGAGTTTAGCTTTGTCAGAGGAAGAATTGATGGTTGTGCCATCAGAGTGGGAAAGGGGAGGGAAAGGCGAGGAAGAGAAATTGTTGAAGAGGTTTTTGGCTAGATGCCATAAAGCTTGGGGAGAGCTAGAGTTGGATAGTTCAGTGCATTTATTATTGATGAAAGAGTGTTTGGCAAGTCGAAGAACAGATTTGGCTTGATTCCGGGCAGAAACATAGGAAGAATGAGAGTCTTGAGTTTTAAGGCATCGGTACCGTATAAATGCTTCCTCCTTATTGCGGACAGCAGTAGAACAGGCGTGAGTAAACCAAGATTTTTTAGCATTAGTCTGAGAGAAAGAGAATGGAATGTATGCTTCCATGCCCGATAGGATTACCTCGGTAATGCATTCAGCACTCTCCGAGGGACCTCGGCCACGGAAGCAGAAATCATTCCATGGGAAATCAAAGAAGTACTGCCGGAGAGCCTCCCAGTCGGCAGCGCCAAAGTGCCACAAGCGCCGCCGGCTAGGAGGATCGGGTGGCCGTACTGGAGAGATAGGACAGGTCACAGAGATAAGTTTATGGTCAGAGGAGCCCAAAGGAGAGAAAAGGTCGACAGTATAAGAAGATGGGTTAGAAGTTAGAAACAAGTCAAGAATGTTGGGCCGATCTCCGATGCGATCCGGGATACGGGTGGGTTGCTGAACTAACTGCTCTAGGTCATTTAGGATAGAAAAGACGTAGGCTTGTTTACCAGGTGGATCACTAGTATGAGAGGAGAGCCATTGGCGGTGGTGAACGTTGAAATCTCCTAAGATGGAGATTTCTGAGAAAGGAGAAATGGATAGAATGTGTTCTACTGTAGAGTTTAGATAGTCAAAGAATTTGGGAAAGTTGGTAGAGTTAGGGGAAAGATAGACAGCACAGAAATATTTAGTAAGAGAATGACAGGAAAGTTTGAGCCATAAAGTTGAGAATTCAGAGGAGTCGAAATCGGGAACACGAGAGCAAGTGAGTTTGTTGTGCACATATGCACAACATCCGCCTTTGGCTCTGAAACTAGGATAGAGAAAGTAGGAGGATACAGAGAAGGGGCTGCTGGATGTTGCTACAGACACCTGAGTTTCGGTGAGGAAGAGAAGATCAGATTTGTAGGAGGAGAGATGGTGCTCAACAGAGTGAAAGTTAGAGGAAAGTCTGCAAATGTTTGCTGAAATTAATAGAAAGAGTAACAGGCCGAGGTCCAGGTAATTGTGTGGGGTCGTCAGGGGTTGGTCGGTCGGGTGTGGTGGCATTTATGGTCCCCCCCCCACCCCCCTGGGGACTCCGAGGCTGGCTAGAATTCATCATTTTTTTTTTTTTAATTTTGGTGTGGAGGAATGAAGTGTGGTGTGCATGTTTAGTGTAGTGAAGTGGATAGGAGGAGGAGGTGTTTGTGAGAGCTAGCTGGATTGCTCTCAGTGTAAATGAGGCACAAAGAAAATCAGTAAGAGAGGCCAAGCAAATGAAACAGGAGTTCCAGCGACTCTTTATCACATGCCTATAACCTCACCTGGGTCTAGCCCTGATCGATTGGTGCCTACAATCTCTCCACAGTATGGACCATATGGTGTTAGTCCTGTTGTAAAGAAAACATTTGCTTCCATGGTGATTCCCTGCCTTGGCACACTATTTTGTCTCTGCTTTCCTCTAACATCTCCCCTTCTTGCTGGAAGTTTGCCCTTATTCAACCTGTCCAACAGAAGACATGCCAGCTTTCAAAAATTGATATACTCACTTTTTAGGGAACTTTTTTTTGCTATTGGCCTGTCCGTTCACCTATGATAGGCACAATTTTGGGACAGGCCAAAAACTATCCTGTCCTAAAACTGAATAGTGGTCATTCGTTCCCTAAGGTGTTTCAATAATGTTCCCTAGCGTGAAATTTTTTCTGACCGGCCCAAATTTGGCAAAACTAGCCTGTCCCGAAAAAGCATATTTTCCACTAGCCTGTCCGTCAACATATAATGGTTTTTATGCTATATGAGTTGCTTAAGTTATTTTAATGGTAAAACTGGCAGAAATAGGGCTAGCATTACCAAAACTATGCAATAGGAGTAGAATGTTATGCTTATTCCAAATCTTGCATCCATTTTGTAATAACTGAAAAAATGGAAGTGGTAAAGCCAAATATGTTAAAAAAGAAATGATAAAGTTGACCATATTTCCTTTCTCTGAAGATTAATCCAATTTCTAGGTGCAATTTTGAAATCAGCATAAAAAACTACTCCTAATGCAAGGTTCTGGTAACGCTAGTCCTAGCTGGCAGAAATGGGGCTAGCGTTACCAGAACTATGCAATAGGAGTAGAATGTTATGCTTATTCCAAATCTTGCATCCATTTTGTAATAACTGCAAAAAATGGAAGTGATAAAGCCAAATATGTTAAAAAGAAATTATAAAGTTGACCATATTAGGGGAAATAAAAAAAAAAAATTTATTTGTGTTTTTATTGACCAATAATTGTTTTCCTGAGCTTAGGCATTATGGAATGTCCCATACTCAACACTAATTTCAGTTTATCATCATTTCTGGTAATCATTTCAGTAATAAAGTCTCTAATTGCGCCAAGGTAGTTAGTGTCCTCATTACTGTGTGGAATCGATCATTATTACCAATAACCTCCAACATCTGTCCTAGAATAGAAAAGTGTATTCTGCTATCATCTAGTACAAACCGGGGCACCTCTGCGGCACGCAAATATCCCAACACGTAGGCATATCTCATTAATATTATGGTGACACCCTTCAAAATCTCACGCCCATGTTTCTCCTCGTCGTTGTCCACATTCATGGCGTTACCGACAATGAGGGTATAATGATTCCAGATAATGTAATTCGTGATACTGTAAGCTAGATACGAATCTTCGTGAATGGAGTGATCAACGTTATAAATTACCGAAAAACGGGATTTCGCAGATGATTTTCTAACTACGTCGATCTGGTAGGTTGCTCTTGAGCGAGGCAGTTCTACGGAAGATGCTATACCTTTTAGCACGTCAATTGATACGGTGAGACCGAACCGTCCCCTGATTACCAAGTGAACGTCGGTCACAATGGAAGGATTCAAGAAAGAGAGCTTGATCTTCTGCAGATTTTCCTCACCAGTGTCCATGGACACGAACAAACACGTGCGTGTGGTCACCCAAGACGGTACCTCCTGTGACTGATACCTGACAAGATCCTTGTAGCGTCCTCGTCCTTCATTCGTGACATGAAAACTGTAAGCTCCTTCGCTCTGGACAGACATGACACTCCTCAGATTGAAGTACTTGTCCTGAAAGGGGTCAACGTCAATGATGGCCGTGGCCACGGTTGGATTCTTCGTGTAGCTATTGACCGAGGACACACGGTCAGATTCCCGCGAGGCTGGCAACGGGAAGAAGAGTTCGTGGGGAGGAGGAGGAATGTGGTGAAGACTGATGCCACCGTCACCGCAATCAACGCCCCCCGCCCGTGCCCGAACCTTAGGGGAGGGGGCCGTTGTAACCTTAGACCAGGGTGTGACCGGAGGTACTCAATGCCAGCAACAGGCGCCGACCCAGGCAGGTGTGGCCGCCGGTGCAATGTCATCAGCACCTGTCGGCAAAGACAAATCACTAGAGGACGACACGGGCGGGAGTGTTGGTCAACCGCCACTTCCACCTGGAAGCAAAGACGCAGCACCAACAACAGAGGATATCGCGGTAGTAGCTGTTGGCGCACCGCCACCTCCACTGCTTTCAATTAGGCCGAAAGAACAAAAGAAAGACTGTGAAAGATATGATGATGCCACACAGAACAAACAAATAGTCCCCCATAAAAAAAGTAATTGGCTGCCTCCCGTCACCAATCCTTCAAACGTTGAGGTATACAGTGTTGATGATCCATTACGCTCAGAATTGTATGAAAACGAGATTGACAAATAATCCCACAAAAATGTTCGAGATTTTGTACCAGTGCTAAAATTTTTGTGGGATTATTTTTGGTGAGTCGTCTGACTGGGGTACGACACATTATACGAAGCATGACCTAGGATGTATACGACGCATTATACGAAGCATGACCTAGCTATACGACGCATTATACGAAGCATGACAGAGAGGGACACACACACACACACACACACTGTGTCTGTCTCTCTCTCTCTCTCTCACACACTGTGTCTGTCTGCCTGTCTCTCTCTCTCTCTCTCTCTCTCTCTCTCTCTCCTGGAGAGAGACTACCCGGCCAGGCTGCTGCGGCGTCGCTGCTGTACGGGTCCCTGTCGTGATTTTAACACACACATCTTTAGGCGATCTTCTGTCCAACGTGAGTTGGTGGAATTTGAGTTGGTGGTGAATCTTTTTTCAGGAGGGTCTAAATTTTTGTGGGTGAAAGATGTCGTGGAAAAATTACAAGCAATCTTTTTTCGAGAAAGCTAAATTTGTCGATACAATTGTAAAAACTAGGACAAATAAAAGAAAAACATGAAAAATTCCATTTTATTTTCCGATTTACATTATACGAAGCATGACCTAGCTATACGACGAAAAATCTTTGACTCAGAGAGAGAGAGAGAGAGAGACAGACAGACACAGTGTGTGTGTGTGTGAGAGAGAGAGAGAGAGAGACAGACACTGTGTGAGAGAGAGAGAGAGAGACAGACAGACACTGTGTGAGAGAGAGAGAGAGAGTTACACACTCTCTCTCTCGCTGTCATGCTTCGTATAATGCGTCGTATAACTAGGTCATGCTTCGTATAATGCGTCGTATAGCTAGGTCATGCTTCGTTTAATGCGTCGTATAGCTAGGTCATGCTTCGTATAATGCGTCGTATACTGTCCTAGGTCATGCTTCATATAATGCGTCGTATACTGTCCTAGGTCATGCTTCATATAATGTGTCGTACCCCAGTCAGACGACTCACCAAAAATAATCCCACAAAAATGTTAGCACTGGTACAAAATTGTGGGTGAAAGATGTCGTGGAAAAATAATTGACAACTCTATTTCTTTAACAAGACAGCGTGAGCGCGCTCATTGCTACTGATTATGGGCAAGACGTTAGCTAAATAATCTTTGACTCAGAGAGAGAGAGAGAGAGAGACAGACACAGTGTGTGTGTGTGTGTGTGTGTGTGTGTGAGAGAGAGAGAGAGAGAGAGAGACAGACAGACACTGTGTAAGAGAGAGAGAGAGATAGACAGACACTGTGTGAGAGAGAGTTACACACTCTCTCTCTCGCTATCATGCTTTGTATAATGCGTCGTATAGCTAGGTCATGCTTCGTATAATGCGTCGTATACTGTCCTAGGTCATGCTTCGTATAATGTGTCGTACCCCAGTCAGACGACTCACCAAAAAATAATCCAACAAAAATGTTAGCAGTGGTACAAAATTGTGGGTGAAAGATGTCGTGGAAAAATAATTGACAACTCGATTTCTTTAACAGGACAGCGTGAGCACGCTCATTGCTGCTGATTATGGGCAAGACGTTAGATAAAAAATCTTTGAATCAGAGAGAGAGAGAGAGAGAGACAGACACATCTCTCCTAAATTTTTGTGGGTGAAAGATGTCGTAGAAAAATAATTGACAACTCGATTTCTTTAACAGGACAGCGTGAGCGCGCTCATTGTTACTGATTATGGGCAAGACGTTAGCTAAAAAATCTTTGACTCAGAGAGGGTGAGTGAGAGAGAGAGAGAGAGACAGACACAGTGTGTGTGTGTGCCAAAGATGCCAAAGATGTTTTAGCTAACGTCTTGCCCATAATCGGCTCGCTTGGTGTAGTGACTAGCGTCTCGGACTTCCACCCAGAAGGCCCGGGTTCGTGCCCACGCTCGGCGCATTAAAGATTTTTCACAAGCACTGAGTCGTTACCATCCCTCATGAGCAAAGGGATGGGGTAGTAGTACAGGACCCCAATGGAAATACGCCTAATCGGCCTTATTGAGCTATCCTTAGCTAGCTTAGCATGCGCTAGCTTTAAGAACTATTATTATTATTATTATTATTATTATTATCAGCAGCAATGAGCGCGCTCACGCTGTCCTGTTAAAGAAATCGAGTTGTCAATTATTTTTCTACGACATCTTTCACCCACAAAAATTTAGGAGAGATGTGTCTGTCTCTCTCTCTCTCTCTCTCTCTGATTCAAAGATTTTTTAGCTAATGTCTTGCCCATAATCAGCAGCAATGAGCGTGCTCACGCTGTCCTGTTAAAGAAATTGAGTTGTCAATTATTTTTCCACGACATCTTTCACCCACAATTTTGTACCACTTCTAACATTTTTGTGGGATTATTTTTTGGTGAGTCGTCTGACTGGGGTACGACACATTATACGAAGCATGACCTAGGACAGTATACGACGCATTATACGAAGCATGACCTAGCTATACGACGCATTATACAAAGTATGATAGCGAGAGAGAGAGTGTGTAACTCTCTCTCACACAGTGTCTGTCTATCTCTCTCTCTCTCTTACACAGTGTCTGTCTGTCTCTCTCTCTCTCTCTCACACACACACACACACTGTGTCTGTCTCTCTCTCTCTCTCTCTTTCTCACACACGGTGTCTGTCTCTCTCTCTCACACAGTGTCTGTCTGTCTCTCTCTCTCTCACACACACACACACACTGTGTCTGTCTCTCTCTCTCTCTCTCACACACACACACACTGTGTCTGTCTGTCTCTCTCTCTCTCTCTCTCTGAGAGAGAGAGAGAGAGACAGACACAGTGTGTGTATGTGTGTGAGAGAGAGAGACAGACAGACACTGTGTGAGAGAGAGAGACAGACACCGTGTGAGAGAGAGAGAGAGAGAGAGACAGACACAGTGTGTGTGTGTGTGTGTGAGAGAGAGAGAGAGAGACAGACAGACACTGTGTAAGAGAGAGAGAGAGATAGACAGACACTGTGTGAGAGAGAGTTACACACTCTCTCTCTCGCTATCATACTTTGTATAATGCGTCGTATAGCTAGGTCATGCTTCGTATAATGCGTCGTATACTGTCCTAGGTCATGCTTCGTATAATGTGTCGTACCCCAGTCAGACGACTCACCAAAAAATAATCCCACAAAAATGTTAGCAGTGGTACAAAATTGTGGGTGAAAGATGTCGTGGAAAAATAATTGACAACTCGATTTCTTTAACAGGACAGCGTGAGCACGCTCATTGCTGCTGATTATGGGCAAGACATTAGCTAAAAAATCTTTGAATCAGAGAGAGAGAGAGAGAGAGACAGACACATCTCTCCTAAATTTTTGTGGGTGAAAGATGTCGTAGAAAAATAATTGACAACTCGATTTCTTTAACAGGACAGCGTGAGCGCGCTCATTGCTGCTGATAATAATAATAATAATAATAATAATAGTTCTTAAAGCTAGCGCATGCTAAGCTAGCTAAGGATAGCTCAATAAGGCCGATTAGGCGTATTTCCATTGGGGTCCTGTACTACTACCCCATCCCTTTGCTCATGAGGGATGGTAACGACTCAGTGCTTGTGAAAAATCTTTAATGCGCCGAGCGTGGGCGCGAACCCGGGCCTTCTGGGTGGAAGTCCGAGACGCTAGTCACTACACCAAGCGAGCCGATTATGGGCAAGACGTTAGCTAAAACATCTTTGGCATCTTTGGCACACACACACACACTGTGTCTGTCTCTCTCTCTCTCTCTCACTCACCCTCTCTGAGTCAAAGATTTTTTAGCTAACGTCTTGCCCATAATCAGTAACAATGAGCGCGCTCACGCTGTCCTGTTAAAGAAATCGAGTTGTCAATTAATTTTCCACGACATCTTTCACCCACAAAAATTTAGGAGAGATGTGTCTGTCTCTCTCTCTCTCTCTCTCTCTCTCTGAGTCAAAGATTTTTTAGCTAACGTCTTGCCCATAATCAGCAGCAATGAGCGCGCTCACGCTGTCCTGTTAAAGAAATCGAGTTGTCAATTATTTGTCCACGACATCTTTCACCCACAATGTTGTACCACTGCTAATATTTTTGTGGGATTATTTTTGGCGAATCGTCTGACTGGGGTACACGACACATTATACGAAGCATGACCTAGGACAGTATACGACGCATTATACGAAGCATGACCTAGCTATATGACGCATTATACGAAGCATGACCTACCTATACGACGCATTATACGAAGCATGACAGCGAGAGAGAGAGTGTGTAACTCTCTCTCTCTCTCACACACACACACTGTGTCTGTCTCTCTCTCTCTCTCTGAGTCAAAAAAAAATTTAGTTAACGTTTTTCCCATAATCAGCAGCAATGAGCGCGCTCACGCTGTCCTGTTAAAGAAATCGAGTTGTCAATTATTTTTCTACGACATCTTTCACCCACAAAAATTTAGGAGAGATGTGTCTGTCTCTCTCTCTCTCTCTCTCTGATTCAAAGATTTTTATCTAACGTCTTGCCCATAATCAGCAGCAATGAGCGTGCTCACACTGTCCTGTTAAAGAAATCGAGTTGTCAATTATTTTTCCACGACATCTTTCACCCACAATTTTGTACCACTGCTAACATTTTTGTGGGATTATTTTTTGGTGAGTCGTCTGACTGGGGTACGACACATTATACGAAGCATGACCTAGGACAGTATACGACGCATTATACGAAGCATGACCTAGCTATACGACGCATTATACAAAGCATGATAGCGAGAGAGAGAGTGTGTAACTCTCTCTCACACAGTGTCTGTCTATCTCTCTCTCTCTCTTACACAGTGTCTGTCTGTCTCTCTCTCTCTCTCTCTCTCACACACACACACACACACACACTGTGTCTGTCTCTCTCTCTCTCTCTCTGAGTCAAAGATTATTTAGCTAACGTCTTGCCCATAATCAGTAGCAATGAGCGCGCTCACGCTGTCCTGTTAAAGAAATAGAGTTGTCAATTATTTTTCCCCGACATCTTTCACCCACAATTTTGTACCAGTGCTAACATTTTTGTGGGATTATTTTTTAAAATGCCCCAGAACAAGAAGCCCACCACAGAAGCCACGAGCGAACACCACACAGAAACACCCGGAAGAAAGGTCCACAGAACGAAAGGACCAGCTGACCGAGCCCGCCATTCCAGACAGGCCCAAGCCCGCAGGGCTAAACAGCTCCAGGACACACCCATTTACCTTTTCTAAACCGACCATTTTCCACACCTCACGTACACTAACCCCCTCGTGTCCTACACTTATTAACTACAAAGATGATGAACAGGAATATACATTCATATTAAAAACACCCATGCCTGTCCCGACGTTGAGCCAATGCCAACACATCAGACAGCCATAATTATATCTATGTATGTTCTTGCATCCGAGAAGTAGATGTTATATATCTTAGAAGTTAAAACACCCACGCTGTCCCTAGACCTCGTATATCATTTTCCATGACGAGTATAGATATATGTAACCCGTGCTCAGTCGCCCCTTGCATTGCTCCTCTAGTAACTAAGTATTAATATTAACATTCCCTAACATCTTGTCTTGCCAGACTAGGCTTCTGAAGACCCATCGCCCCATAAATCTATGTATGCAATCCTTAGGTTAAGTATTTTTATCCGCCATTGTGTTCACCTTTTTCCATTTACTTTCCACAATTGTCATACGTCTTCCCCTTGCCTCCTTCGTATCCACAGCCCACACTACGCCAATTTATTTCGTGTCTTACACCTCTTACCCCAACCAGAGATTGTATAAGATAACCTGGTTACCAGTATCTGTCATAAGTACCCCGAAACAATAACTAAGTACCCCTACGAACTGACGCTGTGGTTGGTATTTTATATTTAATAGAAAACGCAGTTCCCAGGGCCAACTAATAGACTAATAGTATCCATAACCCTCTGACTGATCACATAACTCTATCTTTTCCAGACTCATATACCACCCCATAGTTGCATTCCCCGGTAGCATTTGGCTAACGTATTCTACTGCCTTTTCAAACTTCCATATCAATTGTAGCCTAATGCCACCCCCACGCCCAGGGACCTTAGGGGCAAAATTTCCCTGTAGCCCTTGAACTCCCCCCCCCTCTCATTAAGACACCCGCGCTTCTCGACTCTTGTCCGACCTAGCCTCTCTCTCCTACCTCTTGAAGATCCTTGAATTGTCCGTTACTAACGCTCTCCAACCTTTTATATATATACTCCTATCCAGCCTACCTTCACTTAGTAGGCCAGAACAACATTAGAACTTTACTAGCCCCTTGCATGCCATCTATTCTCTTACAACACATTCACAACCCTGCACCCAATGGTCGTCGGTGCGAGGCTAGCCGCCCCGCCAGTAACTAACTTCTATTGTCATACTTCCAGATAAATGTGGCAGAGTTAGCAACCCAGTCTCCACCATATCCAGCAAACCCTACAATTAACAACCAGCCGAGTAAAACCAGCTAGCTAAGGCACCTTCGGTTTTGGTATTAAAGACACTCACCTCTGTCTCATACACAGAGGGTTATTACAAACACTGGTGATATGGCAAGCCCCTAGCCACAGCCGCCGGACGACTATATCAGAGAGAGGGCGCCCAGCTCCCCCTTTTTGCCCACCTGAGGAGGGAGACCCCCACCCCCGCGGAGGTATACCTGGCCCCTGTTTTGACTTTCGAGTCATTGCCAGGTAGCACAGGAATTCTTCCTATCAATGAACTAACCATGAGTGACTAACACCTTTACTAACCTCTATTACCTCACAATAAACCATTTACCTTTCTTGCATGCTCTGATCACTAAATTAGCACCTCAGCTATACCATAGAATGAAGATTGAACAATCTAGAGAGACGCTCCTATCACAGCTGTCCCCATCCTCCTCGCAAAGTAGATCCAGTCTCTCTCCGCTAAATACGTCCAGTATAGCCAAAATAGTACCTCTTACTAAGGCTCAGTTATATGAAAATATAAAGGCTTCCTATCGCCCTGTGCCACAACAGTAAATACCATCTTACCTAGTCCCCATATCTATTGAGAGCTCAATTAAGTCCATAAGACTCGAGATCCCTACTGTCTACAGGGTCCAGAACCGAGCCTATAAATCTAACTCCCGCCCCCAGTCAAATCAGTTGAAAGCTAGACACCAACCAGTGGTCACTACCCTGCAGTTTACCTCTAGCTCTGCCCTTGTGTTGTTCCGGAGTTGAGAGATTCCAGATCCGGCAGACAAGACTGATAGAAGCATCTGTACTTGTACAAGTCCTAACGTGCACCTTATAACCTTCACACAAATTCGTGGGTATATAAGTGTGTAGCCAGCAACGATCATCAAGAGATCCGACTTGAGAACTTCCTACATTTTGGACCATCTGGACAGCCGAGGAACCAGTCGTTAGCCCCCAACATCACCGGAAGCAAGATAACCAGGACCAGATCTACCCATACTATTCAAGATTCATGTTACTAGTACTAAGTGTTATAGTACTAGCTTGATACTCACCTATTAACTTTCTATAAAGTGGCTAAGACCTTGCCCAGTGTAATTCATATTTAACCATTCCATTTGGGACGTACTAAGCGATCAGTGTTTTTTAATTAACAGGCGACCTTGACTCTCGTAATTACCTTATTCAGATATTAAAACTCTAGTGATATCTAACGTTCGCCCACTGATTCGTGTTCTACATATTTCTGCCTTAAGAATATCAAACTTAGTTCAGTACCCCCATGAGGTTGCTAGAGATTTCCGTGTTCTATAATATACGCGTCTAATCCTAACTGTGAGTTGCTACGTGGGCACGCGACCAGCCAGCAAGAGGTAAAATCAGTGACATTGAATTATACGAATATATTGAGGTCTTCCAGTAAAATATAAACTTGCTAATTAAACCCGTGATCAGAAGAATATACCTGAACGTTGGAAGTGGGAGACTAGGCTCCATCCAAATCCACAAATGCTAGCAGTTCCCTTCTATCATTTGTTTTGTGCGAATATAACTATCTTTCTATGCTCTTTATTTCTTTATTTCAATAAACGTGAACTTGTGTCGTGTTACCGTGTGTTTATTTTGTGTTCTCTATTCCTCATACCTTGTATTGTGCATGCAGCCTTCTATACCCAGTCATTCAGAACTCACATTACCCAAGTTAAACCTGTAGAAAAACAGGGCATAACATTGGCGGCAGCGGTGGTTCTTGATTCGGATAAAAGGTTGCATTACATTGCAAGTTTGGAACAGCTAGAACACGAGAACATCATGGCGCAACCTAACCACGTTTTCATCCCAAATTATGAGGAAACAAATTATGGGATCGAAGTATTCATGGACATAGTGAAACCCTTAGTTGACATTACTTATACCACGGACGCACATAAAATAGCCGTAACATTACCACACCTGGGAAAAGCCGTTTCCCTGGTGGCCTATCAAGTGCGCCCTGATCTCACCTGGAACGAATTTCGCACAATAGTGATAGAAGCCATTAAACCTTCGTTGGGCGTTTTCGTGGCCCACACCCGTATCCTAGACACGAAATTCGAAGGCGATCTAGATGCCACAGTCAGTAAGCTTGCCCAACACATAAAAAATTCTTTCCCCACGTTGACCAAAATCCAACAAGAACAGCAAATTCTGGTCAACCTTGTGTCGATATTGCCCTCAGCAGTAAAAGACCATTTCCGGGTGCACGATTTCGTCGAATACAAAAAAGACCTCATCACGATCCGACGTATTTTGGCCGTGCGCACAGAAGCACCCACCCAAATCGCTGCAATCAAGAGGTTTCCCACGCACCCGCAGCAAACCAACCACCAAAACCCCAAGAATGCCTACCCAGCCTCATCTTTCAACAACAGACCCACCTACCCTTCCGGCAAGCCCCAACCCAGTAGACCCCGGTTCCAACCGTCCCAGCCACGCAGAATCTTCAACCGGAACAGCAACTACAACACCTACCAAAGTAAAAATCCTACCTTAGTCATTATCAACCCCTATGAATTCCCTGCCTGTAATGCTCAGTGTGCCCTCCACCAAATTCGTGACTCTGCCAAACCTCGCCCCTCTACTCCTCGCATTTCTGTAAATGAAGAGGAGTGGGGACAAGAGGAAGAAATTGCCCCCCATACCATGACCTCAGACGATACCGAGGAAACCCTGGAAGAGGTAGATACCGACCCCCAGGATTTTTAAAGTATCCCCCGCCCACGATGGGCTCGGCGGGGGACGCCATAACTAGTCGCACTGCCCCCATTTATTACATGGCCAAAATCAAGGACATTCCTGTCCGCTTGCTAATCGACACGGGAGCTGCCAAGTCATGTTTGTTCAAATCTTACTATGAAAAACATCCCCGACGATTTGGCCCTTTGTTAAACACCAAAACAGAACTCATCTCAGCTGCTGATACTTACTTAAATCTCCTAGGAGACACTTTACCCCTATCAGTAACCACTCCTGGCCCCCATGCTCGTTGTTATCACACATTTACAGTATTTTCCTCCAACTGTAAACATTATGATGGTTTCCTTGGACTTGACCTCCTTCAAAAACTAGAGGCCCAGATTGACTGCGGCCAAAGGCTGATCTCATTCAAAAACAAATTCCAGCCCAAAGCCTCTGACAAACCAATCACGCAAAAACCCATTCCCAAAAAGAAAAAACAACCTCCCCCTCAACAAAACCTGATTCAGGGTTACCAAGTTGCAGCTAGCACTAAGGTTACTACTAAAACCTCCCCTTGCCCCGAGATCTCTCAAAACCTCACTCAATTCAGTAAAAAAATGCCTCAACAAACGAAAGAAGACAAGTCCAAGCAACTCCCCCTCGGTAATCCCCTCAATTCTCGTAACTCTGCCCAGAATAAATCCTCCCATGTTTTCAGGACAGACTCTGATATATGTAACCCTAATTCTATCCAATGTTTATGTACACATGTTTCCAGAGAAAATGCCGACCAATGTACCCAACAATGTTTCCCCCATGCCCCCAGAAATGTTAACAACCCCAAATCAATACACCAGTCCTACACCAATAACCCATGTTCTACACCTAACTTTTTCCCCACCAACCCTCCGCAGTCCCCCCAGCAAATCCCGTTTTCTAACTCGCTCACCTCGCACCCTTCTGAACCGCCCGCACGCGCCGTTAATCCCCCCCTCACGCGTGCCGACCGAGGGACACAACCATGTTCCCACCATGCCCCCAGAAATGCCCAGCTATTCCACCACCCCCCAATCCCCCTTGTGACAGTTTTTCGTCAGTAGCTCCCTTCCACCCCCCCACAATTCACACCCCTAATAAACTTCAAAACCCCACACTTGACTCACCCCCTCATGACAGACAAACCCACCAACCCCAGATAACCTCTAAACAAACCGTTACTGCCACCGACAACGCTTCCCCCACCAACCCTCCGCAGTCCCTCCAACAAATCCCGTTTTCTAACCCCCTCACACCGCGCCCCACTGATCCTCTCACACGCGCCGTTAATCCCCCCCTCACGCGTGACCCCCACCAAAGTGACCTTGCCCCCCTTATAAGTACCAAGCACCTGCTCGCCAGTCAATCCCCCACCATCATTAGCCCAGCGGTAGTTCAGGATAAATGCCAAATTCCCCCCACCATCAAAAATGGGTGAACCTGCGGCCCATACCCCAAACTCACATGGTATTTTCCCCCACTAACACATCCCCCAACCCCCATCGCTGCCTCTTACAACCCGCCATCATTCCCGCTCGTATCAACCACATTCTCGTGGCTAATATCTCAGAGGAACCCCTGACATTACCGAAAGGTCTCATTATAGGAGATCTCGAAACTTTCGATGACCTCCCCATACATTGTAACGACACCCCTACCAGCCTCCAATTGCCCCCTCTTCCTGAGACACTATCTGACCACCAAAAGAACGGCATGTACGACCTACTGATGGAATTCAGTGACGTCTTTGCCCAACAACCCACCGAAATCGGACAGACGGATGTAGAACAACACATCATTAACACCACAGGCCCCCCCATACGACAACCATCCCGTAGAAAGAACCCCATACAACGTCAGGAAGAGGAACGCCAAGTCCAGGAAATGTTAGAGGCCGGGATTGCCACCCCGTCCATTAGCCCCTGGTCTTCCCCTGTTGTCTTAGTCAAAAAGAAAGATGGGACAACCCGTTTTTGCGTCGATTACAGGAGGTTAAATGACATAACCATTAAAGACGCTACGCCCTTACCCCGAATAGACGATTCCCTTGACTCCCTATACGGATCCAAATGGTTCACTACCCTCGACTTGCAAGCAGGGTATTGGCAAGTGCCTATCAAGGCCGAGGACCAAAAGAAAACAGCATTTTCCACTAGTGGTGGCCATCACTATGAATTTAACGTCCTACCTTTTGGCCTCTGTAACGGACCCGCCACTTTCTCCCGTTTGATGGAAACGGTATTGCATGGCCTAACCTGGGAAACCTGCCTAGCCTATCTGGACGATATTATTGTGTACTCTCCAACCTGGGAAGAACACCTCCTCAGGTTGAGACAAGTCCTGCAAAGAATCCGAGCCGCCGGGTTGAAATTAAAACCCTCAAAGTGCGTGATTGCCCGGAATAAGGTAGATTTTCTCGGACACGTGATATCTGAACATGGTATTGCGCCAGACCCAAAGAAACTTCAAGCCATACAAAACCAAACCCACCCACCACGGTTAAAGGAATACGTTCGTTTCTAGGTTTAGCCACGTACTACAGACGTTTCGTCCCCCACTTTGCCACCATAGCCAGACCCCTCCACCAACTTACCCACAAAGACACCCCGTTCGCCTGGACACCTGAAAGAGACCTCGCGTTTAACACTTTGAAGCAAAAGCTAATCCAAGCCCCTATTGTCGTTTTCCCTGACTACCAGAAACCTTTCCGTCTTTATACCGACGTATCTCTGTACGCCATAGGTGCAGTATTAGCTCAATTCAGAGATGGAAAGGAACATGTGATAGCGTATGCCAGCTACACACTCACCCCACCCCAACAGAATTACGCAGCCACCAAGAGAGAGTGCTTAGGGATCATTTGGGCACTCAGCCACTTCCGGTCATTTGTGTTAGGCGCAAAACTCGAAATAATTACCGACCATCAATCTTTACAATGGCTGCGTAGGTGCGAAACCAACTCAGCCATTTTGGTACGTTGGAGAGAGACACTAGAGGACTACGACTTTACAATACAATATCGTCCCGGCAAACTCCATACTAATGCAGACGCCCTGTCACGTTTGCCAGTACCAAAAGACCCCCCCACCAACCTAGCCGCCTTACAAAACACTCAATTGGTATCTACCCCCACCTCCCGACAGAATGCCCCCCCAGCCCCCTCCCTAATTCAATCTTGGGAAGCACGAATCAGACCCCCCTGGATACCGTTAAACGTCTTCAGGAGACTGACTCGCTGGGGAGATCAACTTGCCACAGACACTGGTCACATAATCTTGGACCCCACCATAGCCCACGACTACATGATTGCCATCCACGAGGGAAACGGCATACACCTTGGACAAAAGAAAATGTTAAAGATCTTCACAGACCAATACTGGACCCCCAACCCCTCCAAAATTGCACAACGAGTGACAGAATCCTGCAAACCGTGTTTATTGGGAAAGGATAGATCACGCACCCCAGGCCCAGCTGGTACCATTTCTGCCAACAAACCGTTCCAAGTCCTATCCCTCGACATCATGGGCCCGTTCCCTTCTTACGCTGGCAACCGCTATATCGTCACATTTGTAGACGTATATTCAAAATTTCTAATAGCCTGCCCAGTTAAAGACCACACAGCCACCACAGTCGCCACACTGCTTGCCACCGAAGTGTTCCCTATATTCGGCCTTCCCCTTGCTCTTCTATCGGACAATGCCCCCGAGTTTAGTGGACACGTTTGGCAACAATTCACCCAACAATGCGGTATCAAGATTAAACACTCATCCCCGTACTGGCCTCAAGGAAATGCTATCTGCGAACGCAGCCATCGCACCATCAACAACCAGTTACGTACAAGAATGATTGCTCTTAATACCTCAGACTGGCCATCACAACTAAAAATGATACAGTGGGGTATGAACACCTGTCCTCGGGAAGACGGTATTTCCCCTCATGAACGTGTTTACGGTGTACCCCCCCTGTTACTGCCATTCCACCACCACGCTCACCTTCCCTCCACCACCTCCACAATTGACCCATTGCAACATCTGCAAAACACCCTCCATACCGCCCAGATCTGTCAAGACACCAAAACTGACAACATCGATGAAAAAAACCCTTTCGCCATCCATGACACCGTAATGGTAGCCAACCTCCCTATCACCAACAAGTTAGGCCCTCGCTATGTCGGACCCTACACCGTAATACAAGTCCCAAATGCCTTTCAAGTCACCATCGACTATCACGGCGTAACTCGCACGCTCCGAACTAGATTCGTCCGAGCGTTTAAACCTCTAAAGCCACAAGACATTACCCCACCCCACACGTCCGACCCTAAATTAAATACCCCTACTCACCCCCTCACTCAGGCTACGAATATTCCCATACAAACCCCTAAGGACCTAAGCCCTCCAGCACCGAACCGACAAATCTTTTCTCACCATACCCCCCCAACTAACCTCCACAAACCCCAAGCCCCCAATATCACACCCTCTTCCACCATGACACCTTCTTTCACTTCTGATAGTCAAGTTCCTCCCCAACTTATCCAAGTACAAAAACCTCCACCCACAACCCCGACCACAACAGAAACCCTCCCGTCTAGCCCTGACATACCTCCACCAGGCACCACAGTGAGAAAACCACCACCGCCACCCCAAACCAAGTACACACCCAACCGCACCACACAATCTACCTCAGTAACCTCACGCTACAACTTACGCCCACGACAAACATCGTTTAAAACCTCCAGAAAACACACCCTACTAACCAAGTTCCGTAGGGCTGCCAGACCACTACCCTCCTCCTCCTCCTCCTCCTCTTCTTCTTCTTCGTCGAATTCTCCCCCACAAAGGGAAAGAAGACGAATAATCACCAGCAAATCACCAACCTCATCAAACAACACACGCCCCTACCCCCAACCCTCCAACTTAAATCTACACTCCTTACCCACCCGTCTAGCCCCCCCCGCATCCGCCCCTTTCCCCTCCACGATCCCCACCACCCCACCCCACACCGACCAACCTCCTCATCTCACCGAACCCCCAACCAACCCCCCCCTAAGAAACCCCCCCCCAAAGTCACCCCGAGAAAACTCCCACATGTCATTTACCTATAAAACATGCTTCCCCTCACTATAAAACATCGTCGAGCGACTCAAGTCCCACGACAAACATCTACCTTCCCACCAGGACCGCCAGAGGTAGAATAATCAACAGACCCATCAGATTTAAAGACAGCGATACAAAAATAACACCCCGTTCTGACACTAAGGACCCAAGCCACACAACACACACACCCCCTCCTTCCCACACACCTCCTTCACCCACCTTACCTACACCGATTTTGCGCATTGCCTCACTATATATTCCCAACCTACAACACCGCCTAAGAAAACCAAATACAACCCAGACTCACATTCCCCCTTCATCCCCAGCCCTGTTGTCACGCGCGAATCCCCTTTCGGTTAGTAACCCATTCACCACACTAAACAGACTTCCTGTCAACCCCACACACCTCACTCCGACCCCCACGGGGGAAAGCTACAAACCATTCATACGAAAGGTTAAAGTAAAGACCCCCACTGGACACTTGGCCCGTGTACCACACCCACACCAAGCCCGGGCAGCCGCCCGCCACAACACAGAGGACACATTCTTACAGGTATACATTGACCTGCAAAAGAAACCTGACCGTCGCTCTCGTGTTTGGTGGAACTTTCTAAATACCCTGAAAATGACCCACCATTACTATGATTCTTTTAACTTCACCCTTGAGGCTCGAGGACGAGCCTATAATGAAGGAGAGGGAAGTAAAATGCCCCAGAACAAGAAGCCCACCACAGAAGCCACGAGCGAACACCACACAGAAACACCCGGAAGAAAGGTCCACAGAACGAAAGGACCAGCTGACCGAGCCCGCCATTCCAGACAGGCCCAAGCCCGCAGGGCTAAACAGCTCCAGGACACACCCATTTACCTTTTCTAAAACCGACCATTTTCCACACCTCACGTACACTAACCCCCTCGTGTCCTACACTTATTAACTACAAAGATGATGAACAGGAATATACATTCATATTAAAAACACCCATGCCTGTCCCGACGTTGAGCCAATGCCAACACATCAGACAGCCATAATTATATCTATGTATGTTCTTGCATCCGAGAAGTAGATGTTATATATCTTAGAAGTTAAAACACCCACGCTGTCCCTAGACCTCGTATATCATTTTCCATGACGAGTATAGATATATGTAACCCGTGCTCAGTCGCCCCTTGCATTGCTCCTCTAGTAACTAAGTATTAATATTAACATTCCCTAACATCTTGTCTTGCCAGACTAAGCTTCTGAAGACCCATCGCCCCATAAATCTATGTATGCAATCCTTAGGTTAAGTATTTTATCCGCCATTGTGTTCACCTTTTTCCATTTACTTTCCACAATTGTCATACGTCTTCCCCTTGCCTCCTTCGTATCCACAGCCCACACTACGCCAATTTATTTCGTGTCTTACACCTCTTACCCCAACCAGAGATTGTATAAGATAACCTGGTTACCAGTATCTGTCATAAGTACCCCGAAACAATAACTAAGTACCCCTACGAACTGCCGCTGTGGTTGGTATTTTATATTTAATAGAAAACGCAGTTCCCAGGGCCAACTAATAGTATCCATAACCCTCTGACTGATCACATAACTCTATCTTTTCCAGACTCATATACCACCCCATAGTTGCATTCCCCGGTAGCATTTGGCTAACGTATTCTACTGCCTTTTCAAACTTCCATATCAATTGTAGCCTAATGCCACCCCCACGCCCAGGGACCTTAGGGGCAAAATTTCCCTGTAGCCCTTGAACTCCCCCCCCTCTCATTAAGACACCCGCGCTTCTCGACTCTTGTCCGACCTAGCCTCTCTCTCATACCTCTTGAAGATCCTTGAATTGTCCGTTACTAACGCTCTCCAACCTTTTATATATATACTCCTATCCAGCCTACCTTCACTTAGTAGGCCAGAACAACATTAGAACTTTACTAGCCCCTTGCATGCCATCTATTCTCTTACAACACATTCACAACCCTGCACCCAATGGTCGTCGGTGCGAGGCTAGCCGCCCCGCCAGTAACTAACTTCTATTGTCATACTTCCAGATAAATGTGGCAGAGTTAGCAACCCAGTCTCCACCATATCCAGCAAACCCTACAATTAACAACCAGCCGAGTAAAACCAGCTAGCTAAGGCACCTTCGGTTTTGGTATTAAAGACACTCACATCTGTCTCATACACAGAGGGTTATTACAAACACTGGTGATATGGCAAGCCCCTAGCCACAGCCGCCGGACGACTATATCAGAGAGGGCGCCCAGCTCCCCCTTTTTGCCCACCCGAGGAGGGAGACCCCCACCCCCGCGGAGGTATACCTGGCCCCTGTTTTGACTTTCGAGTCATTGCCAGGTAGCACAGGAATTCTTCCTATCAATGAACTAACCATGAATGACTAACACCTTTACTAACCTCTATTACCTCACAATAAACCATTTACCTTTCTTGCATGCTCTGATCACTAAATTAGCACCTCAGCTATACCATAGAATGAAGATTGAACAATCTAGAGAGACGCTCCTATCACAGCTGTCCCCATCCTCCTCGCAAAGTAGATCCAGTCTCTCTCCCCTAAATACGTCCAGTATAGCCAAAATAGTACCTCTTACTAAGGCTCAGTTATATGAAAATATAAAGGCTTCCTATCGCCCTGTGCCACAACAGTAAATACCATCTTACCTAGTCCCCATATCTATTGAGAGCTCAATTAAGTCCATAAGACTCGAGATCCCTACTGTCTACAGGGTCCAGAACCGAGCCTATAAATCTAACTCCCGCCCCCAGTCAAATCAGTTGAAAGCTAGACACCAACCAGTGGTCACTACCCTGCAGTTTACCTCTAGCTCTGCCCTTGTGTTGTTCCGGAGTTGAGAGATTCCAGATCCGGCAGACTCCGTGGCAGAGAAGACTGATAGAAGCATCTGTCCATGTACAAGTCCTAACGTGCACCTTATAACCTTCACACAAATTCGTGGGTATATAAGTGTGTAGCCAGCAACGATCATCAAGAGATCCGACTTGAGAACTTCCTACATTTTGGACCATCTGGACGGCCGAGGAACCAGTCGTTAGCCCCCAACATCACCGGAAGCAAGATAACCAGGACCAGATCTACCCATACTATTCAAGATTCATGTTACTAGTACTAAGTGTTATAGTACTAGCTTGATACTCACCTATTAACTTTCTATAAAGTGGCTAAGACCTTGCCCAGTGTAATTCATATTTAACCATTCCATTTGGGACGTACTAAGCGATCAGTGTTTTTTATTAACAGGCGACCTTGACTCTCGTAATTACCTTATTCAGATATTAAAACTCTAGTGATATCTAACGTTCGCCCACTGATTCGTGTTCTACATATTTCTGCCTTAAGAATATCAAACTTAGTTCAGTACCCCCATGAGGTTGCTAGAGATTTCCGTGTTCTATAATATACGCGTCTAATCCTAACTGTGAGTTGCTACGTGGGCACGCGACCAGCCAGCAAGAGGTAAAATCAGTGACATTGAATTATACGAATATATTGAGGTCTTCCAGTAAAATATAAACTTGCTAATTAAACCCGTGATCAGAAGAATATACCTGAACGTTGGAAGTGGGAGACTAGGCTCCATCCAAATCCGCAAATGCTAGCAGTTCCCTTCTATCATTTGTTTTGTGCGAATATAACTATCTTTCTATGCTCTTTATTTCTTTATTTCAATAAACGTGAACTTGTGTCGTGTTACCGTGTGTTTATTTTGTGTTCTCTATTCCTCATACCTTGTATTGTGCATGCAGCCTTCTATACCCAGTCATTCAGAACTCACATTACCCAAGTTAAACCTGTAGAAAAACAGGGCATAACATTGGCGGCAGCGGTGGTTCTTGATTCGGATAAAAGGTTGCATTACATTGCAAGTTTGGAACAGCTAGAACACGAGAACATCATGGCGCAACCTAACCACGTTTTCATCCCAAATTATGAGGAAACAAATTATGGGATCGAAGTATTCATGGACATAGTGAAACCCTTAGTTGACATTACTTATACCACGGACGCACATAAAATAGCCGTAACATTACCACACCTGGGAAAAGCCGTTTCCCTGGTGGCCTATCAAGTGCGCCCTGATCTCACCTGGAACGAATTTCGCACAATAGTGATAGAAGCCATTAAACCTTCGTTGGGCGTTTTCGTGGCCCACACCCGTATCCTAGACACGAAATTCGAAGGCGATCTAGATGCCACAGTCAGTAAGCTTGCCCAACACATAAAAAATTCTTTCCCCACGTTGACCAAAATCCAACAAGAACAGCAAATTCTGGTCAACCTTGTGTCGATATTGCCCTCAGCAGTAAAAGACCATTTCCGGGTGCACGATTTCGTCGAATACAAAAAAGACCTCATCACGATCCGACGTATTTTGGCCGTGCGCACAGAAGCACCCACCCAAATCGCTGCAATCAAGAGGTTTCCCACGCACCCGCAGCAAACCAACCACCAAAACCCCAAGAATGCCTACCCAGCCTCATCTTTCAACAACAGACCCACCTACCCTTCCGGCAAGCCCCAACCCAGTAGACCCCGGTTCCAACCGTCCCAGCCACGCAGAATCTTCAACCGGAACAGCAACTACAACACCTACCAAAGTAAAAATCCTACCTTAGTCATTATCAACCCCTATGAATTCCCTGCCTGTAATGCTCAGTGTGCCCTCCACCAAATTCGTGACTCTGCCAAACCTCGCCCCTCTACTCCTCGCATTTCTGTAAATGAAGAGGAGTGGGGACAAGAGGAAGAAATTGCCCCCCATACCATGACCTCAGACGATACCGAGGAAACCCTGGAAGAGGTAGATACCGACCCCCAGGATTTTTAAAGTATCCCCCGCCCACGATGGGCTCGGCGGGGGACGCCATAACTAGTCGCACTGCCCCCATTTATTACATGGCCAAAATCAAGGACATTCCTGTCCGCTTGCTAATCGACACGGGAGCTGCCAAGTCATGTTTGTTCAAATCTTACTATGAAAAACATCCCCGACGATTTGGCCCTTTGTTAAACACCAAAACAGAACTCATCTCAGCTGCTGATACTTACTTAAATCTCCTAGGAGACACTTTACCCCTATCAGTAACCACTCCTGGCCCCCATGCTCGTTGTTATCACACATTTACAGTATTTTCCTCCAACTGTAAACATTATGATGGTTTCCTTGGACTTGACCTCCTTCAAAAACTAGAGGCCCAGATTGACTGCGGCCAAAGGCTGATCTCATTCAAAAACAAATTCCAGCCCAAAGCCTCTGACAAACCAATCACGCAGAAACCCATTCCCAAAAAGAAAAAACAACCTCCCCCTCAACAAAACCTGATTCAGGGTTACCAAGTTGCAGCTAGCACTAAGGTTACTCCTAAAACCCCCCTTGCCCCGAGATCTCTCAAAACCTCACTCAATTCAGTAAAAAAATGCCTCAGCAAACGAAAGAAGACAAGTCCAAGCAACTCCCCCTCGGTAATCCCCTCAATTCTCGTAACTCTGCCCAGAATAAATCCTCCCATGTTTTCAGGACAGACTCTGATATATGTAACCCTAATTCTATCCAATGTTTATGTACACATGTTTCCAGAGAAAATGCCGACCAATGTACCCAACAATGTTTCCCCCATGCCCCCAGAAATGTTAACAACCCCAAATCAATACACCAGTCCTACACCAATAACCCATGTTCTACACCTAACTTTTTCCCCACCAACCCTCCGCAGTCCCCCCAGCAAATCCCGTTTTCTAACTCGCTCACCTCGCACCCTTCTGAAACCGCCCGCACGCGCCGTTAATCCCCCCCTCACGCGTGCCGACCGAGGGACACAACCATGTTCCCACCATGCCCCCAGAAATGCCCAGCTATTCCACCACCCCCCCAATCCCCCTTGTGACAGTTTTTCGTCAGTAGCTCCCTTCCACCCCCCCACAATTCACACCCCTAATAAACTTCAAAACCCCACACTTGACTCACCCCCTCATGACAGACAAACCCACCAACCCCAGATAACCTCTAAACAAACCGTTACTGCCACCGACAACGCTTCCCCCACCAACCCTCCGCAGTCCCTCCAACAAATCCCGTTTTCTAACCCCCTCACACCGCGCCCCACTGATCCTCTCACACGCGCCGTTAATCCCCCCCTCACGCGTGACCCCCACCAAAGTGACCTTGCCCCCCTTATAAGTACCAAGCACCTGCTCGCCAGTCAATCCCCCACCATCATTAGCCCAGCGGTAGTTCAGGATAAATGCCAAATTCCCCCCCACCATCAAAAATGGGTGAACCTGCGGCCCATACCCCAAACTCACATGGTATTTTCCCCCACTAACACATCCCCCAACCCCCATCGCTGCCTCTTACAACCCGCCATCATTCCCGCTCGTATCAACCACATTCTCGTGGCTAATATCTCAGAGGAACCCCTGACATTACCGAAAGGTCTCATTATAGGAGATCTCGAAACTTTCGATGACCTCCCCATACATTGTAACGACACCCCTACCAGCCTCCAATTGCCCCCTCTTCCTGAGACACTATCTGACCACCAAAAGAACGGCATGTACGACCTACTGATGGAATTCAGTGACGTCTTTGCCCAACAACCCACCGAAATCGGACAGACGGATGTAGAACAACACATCATTAACACCACAGGCCCCCCCATACGACAACCATCCCGTAGAAAGAACCCCATACAACGTCAGGAAGAGGAACGCCAAGTCCAGGAAATGTTAGAGGCCGGGATTGCCACCCCGTCCATTAGCCCCTGGTCTTCCCCTGTTGTCTTAGTCAAAAAGAAAGATGGGACAACCCGTTTTTGCGTCGATTACAGGAGGTTAAATGACATAACCATTAAAGACGCTACGCCCTTACCCCGAATAGACGATTCCCTTGACTCCCTATACGGATCCAAATGCGTCACTACCCTCGACTTGCAAGCAGGGTATTGGCAAGTGCCTATCAAGGCCGAGGACCAAAAGAAAACAGCATTTTCCACTAGTGGTGGCCATCACTATGAATTTAACGTCCTACCTTTTGGCCTCTGTAACGGACCCGCCACTTTCTCCCGTTTGATGGAAACGGTATTGCATGGCCTAACCTGGGAAACCTGCCTAGCCTATCTGGACGATATTATTGTGTACTCTCCAACCTGGGAAGAACACCTCCTCAGGTTGAGACAAGTCCTGCAAAGAATCCGAGCCGCCGGGTTGAAATTAAAACCCTCAAAGTGCGTGATTGCCCGGAATAAGGTAGATTTTCTCGGACACGTGATATCTGAACATGGTATTGCGCCAGACCCAAAGAAACTTCAAGCCATACAAAACCAAACCCCACCCACCACGGTTAAAGGAGTACGTTCGTTTCTAGGTTTAGCCACGTACTACAGACGTTTCGTCCCCCACTTTGCCACCATAGCCACACCCCTCCACCAACTTACCCACAAAGACACCCCGTTCGCCTGGACACCTGAAAGAGACCTCGCGTTTAACACTTTGAAGCAAAAGCTAATCCAAGCCCCTATTGTCGTTTTCCCTGACTACCAGAAACCTTTCCGTCTTTATACCGACGTATCTCTGTACGCCATAGGGGCAGTATTAGCTCAATTCAGAGATGGAAAGGAACATGTGATAGCGTATGCCAGCTGCACACTCACCCCACCCCAACAGAATTACGCAGCCACCAAGAGAGAGTGCTTAGGGATCATTTGGGCACTCAGCCACTTCCGGTCATTTGTGTTAGGCGCAAAACTCGAAAATAATTACCGACCATCAATCTTTACAATGGCTGCGTAGGTGCGAAACCAACTCAGCCATTTTGGTACGTTGGAGAGAGACACTAGAGGACTACGACTTTACAATACAATATCGTCCCGGCAAACTCCATACTAATGCAGACGCCCTGTCACGTTTGCCAGTAACAAAAGACCCCCCCACCAACCTAGCCGCCTTACAAAACACTCAATTGGTATCTACCCCCACCTCCCGACAGAATGCCCCCCCAGCCCCCTCCCTAATTCAATCTTGGGAAGCACGAATCAGACCCCCCTGGATACCGTTAAACGTCTTCAGGAGACTGACTCGCTGGGGAGATCAACTTGCCACAGACACTGGTCACATAATCTTGGACCCCACCATAGCCCACGACTACATGATTGCCATCCACGAGGGAAACGGCATACACCTTGGACAAAAGAAAATGTTAAAGATCTTCACAGACCAATACTGGACCCCCAACCCCTCCAAAATTGCACAACGAGTGACAGAATCCTGCAAACCGTGTTTATTGGGAAAGGATAGATCACGCACCCCAGGCCCAGCTGGTACCATTTCTGCCAAACAAACCGTTCCAAGTCCTATCCCTCGACATCATGGGCCCGTTCCCTTCTTACGCTGGCAACCGCTATATCGTCACATTTGTAGACGTATATTCAAAATTTCTAATAGCCTGCCCAGTTAAAGACCACACAGCCACCACAGTCGCCACACTGCTTGCCACCGAAGTGTTCCCTATATTCGGCCTTCCCCTTGCTCTTCTATCGGACAATGCCCCCGAGTTTAGTGGACACGTTTGGCAACAATTCACCCAACAATGCGGTATCAAGATTAAACACTCATCCCCGTACTGGCCTCAAGGAAATGCTATCTGCGAACGCAGCCATCGCACCATCAACAACCAGTTACGTACAAGAATGATTGCTCTTAATACCTCAGACTGGCCATCACAACTAAAAATGATACAGTGGGGTATGAACACCTGTCCTCGGGAAGACGGTATTTCCCCTCATGAACGTGTTTACGGTGTACCCCCCCTGTTACTGCCATTCCACCACCACGCTCACCTTCCCTCCACCACCTCCACAATTGACCCATTGCAACATCTGCAAAACACCCTCCATACCGCCCAGATCTGTCAAGACACCAAAAACTGACAACATCGATGAAAAAAACCCTTTCGCCATCCATGACACCGTAATGGTAGCCAACCTCCCTATCACCAACAAGTTAGGCCCTCGCTATGTCGGACCCTACACCGTAATACAAGTCCCAAATGCCTTTCAAGTCACCATCGACTATCACGGCGTAACTCGCACGCTCCGAACTAGATTCGTCCGAGCGTTTAAACCTCTAAAGCCACAAGACATTACCCCACCCCACACGTCCGACCCTAAAGTAAATACCCCTACTCACCCCCTCACTCACGCTACGAATATTCCCATACAAACCCCTAAGGACCTAAGCCCTCCAGCACCGAACCGACAAATCTTTTCTCACCATACCCCCCCAACTAACCTCCACAAACCCCAAGCCCCCAATATCACACCCTCTTCCACCATGACACCTTCTTTCACTTCTGATAGTCAAGTTCCTCCCCAACTTATCCAAGTACAAAAACCTCCACCCACACCCCGACCACAACAGAAACCCTCCCGTCTAGCCCTGACATACCTCCACCAGGCACCACAGTGAGAAAACCACCACCGCCACCCCAAACCAAGTACACACCCAACCGCACCACACAATCTACCTCAGTAACCTCACGCTACAACTTACGCCCACGACAAAACATCGTTTAAAACCTCCAGAAAACACACCCTACTAACCAAGTTCCGTAGGGCTGCCAGACCACTACCCTCCTCCTCCTCCTCCTCCTCTTCTTCTTCTTCGTCGAATTCTCCCCCACAAAGGGAAAGAAGACGAATAATCACCAGCAAATCACCAACCTCATCAAACAACACACGCCCCTACCCCCAACCCTCCAACTTAAATCTACACTCCTTACCCACCCGTCTAGCCCCCCCCGCATCCGCCCCTTTCCCCTCCACGATCCCCACCACCCCACCCACACACCGACCAACCTCCTCATCTCACCGAACCCCCAACCAACCCCCCCCTCAAAAAACCCCCCCCCAAAGTCACCCCCGAGAAAACTCCCACATGTCATTTACCTATAAAACATGCTTCCCCTCACTATAAAACATCGTCGAGCGACTCAAGTCCCACGACAAACATCTACCTTCCCACCAGGACCGCCAGAGGTAGAATAATCAACAGACCCATCAGATTTAAAGACAGCGATACAAAAATAACACCCCGTTCTGACACTAAGGACCCAAGCCACACAACACACACACCCCCTCCTTCCCACACACCTCCTTCACCCACCTTACCTACACCGATTTTGCGCATTGCCTCACTATATATTCCCAACCTACAACACCGCCTAAGAAAACCAAATACAACCCAGACTCACATTCCCCCTTCATCCCCAGCCCTGTTGTCACGCGCGAATCCCCTTTCGGTTAGTAACCCATTCACCACACTAAACAGACTTCCTGTCAACCCCACACACCTCACTCCGACCCCCACGGGGGAAAGCTACAAACCATTCATACGAAAGGTTAAAGTAAAGACCCCCACTGGACACTTGGCCCGTGTACCACACCCACACCAAGCCCGGGCAGCCGCCCGCCACAACACAGAGGACACATTCTTACAGGTATACATTGACCTGCAAAAGAAACCTGACCGTCGCTCTCGTGTTTGGTGGAACTTTCTAAATACCCTGAAAATGACCCACCATTACTATGATTCTTTTAAACTTCACCCTTGAGGCTCGAGGACGAGCCTATAATGAAGGAGAGGGAAGTAAAATGCCCCAGAACAAGAAGCCCACCACAGAAGCCACGAGCGAACACCACACAGAAACACCCGGAAGAAAGGTCCACAGAACGAAAGGACCAGCTGACCGAGCCCGCCATTCCAGGCAGGCCCAAGCCCGCAGGGCTAAACAGCTCCAGGACACACCCATTTACCTTTTCTAAAACCGACCATTTTCCACACCTCACGTACACTAACCCCTCGTGTCCTACACTTATTAACTACAAAGATGATGAACAGGAATATACATTCATATTAAAAACACCCATGCCTGTCCCGACGTTGAGCCAATGCCAACACATCAGACAGCCATAATTATATCTATGTATGTTCTTGCATCCGAGAAGTAGATGTTATATATCTTAGAAGCACCCACGCTGTCCCTAGATCTCTTATATCATTTTCCATGACGAGTATAGATATATGTAACCCGTGCTCAGTCGCCCCTTGCATTGCTCCTCTAGTAACTAAGTATTAATATTAACATTCCCTAACATCTTGTCTTGCCAGACTAAGCTTCTGAAGACCCATCGCCCCATAAATCTATGTATGCAACCCTTAGGTTAAGTATTTTTATCCGCCATTGTGTTCACCTTTTTCCATTTACTTTCCACAATTGTCATACGTCTTCCCCTTGCCTCCTTCGTATCCACAGTCCACACTACGCCAATTTACTTCGTGTCTTACACCTCTTACCCCAACCAGAGATTATATAAGATAACCTGGTTATCAGTATCTGTCATAAGTACCCCGAAACAATAACTAAGTACCCATTCGAACTGACACTGTGGTTGGTATCTTATATTTCATAGACAACGCAGTTCCCAGGGCCAACTAATAGTATCCATAACCCTCTGACTGATCACATAACTCTATCTTTTCCAGACTCATATACCACCCCATAGTTGCATTCCCCGGTAGCATTTGGCTAACGTATTCTACTGCCTTTTCAAACTTCCATATCAATTGTAGCCTAATGCCACCCCACGCCCAGGGACCTTAGGGGCAAAATTTCCCTGTAGCCCTTGAACTATCCCCCCCCCTCTCATTTAAGACACCCGCGCTTCTCGACTCTTGTCCGACCTAGCCTCTCTCTCATACCTCTTGAAGATCCTTGAATTGTCCGTTACTAACGCTCTCCAACCTTTTATATATACTCCTATCCAGCCTACCTTCACTTAGTAGGCCAGAACAACATTAGAACTTTACTAGCCCCTTGCATGCCATCTATTCTCTTACAACACATTCACAACCCTGCACCCAATGGTCGTCGGTGCGAGGCTAGCCGCCCCGCCAGTAACTAACTTCTATTGTCATACTTCCAGATAAATGTGGCAGAGTTAGCAACCCAGTCTCCACCATATCCAGCAAACCCTACAATTAACAACCAGCCGAGTAAAACCAGCTAGCTAAGGCACCTTCGGTTTTGGTATTAAAGACACTCACATCTGTCTCATACACAGAGGGTTATTACAAACACTGGTGATATGGCAAGCCCCTAGCCACAGCCGCCGGACGACTATATCAGAGAGAGGGCGCCCAGCTCCCCCTTTTTGCCCACCCGAGGAGGGAGACCCCCACCCCCGCGGAGGTATACCTGGCCCCTGTTTTGACTCTCGAGTCATTGCCAGGTAGCACAGGAATTCTTCCTATCAATGAACTAACCATGAATGACTAACACCTTTACTAACCTCTATTACCTCACAATAAACCATTTACCTTTCTTGCATGCTCTGATCACTAAATTAGCACCTCAGCTATACCATAGAATGAAGATTGAACAATCTAGAGAGACGCTCCTATCACAGCTGTCCCCATCCTCCTCGCAAAGTAGATCCAGTCTCTCTCCCCTAAATACGTCCAGTATAGCCAAAATAGTACCTCTTACTAAGGCTCAGTTATATAAAAAATATAAAGGCTTCCTATCGCCCTGTGCCACAACAGTAAATACCATCTTACCTAGTCCCCATATCTATTGAGAGCTCAATTAAGTCCATAAGACTCGAGATCCCTACTGTCTGCAGGGTCCAGAACCGAGCCTATAAATCTACCTCCCGCCCCCAGTCAAATCAGTTGAAAGCTAGACACCAACCAGTGGTCACTACCCTGCAGTTTACCTCTAGCTCTGCCCTTGTGTTGTTCCGGAGTTGAGAGATTCCAGATCCGGCAGACTCCGTGGCAGAGAAGACTGATAGAAGCATCTGTCCATGTACAAGTCCTAACGTGCACCTTATAACCTTCACACAAATTCGTGGGTATATAAGTGTGTAGCCAGCAACGATCATCAAGAGATCCGACTTGAGAACTTCCTACATTTTGGACCATCTGGACGGCCGAGGAACCAGTCGTTAGCCCCCAACATCACCGGAAGCAAGATAACCAGGACCAGATCTACCCATACTATTCAAGATTCATGTTACTAGTACTAAGTGTTATAGTACTAGCTTGATACGCACCTATTAACTTTCTATAAAGTGGCTAAGACCTTGCCCAGTGTAATTCATATTTAACCATTCCATTTGGGACGTACTAAGCGATCAGTGTTTTTATTAACAGGCGACCTTGACTCTCGTAATTACCTTATTCAGATATTAAAACTCTAGTGATATCTAACGTTCGCCCACTGATTCGTGTTCTACATATTTCTGCCTTAAGAATATCAAACTTAGTTCAGTACCCCCATGAGGTTGCTAGAGATTTCCGTGTTCTATAATATACGCGTCTAATCCTAACTGTGAGTTGCTACGTGGGCACGCGACCAGCCAGCAAGAGGTAAAATCAGTGACATTGAATTATACGAATATATTGAGGTCTTCCAGTAAAATATAAACTTGCTAATTAAACCCGTGATCAGAAGAATATACCTGAACGTTGGAAGTGGGAGACTAGGCTCCATCCAAATCCGCAAATGCTAGCAGTTCCCTTCTATCATTTGTTTTGTGCAAATATAACTATCTTTCTATGCTCTTTATTTCTTTATTTCAATAAACGTGAACTTGTGTCGTGTTACCGTGTGTTTATTTTGTGTTCTCTATTCCTCATACCTTGTATTGTGCATGCAGCCTTCTATACCCAGTCATTCAGAACTCACATTACCCAAGTTAAACCTGTAGAAAAACAGGGCATAACATATACAGTAGTTAGAAATATAGTAGGTTACCGTATCGAAATAGCTCTTGGATATTATTAACCCCTGCTGTACCGGCGACGTCTTTTTCGCTTTATTCTAGCTATATTTAGACGATTTTGTGGAGTTTAAGAAGGATCTCTGCTAGTAAAAAGGGTTAAATGAGATATTTCGAAGCCAGTAAATTGCTGGAGGCCCTTTTAAACTGAATAAAATCGTCTAATAGTAGCCAGAATAAAGTAAAAAAGGCGTCGCCTGTAGAGAAAGGGTTAATCTACTATTCTGAATTAATCTTGAAGACCGGATATCGATCTCAGTCTCGATTTTTAATGTTTAGGGCGGTCTTTTAGCGCATATCGCACATAAAAGGATAAGGTGGAGGAGGAGGGGGTTAGGATCATGAAGGATGAGGACAGCTAAGTGGATCAATTGACCACTTGCGAGTTTCAGGCTATAAGGAAGTTGGAGCCGTAAACATCGATTTAAAACAAATTAAATAATAATGTAGGTTTCTGATGGATAGAAAGTACAGTATGTTGAATTATGTTTTATGTGTTTATATGTGCACTACAACCGTATTTTAGCTGGTAATTCTACTAACTATCGATGTCTACAGCTCCAACTTCCTTATAAAACGAAATTCGCAAGTGGTCAATTAAGTATTTGTTTGTGTGTGATCTTGGTGGTAAAATGTTCGTTTATTCCGTTTTTAAATGGCATGTTTGGTATTTATGAGTATGAGTGTTGCGGGCATTTAACCTAGTTTGTGTAGGTATTCGTGTATTATAATCAATATGTTTTATGTCAATGTGATTGTTCGTGATTTTGTACATTAGTGTAATAGTGTGAGTGTTGAGAGGTACTTATAAAGTAGACAGAATGGATAAAAAAACACCATCTGAGAAAGTGTGTGTGTTTTATCCTAGTGTGAGTCTTGTGTTCCAGTTCGCATGTGTCAAGAGTATCTATATACAGTAGTTATTTGTCAGTTACTACGTGTTGTGATGTCACTGCCAGGGGTTTGTGTGTAATTGCCGACTTGCGAGTTTCGTTCTATAAGGAAGTTGGCGCTGTAGACAACGATATTTAACGTATTTACATCTAAAATACGGTCGTAGTACATATATAAATACATAAAACCCAATTCAACATACCATTTATCCATCAGAAACGTACATTATTATTGCATTTCTGTATAATATCGATTTTCACGGCTCCAACTTCCTTATAGCCAGAAACTCGCAAGTGGTCAATTGCACATGTGTAATAAACATGGCTGCCTTTGAGTTAATTTGTTCAATTGCGTTAATGTTTGATTGTATGCATGGGTCCCAGACTGCAGCACAGTACTCCAGTGTTCGCAGAACCAGAGATGGTATTATTATGTTTGATGGCTTGTGTGTAGTTGTGTAAATTCCTCCTCAGGAATCCCAGTGGTTTGCCTGGCTTCAGATGTGCTGAATGGGAGTGTTGAATTTAAGGGGTGATGGATGTATTTATTTGCTCATTTATGTATCTTTTTATTATGTTTTTAGCTTCCTCCCTAGACCTACATCAAGCTTAAGTTAAGAATACACCCGCCCAAAACTCTCCTTCAATATAAATTCGTACATTTTTCGATAGAAAAAATGTCCCGGCAAAAGGCCGGTTTCTCTTGACAAAGAAATGGGGCGTAAGGTCATAAAATCGCCAAACTAATGGGCCGAACGTCACAAAATCTGAAAACTTATGGGGCTAACCATGAGGAAGAAGGAGGACCAGAAAAAGGCGGCCCATTTCCCCTTAAAACCAAAACTACACGCCATATTCAAGATGGAACCTTACTATGCTTTTGAATAATGGGCGGGTGCCCAACCCCGAAAGGAGTTGAAATAGGGGAGCTATCCCCCCGCCAAAGGCGGCTTTCTAGGGCCTTTCCTAGCTGATGCTGAGAGGATTGGGTTCTAGTCATGTGGTGATGAGCTGGTCTATCCGAGTGAGAACTGAGCAATCTCTGCCATACCCATAGCTTACTCTGACTGTTCCTTTTACTTATATATCTTCTAGATCTCAAGTGGCGGCGTCTTTTCCGTGGATTGACCTCCCTACTGCCAACCTAGAAGTTGGCAGATTGGGAGCCAAAGCATCACATTTTTCCCTTACCCCTCAACTTTCCCTTCATAATTGCTGAGGGGCACAGGGCCTTGGGTGGGGCTTTGGTTTCCCGGGCGTTTCCGCACCCTCCTCAGCTCCCTGCCTTGGAGTGGCTTCGGTCACCCGGGCTTTGTTAGTGGTAAGCAGGGAGGATTTTGTGGGGGCGCTCGTTTATGGCCTTGGCCTTGCTCGAGACCTTGGGGCTGTTCGGCCAGATAGCCTGGGGAACAACAACAACAACAACAACATAATGGTGCTTTAACACCTAACGAGCGGCCTAGGCGGTAAATAATATGTAGCCACCAGCGGGGTGTTTTTACCCAAAATAGGGCTGTTTACGTGATCATTTTCATGCCTAAATAAGACCCAGAACGTCAAACAAGTATCTATCCCTGAAAGGGCATAAACAGAGCTTTCGAATGACACCATAACGATCCTTTTATGATGGCTAGTTTTCTTGCAATAACCGTGCAACGCGAGTGCAAAAAGCATGTAATTAGGCACTTTCCCTATACAATTCACTTATAGCGAGTGAGAGAGGTGAGGAGGTGAGATTCGTGTCAGTAGGTTCGCCGCGGTGGTCTGGAGCAGTCATACGCTCGCTACTCTCCTGCCACCACTTGTCTCTCTCTCTCAGCAACATTACGTGCTGAAATTGCCACTCGAGTTATGTCGAGCGCCGCCACATAGTCCAGCTTTATTTAACTCGACTTATGTGGTGAGCCGCTAATTAAGGGTTAAACAATTCTTCAACTGCGCCCTCAACCTTCAAACTGTTCTTTTACCACTGGTGTCCAGAAACAGCTCTAAACTGAGATACTTAAATGAAGTCGGTGGGAGTATATATCTACCTTTTTACCTTGCCAGGTCGGTGGATGGATTAGGTGCCAAAATGGCACCTAGCAACTGGTAACCTGGGGTGTTTACTTCCTTGTGGCTGGGAGTAGGGGGAAACTGTCTAGACCCTACTCTCCTGTTTCCTTTGTCCCAGAGGTGACGCGGGGGCGGGTAACAAGGGCGAGGGTAGATACGGTGTTGATGGTGCCATTCTTGTTGTCGCCTGTCTATCTCACTTCTCTCTTTTCTTGGTGCTTTGGCATTGTCTTGGTTGATGATTATGTCCTTTCCTGGTGTTGTAGGACAGTCCCTCTCTTCGGTAACAGCTCGAGCACGTTTGTCTGGGCTGGATGTTGTGTCCTTGATGAGTTGAGGGCTAGGGGAAGAATTCTGCCTTTTTCGTTTCTTGCTTGTCTTTTCCTGGACTTTGGAATTGTTGATGGTGATGAGTAAGTTCCCTTCCGGTGTTGGAGGGCGTGTCATATTGATGGTGGCAATTCGTGTTCCGGATTTGCAGGGTATATCATTGTTGGTACAGGGAGATGACCTTGAGTTGTTTCTCCCCTGGCGGTGTGATAGGGAACCCTGCCTCCGACGCGTCTCCTGGTGGGGTGGCGGGGAACTCCGCCGGGTCCTTTCGTTCCTGGTTCCTTCTTCTACTCGGCCACTGTTTCTCATTCTTCCACTGTGGTGAGGAGGCGTGGTAGGATGAGAGGGAAAACGGCTTGGTGGTGGTGAGTGCTTGGGTAACTGTTTCTCTGTTATTTCACTACCTTCTTCCTCGTGAAAGTCACGATCTCGTGACTGTAAATAAAAAACCCACAGGTCGTCTTGTCGTAGATAATATGTGCAGGCAGCTAGATGTTTCCACCATGCTGTTGACCTTTTGTCGGCTGGTTTGTCCATTATAGTAAACACTTTCAGGTAGGACTCACGTTGATAGTTGGTCAGTGCATTGTCGAGTAAGTTAGGCCAATTTATCCTCGTTATTTTTTCATCAGCTTAGATCCACAAAACTTTTGTGATGAACTTGTCATGTAGAGGGGTTGTGGCAGGCTTGGTTTGGCTTGATTTCTCAGAAGTCGTCATGTCTTTTCTTACAGAGGTGGTGAAGTTTCGTGTTGACACTGTCGAGGGTTGAGGGGAAGTGAGGGTTGGAGAGGAATGTGGTTTCCTTCCTCGGTCAGCTGGCGAGGGTAATATAACAGTTGACCACCAAACGGGGATAGGGGTGTTCGAATTCGTAGGCGCTGGCATCAGATTTTCCTCAGCAACATTTGCTATCCGTAGTTCTCTGGCTAAGGGCGTGAGGTTGCGTGAGGTTGAGGGGGTGGGTCCTTTAGGACCCTGAGGGGGGCTGTGAGGTTGGTGACGAATTGAAGTAAAACGAGCCGGGGGTTTAGACAGACGGCCTGATCTGGTCGTGGTAGTTGTTAGCACTGGGGTTGATGAGGTTGAGGAAGACGTCGATGGTGAGGGTGATACTGGTGAGGGGTAGGTGGAGATCCTCTGGGGTTTGGGGTTAGGGGTGGAGGGGTTGGCATTCTTAGGCTTAGTGATAAGTAAATAAGGAGGTATAGGCTTGGTGCTTGAGGGGTATGGTTTGTTGGGTGGGGCCAGGCGTCCGGGAGGGGATAATGGGGTGTGTGAGGTGGAGGGGGCTATGAGGGGGTTTTGAAATATGGCTTTTGGGGCGAGAGGCAGAGTGAGGTGTTTTGTTACTAGTTGACGTATATGAGGAAGATGACGGGGGGGGGGGGGAGGGGGGGGGTAGGGGAGGGAGAGTTTGAAGATGAACTTGATGTTGAAAAATATTCGTCTTGTCTACTAGTAGGAGGCTTGTGATGATAGGCGGAAGCGGATGTGATAGACGAGCGTTTAGGCCTACTACGACAGGGGAGTTTGGCCGGAAGTCTCGAATGCAGGGGGTGTCTTGGACAGGGTGGGGTGGGCATGGCTCGGGGTTTGTCTGGTGAGGGTGAGGGGTAAGTTTGAGGGTTGTTATGGGAGGGGAGATAGGCCATAAATGTGGTCGATGGCTGGAGAGGGATTGCGGGGACTGTAGAATGCAGGAGGGGGGAGGTGAGGGTGGGGGTGGGTGAGAATGAGAAGGGGTTGCAGGAGGTATAGGTGGGGAATATACATTTGCTGGTAACTCACTATCAGTGGGGCGTGATGAGGGCGTCGTCGAGGGTATTGTGGTAGGGGGCTGGTTGGTCCAGGAGGAGTTATCTTCATCCTTAACCCTCTCCGACATATGACGCGATTTTGAGCCTATTAGGGATACTTTAACACCTTACGAGCGGCCTATGCGGTTTATTTATGTGTACCGCACAGCGGGGTGTTTTTAGCCAAAATAGGGCTGTTTACGTGATCATTTTCATGCCTAAATAAGACCCAGAACGTAAAACAAGTACCTATCCCTGAAAGGGCATAAACAGAGCTTTCGAATGACACCATAACGATCCTTGTATGATGGATAGTTTTCTTGCAATAACCGTGCAACGCGAGTGCAAAAAGCAGGTAATTCGGTACTTTCAGTACATAATTGAGTATGTAGCGAGTGAGAGAGGGAGGAGGGAGCTGAGATTTGTGTCAGTAGGTTCGCCGCGGTGGTCTGGAGCAGTCATACGCTCGCTAGTCTCCTGCCACCACTTGTCTCTCTCTCTCAGCCACATTACGTGCTGAAATTGCCACTCGAGTTATGTCGAGCGCCGCCACATAGTCCAGCTTTTTTTAACTCGACTTATGTTGCTCGCCGCTAAATAAGGGTTAAAGCTTTTGTTACCATCAGGGGTATTTAGAAACCTTTAGTTTAGTTACTTCAACCTCTGCAGTTGTCTTTGAGTTAGCTGTGGGCAGAAAACTAATTTTGGAGAGGTAATTATAAGAGTGAGAGAACTCTTTCTTATTGCTAATCTGGCAACCTCTGTGTCATATGAGTCTGAAAGGGTTAATCAGGGGGCGATAAATCCTCACAAAACCGTTTCGGTATACCCTAGTCACTCCGTGATAATTTATGATGACTTGATAGGGATTTGGCACTTTGATGATCTTATAGGGGCCCACATATCTAGGTCCTAGTTTGTTGATCACTGGTAACTTGGCAACCATCACTAGATCGTCAATGGCATAGGGGTTTTGAGGTGGGGAGACGTCCTTGGCGGTATCTTGGCTTACTTGTGCAGTGTTGAGGACGTTCTTGAGGTGGTGCAAATAGTCGATGTCCAAAGTAGGGGTTGAAGGTATAGCTAGCGTCCTGAAAGGTAGGAGTAGGGGGGCCACACCATAAATCCTTTCATGGGGTGTGATGCCATCTTCTCGAGGACAGGAATTCATACCCCACTGGATCATTTTCATTTGAGCTGGCCAGTCTTGAGTTTGGAGGGCGATGAGTCTTGTTCTTAGTTGGTTGTTGATTGTCTTGTGGCTTCTCTCAGAGATGGAATTTCCTTGAGGCCAGTAGGGGGAATGTGACGTCTACCAGTGTTGGCAGAATCGCCTCTCGTTGGCCACTAGCGCTCGCCAGGGACATCGAAATGGGCTACAGTTATCAGAGAATGCTGTTCTTTCTTTCCTAGTAATCGCATTGTCACAGACAGTCCAGTGGTGGTCTTTGTTTTCGTCTGTGACAACGGGTTATATTTTATATCAAGAGTAGTGATAATAGTACCAGCGTGTGAATGAGAAAGACTTTCAGAGCGAGGAGCGGAGGAGGTAGTAAGTGTTTGTATGTACGGGTGCATTCCTGCCTCTCGCTCGCCATTGGACGGCGTGTCTGGCTGTGTCCTATGACGCCTGCTGTCTTGTGACGTCTCGGCCTGTGATTGGCCCATCGCGCCTTTGCGGTCTCCTGTGTAACTTACCTCCTCCATGAGGGTTCCCAGGAGCTGTCCTCGTCAGGACAGGCTTGGCGCGCGTGCTTCTAACATCCCTTTGCATACTCTCTCCCGATCACCACCTTTATCACTGTTTCTCTCACTCGATTCTCTCTTTCCATTCTCTAACCTTTATTAACTGCACAACACTCCCCTTGGGTTCTGCATACGGTTTTCATAGCCGGCCCATTGTACTGCATGCGCCGTCCTCTGAGATATTTACATGTACTTAGAATAGGTTTGAGGGTTCTTAGTTAGTATAGGTTAAGAACTTTGTGTGTCTCCATTATTGATTTAGTGTTTCTGCTCTTTTATTTAATGCTAGACTGGGATAAGGTAACTGTAGTCGTTGTCTCCGATGTGTGTACGGTTTGCTTATACCTACACGACTTCGACCGGTCCTGTGGTAGCCGGGGTTGTCTTTTCGGTTGCGTCCTTTGCGAGTGCAGCATTGTGTTGACTGAGGGTTTTGGCCTGTACCAGTTCCACACTCTGCTGCCTCTTTGCTTGTCTTTAGAGGGTCGCCAGGATAGAACCAGATACTTGTGATCTGGGTCTATCGAGAGAGCCCCCTAGTCAATTAACGTAACTTAAAGGATGCAGTCTTAAGGAAATCGTTAGGCTACAAGCCTGTCTTGCTCAACCCCAGTTCCTTACCTAGAGTATCCCAGCTAGACATTATTAATCGAGTAGACACTTGTTAGTATTTAATATAAGCTCTTTGATATGTGCGCATTATCATTCACAGCATTTATTAGTCTAGGTTGTTGCTGAGCCGCACAACCATAGCAGACTGTTTCGTTGATGAGGAAGTACTTCTTTTAGTGTCGAGCATTGCTACCGTTGCGCATTTTTAGTATTCTCGTGTCAGTTAACATTATATTTCCTATCTTTTAGTGTATTCGATTTACATGTGTGGTGTCCTGCCTCCGGCCTTTATATAGTTCTAAATCAGTACGAGCATCTTATGAGCATCAGACTTTCTTCAGAAGTTTCCAGGTCTATGCTGTAGGACTATACTTCACTTTCTTTCAGATAGGAGTGAAGAGTTTATTGTTGTTTAGAGTAACTGTATTGAAGCATCTTTTTATTGTATTAAATCTTGCAGTGATTTAATTGCTCTTTCCATAGATTCCTTTTTATGCATTTTAACGTAACTTGCATCTTGTTTGTTATCAGGCTATACCAGTGCAGGTTAGCCTGAAGTAGAGTACATTTATGCCCAGTTAAGGATACCCCGCTATCGCAGATTAACCCTGGAGGGTATAGGTGTTTTGTTCGCCGGCATATAAGTTCGAGGGTTTGGATCTAGCGTACCGTTGTTGCATAGTGCCCTATTACTAGTCCAATCATTGAGTGCCCTTGTTTTATTCGTAGTCCCGGTCGTAACAGGAAGAATGGGACACTTTGATGCCGCATAGTTGAGAATTTTTTTTCCACACTTTACTGGTAAATTCTGGGGCGTTATCGGAGAGAATGGTTTCTGGCAGACCAAAAACTGCCATTACTTCAGTGGTTAAGACTTCTGCCACGGAAAGTGCACTATGATCTTTGACAGGGCAGGCTATGATGAATTTGGAATATATGTCGACGAAGGTGACGACAAATCTTTACCCTTTAACTGAGGGAAAAGGACCCATCACGTCCACGGTCAGAGTTTGCCAGGGTTTAGCAGCGGCAAGTTTGCCTGCATGCCCGGTGTCCTTGTTCGGTCTTTTCCTAGGCTGCAAGGTTTACATGCTTCTGTGATTTTCTTCGTCAGTGCGGTGGGGCCTAGGGTCTAATAAATCTGTTGAAAGACTTTGAGCATCTTTGCGTGTCCAAGATGTATCCCATTTCCTTTGTGTATTATTAAAAAAAAATCTTGGGCTGTTTGGAGGTCCACTGCAATGTGACCAGACTCGGTGTACAGCTGATCACTGACGCGCTGCAAGTTGTAGAAAACCTCTCTAGGAATCCACTTGGGTTTCTTCTTGTTGAGCCAGGAATGTAATAGCGGGATTTGATTTCCCTCTGTCGATGAATGAATCAGCTGAGGCGAACGTAAGGTTGGATGGGTTACTATGGCATCATTTTGACCATAGAAAACGTTGGAGGGAGGAGTAACTTGGTTAATTTGTTGGTGAGGGTTACTTGTGCCATTTGTACAGCAGCTTTGGGCGACGTTCACAGTGCTGACAGGTAAACATAATAGGGCGTCTGCATTTGTGTGTAACTTCCCGGGGCGATAATTGATTTCGAAATCAAATTCCTCTAAGGTTTCTCGCCAGCGGACAAGTAGGGCAGAGTTGGTTTCTGATTTCCTGAGCCATTGCAGAGATTGGTGGTCCGTGATTATGTCGACTGTAGTGCCGATCAAAAAGGAGCGGAAGTGATTTAATGCCCAGATCACACCCAGGCACTCTCTTTTGGGGCTGCATAAATTACGTTGGGCTGGGTTGAGGGTGGAGCTGGCGTAAGCGATGAAGTGTTCTCTGCCATCTTGCATTTGGGCTAGCACTGCGCCTATTGCATACAAGGATACGTCCGTATATAGGCGGAATGGCTGCCTGTAGTCTGGAAAGGCCACGGTTGGGGCTTGCACCAGGTGAGTCTTTAGGGTGTTGAAGGCGGTGTCTCTTTCTTTTGTCCACACGAACGGTTCTTCTTTCTTGGTTAATTCGTGTAGGGGGCGCGCGATTTCAGCAAACCCGGTGACAAATCTCCTGTAGTAGGTGGCTAAGCCCAAGAAGGAGCGAACGCCCTTGACGGTGGTCGGAGGAGTTTGTGCTTGAATTGCAGATAGTTTCTTTGGGTCAGGGGAGATGCCTTCGGCTGAGATCACATGGCCTAGGAAATCACTGATGTCCTAGCTACTGAGCATTTAGACGGTTTGAGCTTGAGACCTGCTCCTCGTATCCGGAGCAACACATGACGAAGGCGCTGAAGATGTTCTTCCCACGTTTTACCATAGACTATGACGTCGTCCAAGTAGGCTAGGCATGTTTCCCAGGTGAGGCCCTTGAGGACTGATTCCATCAGGCGTGAGAAAGTGGCGGGACCATTGCAAAGGCCGAACGGAAGTACATTGAATTCGTACAGGTTTCCGCCACTGGTGGTAAATGCAGTGTTTTGTTGGTGGCTGGTCTTGATGGGTACCTGCCAGTACCCTGCCTGTAGGTCTAGAGTAGTGAACCATTTCGATCCATGCAGGGAATCGAGAGAGTCATCGATTCTAGGCAAGGGCGTGGCGTCTTTTATGGTGGCGTCGTTCAGGCGTCTGTAATCCACACAGAACCTTGTGGATCCGTCCTTTTTTCATACCAGGATGACGGGAGAGGACCAGGGACTGACAGAGGGCGTGGCTATACCGGCGTCCAGCATCTCTTGTTCCTGTCTCTCTTCCTCCTGACGTTGTAGAGGGTTCTTTAGTCGTGAAAGTTGGCGGAGGGGAAGTTCTTCGGTGTGAATACTGTGTTCTACCACTTTAGTTTGTCCAATTTCTAAATCAGATTGGGCAAATACATCTGTGAATTCTCGGAGTAGGAAGGAGAGTTGTTTACGTTGAAGCTTTGTCTGGTGAGGTGGCATCATGGGTAGGACAGGGGGCAAACTTGGTGTGGAACTTGTAGGTTGGTAATCTTCGTAGGTTTCTAATGCCCCTTTCCCACTGGTGAGACAAGTCACGATTTTCGTCGCCGATGCCTTCGTTTTGTCAAATACGCAAGAATACGTGCGACCTTCACGATTTCGACCGTTACAAACAGATGACAAATTATACTGGGCGAAGATGTCGTCGATGTCGGCGACGCAACCGCCGACATCGGCTATGTTATCGGGGAAGTGAGCGATGTTTCGCCGATGAACCTCTGCGAGGCATGTCACATTTTCAAAAATCTCTTGCGAGATCATGCGAGGATGAAAGAATACTCGCCGTATGTTCTGCGACGTCTTCGGCGATCCAAGCGATGGTTCGGCGTTTACTTCGGCGAGGTGATAAGAGTATTTTTTTAAGGCACAAATTCTTGCGATTCATCGTCGATCATCGGCGTTGGCATTGCACATACGTCGGCGAGATCGGCGAGGTGTGCGCAGCTGAGCGAATGTAACGTGAATGTGCTAATTGCAGAGTGGAATTAGCATATCACGCCAAGCTAATGGGCCGAACGTCATAAAATAGTTAAACTAATGGGGTTAACCATGAGGAAGAAAGGGGACCAAAAAAACGACCCATCTCCCCTTAATTCGGAGGTTGGCAATGCTTCGCCGGAGACATTTTTCTATCAAATAATGTACAAATTTAGCTTGCTCTCAAAACAAAAAATATATATGTTGGCTCACTACCGCTCACCAGGAAAATATTGAAACCTGGATGGGGGTAAACGTCTTAAAACAGTAGGCTGGTGTGGTGCTTAGGGGAGGTGTGGTGGAGTGGTCATGCCACTGGATTGGTAATCCAATGGACCCGGGTTCAAATCCCGATATGTCAATGGGAAGATATTATTGGGATTGAATTTGTGCTGTACCTAGTATCAGTGCATTACCACAAAGCCCACCGAAATGCCAAAAAAATACCCTCATTGTTCCCTGATTAAATAACACTGTATGAATATTCCCATATTCAAAATATGTTACAGGGGGACAATGCCTAGTGAGTTCACTGCTCAATAGGTGGCGTTCTGAGAGTGAGGGTCTGAGTCTGGAGGGTGAGACGGTGAAGCACTTGAGCGAAGCAACCGGCCGCTTCAGAGATGGAGCTGCCTCGAGCTATGATGGATGCTTCACATTTCTCACTCCCCAGACTGGAACAAGACCTCACGGGCTTCACCGTGTTGAGCGGTGGAATGTACAGGCTCTCAGCCTATGCCCGAGAGGGAGTATTTGGAATATAGAAAAAAAAAAAAAAAAAAAAAGGCTGAACGGGGCCGAACGGATACAAGGCAAAGAGAGAGGGAGAGAAACAGAAAAAAAAAAAAGGAGGAGAGAGAGAGAGAAAGAGTAAACTAAAAAAAAACGAGGTGGGCTCAATTGTTAAGCCTTAACGCAAACATTGAGCCCACCTGCTGTTTGTTGTTTTCTCTTTCTCTCCCTCTCCTCGTTTTTTTTTTTTTTTTCTATTTCTCTCCCTCTCTCTTTGCCTTGTATCCGTTCGGCCCCGTTCAGCCTACTGTTTTAAGACGTTTATCCCCATCCAGGTGTCGATTTCTTCCTGGCGAGCGATAGGGAGCCAGGCATTGTATGGAGAAATCCGGCTTCGCCGGAGAAATTTTTCTATCGAAAAATTTACAAATTTAGCTTACTCTCAAAACAAAAATATATTTATATGTCCGCTGAACATGATGGCGGTGCTTAGATTATTCTATCATCATTATTGGATTTTATAGAAATAAATCTATAACGATAGTTTTTCGCTCTTATAGAATCCATTCCGCAGCAAAATATTAACTCTGTCTGTTTTCACCAATAATAAGTGCTTTTTATATTTTTTTGTTTTCATGAACGGCAAGAGGAAAGGTTATTCTATAAGATTTCATCAACAACAACAACAAAAATAACAATATGTGGAATTTCACCGTAGGTGAAGGCATATCATCAGCAAGATATACAGTACAAGGTATGGTTTCGCGCAGGTCCGTGACGTAGGCTCGGCCTCCTGACCTCTGTGACGTTAACCACTCCGTTAGAACCGCATGGCTTGTCCTACGGTGACTCGCTAGGATCGCCAGGGCAGTGGATGTGGCTACAGTTGATGTATTATTGTGTGCTTTATTTCATATGAAAGCTCGTGTCATGGGCAGTCCAGAAAGGCTCTTTGTTTTCGCCCATGTCAAGGCTTTATATATTAATTGCAAAGTATATGTTTTATCATTAAGTAGTAATGATAGGATTTGAGAGAGAGAGAGAGAGAGTAGAACAGAGTGTGAGGAGGGCGCGCAGTGTTTTTTGCCATGCTCGATGACGTCACGGCTGGCTGGCCTCTTGGGGATTGGTTGGAGGAGTTTTTTACCATGCTTGGTGACGTCATGGTTGGCGGGCCTCTTTTGGATTGGCTAGAGAACTTGTTACCGCTTTTCCTACGCGGTTCGAGCTAGTGCTAGTATATATACAGCTCTCTTGCCACACTCTCCCTCAGATCTGGTTTCTAGAACGCATCCCTCTTATCCCTTTGATATCTGTCCTCCTCTCTACACCTGAGAACCTTTTCCTCTGCCTATCTCTCTCATTTCCCATATCTTTCACCACCTTTTATTAATATTATACCCCCTCTGGTTAACTCAGCATAATCAGCTTCATGCTGGCCAGTTGTATTGTGCGTTAAGGTCTTATATAACCCATGTATTTTAGTTGTTAAGATAAGTTGATCACGAAGCATTGGTTGGCATTCATATTGTTCAGTACTGCTTCCTGTAATTATTAGTGTTCTGCTGGATTAGATAATACTAGACTAGAAGTCTGATATTATAACGTATTGTTTCCGACGGGTGTTGGCTTTAGTTAAAAGCTGCACGACATACCTGAGAACTGGAGTTGATTGGGTAAATTCTAGTCTGTGTGCCATTGAGAGTAGAGCATGCACGAATGAGGGCTTTTTGCCTATACCATTCTGCACCGTTCTAGGCTCGGTTGTTTGTCTTTGAGGTACGCCAGGAGAACGCTTGATACTTCGGTATTAAGGTTTCTCAAGAGAGCTACCCTTCACTATAACGTAATATTTGACGCACAGACTTGAAATTTACACTAGGCTATGCAGCATGCCATGCGCACCAGTATCTCGTATCATTGACTCTAGCTAGACTTTATCAGTCATAGTAGACATTAAGTATATTAAACCAATTACTCTTATTATGCATACCCGTTTATGATTACACAAGCATTTCGCAGCCTCGTTTGATGTATTGAGACACAAACGACTTAGGCTGTTTTTGTTGATAGGAATACTGCATTGTCGTGGCGATTATTATTATTGTTGTAGCGTTTAGGATATTCTTGGCTCCGACTGCATTATATATCCTGCCTTTTGTGTGCATAGCCTGCACGAGCATTGTTCCGCTGCCTGCCTTTTTGGGTTCCATTTCCGATTCGAGCATCTTGATAGCATCTAACATTTAAAGAAGATTCCTTGTTGGTGTTGAAGGACTTTAGTGCACATTCTTTCATGTAGGAGTGCCTGACATTTATTGATTAAAGTAACGTAAGCTGTAACTTCCCTTACCACCTTACTTTGCATACCATAACCAAGCACCTTCGGTTATAGGTAGTAATAGGCTGTTTTCACATAACATTAAGCCTAGAGTAGACGCACATTTATTGAGAGTTTGATAACCTATTATTGCATATAGAACTCTGGAGAGTATTTGTGTTCTTTGTTCACTGGGAATATACATCAGAGGTTGGATCTAGCGCTTTCTGTTGTAGCATTTATGCCATTACTAGTCCAATGAATAAGAGCCCTGATATATTTAAACCTCAGTCGTAACATATGGCGACCTTACCTAGGATTTGGTGAACCTACATTTATTAGCGGGGAACATTTGTTGTTTTGGGGAATATTTTGCGGGGATCAGCAAGAATTTTTTTTTTTTGCAACATAGTATAGCCCTTGAGTATTTCCGAGAATTTGTGTGTGTATATCGAGGTATAAGAGTTTGGGGTGCTTCTTTTCTGAATATCGAGGTGAATTTTTTTTGTGAGCATCATGTCTTATACCGGATCAGAGGAGAAAGGAGACACAGTACGTAATGTCGAAACTGAGGAACAGCAGCATGATGAAAGGGTTAATCAGGTGAACTGTGAGGAGGATGCTAGGATATTTTTGCAATGGCCTGTTACTGCCGAGCGGTTGGAGGGTATGGATCGGTACGGTCTCCAATGCCTGGCCACAAGTATCGGTCATGCGGGTACTAGCAGCATGACCAGGGATAACTTGATAACGTGTGTACTGGGCAGGGTGACTGGTGAGCGAGATGGGTTGAGTGCTCAGAGCCCTTCGGCCATGCTTCCCCTACACTCGACTCCCAGCCATCCCAGTGGTTTGCCGACCCCGGGTACGCTTCCACAGTTGGGTGGTGATTGGCAGGGCGGGTTGCCCCTGGGGGGACCACCGGTAATTTCAAACATTGTAGCACCTTCACCTCCTCAAGGGTTAACTCCAGAATTATTGTATCAGCTCGAATTAGCTAAGATTCAGCAGCAACAAAGGGCAGGTGAGCAGCAAATAGAGCTAGCAAAAATCCAAGCTGAGTCGACTAGGTACTGTGCCGACAGGGACGTAGAGAAGTCGCGAGTAGAGACAACGGGACAGCGACTTGGGGCTGGTAACCGTGCTCATGATCAATCTCTCTCGCACTTATTGAAACTGGTTCCAGTGTTTGATGAGAGTGGTGTAACAGAATTTTTCGCACGCTTTGAGAAGAAGTGCCAGGAACACCAGTGGCCAGAGAATAAATGGGCAGCACTTGTATCCTCTAGATTAATAGGCAAGGGTCTTAAAGCCTACGATGCGTTACCTTTGTAGTCATGTATTGTGTATGAGGATCTCAAGGAGGCTGTCCTGAGGGCTGACGAACTGCAACCAGAAACGTACCGTTTGAAGTTCCGGGGTGTAACTAAGGGAAGAGATAGCACCTTTTTGGAACACGCCCGGGACTTGTCCGATGCTATGGGGAACTGGCTCCGATCTGAGAGGGTAACAACATTTGATGGAATTAAGCAGTTAATGATGTTGGAGCAGTTCTTTAAGAGCACGGGCGGTGATCTAACTTTGAACTTAAAGGAGAAAAACCCAAGAACTCTAGTAGAAGCAGCAGAAATGGCTGATCTACGACTGTCATTGATTCGGGGTTGCGGGTCCTCACAGAAGTACGATGCAAGTGCTAAGGACCGTTATCCTCCCCCTCCCCGTAGCAATGACACATTTAAACAAAAGAGCAATGAAACTAAAACTGAATCCAAACCTATCACCGCGCCGTATAAGAAAAGTCAGGGGCCTTTTACATCACAGTATAAGCCGAAACCGAAATTTATGTGTTTTAGGTGCCACAAGGAGGGTCATAAAGCAAATGAGTGCCCTAGTCGACCTCCTCCGGCATCCGTGTCTTTTGCTCACGGCGTTGGAGTGTTCAAGAGGACATCGGAGTTTGTTAGAGGCAATTCTTCCGAGGTAAATACACTGCCAGTGCAGAAGGATCCGGAAGGCTTATTCCCTGTCCATGATGCCTTTAGTGACCACAGGGGACTCGGTTGTGTGGAGTGGGGGGGTAGAAGACATGAGGTGAGAATTTTGCGTGACACTGGGGCATCGCAAACATTGTTGAGGAATTTCACTGGTAAACCTGTAAATACGGTGCGGGTGGTTGTGGTTCAGGGAGTTAATGCAACAAGGTCATACCCGCTTGTAAGAATGAAGATGGAAGTTGATGGTGTGACTCGTGACCTGGATGTAGGAATTGTGGAGAAGTTACCTGTTGGGGGCGTCGACCTCCTTCTCGGCAACGACTTTGCGGGGCCTACTTCTGAGGCTCCACCCTTAGTCGTTGCCGAGAAGCCGGCCGACGTGAGTAGGGAGGAGCAGGAGTGGGTTGAGAAGTGTCAGGTGCAACCTATGGCGTGTGTTGTCACCAGATCTCTTGCGTCCAGGGAGTCACATTCTGGTCAACAGTCTTTAGACAAGCGGAGGAAAGGTACCGAGAAGGGGTTGAAAGTTGATGCGGTTGAGAGTTTAGTATCAACGGTCATTCTCGGGGACTCATTATTAGGACCGATTTTCGAGTCTGGAGAAGACCCATTAACTGTTACTAAGAAGACAGAGGATGGGCTTAAAAAGACGAAGAGACAGCAATGATACACAGAGAGAGAGCAACGGGAGGCTAAATTTAGTGTAGGAGGGGGGCATGAGTTGTTTCGCAAACACTTAGATAAGCTTGCTCCTTCGGACATTCGCAAATTGCAATTAGAAGACCCGGAGGTTCTTGAATGTGGTACCGGTGCTGTCGAGTTGGAGGAGGACAGTGATGCACAGTCGGGAGATTTTTTTTTCATAGATGGCATATTGTACCGGCGATTCGAAGATCCGCAGAGGAATTGGGAGGGGGGGTCAGGAGAGGTAGACCAGCTGGTCGTGCCGAGGGTTTGCAGGGAAAGCTTACTTAGGTTGGCTCATGATGTACCACTGGCGGGACATCTGGGTGTCCGTAAGACGGTTGCAGCCTTGGGAAAACTATTTTGGTGGCCTGGTCTGAGAACACAAGTGGTGTCATGGGTGGCAATGTATGATGTGTGTCAGAAGGTTGGCAAACCAAATCAGAGCATTCCTAAAGCGCCGTTACACCCCATTCCTGTCAGTGAGGTTCTTTAGTAAGGTTATAGTTAATATGGTTGGCCCCCTTCCCCCTACAAGTGCCGGAAACAAGTTTCTCCTGACCATCATGGATGTAGCAACAAGGTACCCTGATGCGTACCCTATGAGAAATGGGTCAGCGAAGACGGTGGTCCGAAACTTGCTAGTGTATTTTTCCCGGTATGGTTACCCGCAGGAGATTCAGTCAGACCAAGGATCCAACTTCACTTCTAACCTCTTTGTTCAAACAATGCAGCAGCATGGGATTGTTACGGTTGTGTCATCTGCGTATCATCCGGAGAGCCAGGGTGTGTTAGAGCGATGGCACTCAACCTTAAAATCTATGCTTCGTTGTTATTGCTTTGAGAATGGGAAAGATTGGGATCTTGGCCTGCCATATGTTTTATTTGCTGCACGGGAGGTACCTGGGGAAAGTTTGGGATTCAGCCCTAATGAGCTCGTCTTTGGACACCGTGTCAGAGGGCCTCTCCATATGGTTAAAGAAATATGGGAGGGTGCAGAAAAACCTTGTTCTATGCTCAAGTATGTCCTCGACAGTCGAGAACGGATGTTGCGCAGTCTGGAGTTGGCTGGCCGTAATTTGACTAGCTCTCAGGCCCTCATGAAGGACAGGTACGACCTCAAGGTTAAACTCAGGGAGTTTCACGTGGGTTAGGAGGTGTTGATTCTACTGCCCCTTGTAGGTCACCCCTTATCCGCGAAGTACACTGGTCCTTATAGGGTGGTTGAGAAGCTATCGGACCTGGATTACTTGGTAGCCACTCCAGACAGACGGAAGCGCAATCAGTTATGTCACGTTAATCTCATGAAGGAGTATGTGAGGCACCCCCCTGAGCCTGTGATGACGTTTAGCAGTCAAGGTGGAGAAGGAGAACGGGACAGTCAAGCTCAGGTGGAGGATAACTGGGATCATCATGTCTCTGCGAACCAGTGGGCGGGGAACACGAACCAGGCGGCTCAGGAAGCGTTGCAACACTTACCTGAGCATCAGCGTGTGGCTGTGGAGTGCCTGTTCGGTTCATACCCCTCTGTTTTCGCGGAGCACCCAGGCCTCACTACCCTAGAGGTGCACGATGTGGACGTAGGAGACCACCCCCCTTTCAAGTCAGTTCCCTATAGGGTGCCCCCTATTAAACTGCCGGCCCTCCGGGCGGAGTTGGAGTATATGTTAACAAGGGGGCTGATTGAGAAAGGGGGTGGTGAAGTGGACATCTCCCGTCACGCTGCAACCAAAACCGGATGGTAAGGTGCGATTCTGCGTGGACTATAGACGGTTAAACGGTTTGACGCCCACCAACCCATACCCTCTTCCTCGGGTCGACGACTGTGTGAATAAGATAGGCAATGCAAAGTACCTAACCAAGGTGGACTTGGTTAAGGGATACTGGCAGGTGCCCTTATCCGAACGAGCGAAAGAGGTATGTGGTTTTGTGGTGGATGGTGCTACCTACCACTGTAACGTGATGCCTTATTGCCTAAAGAACGCACCCGCTACCTTTCAGAGTTTGATGAATGATATAACGGCAGACATTCCTAATTGCACAGTATACCTCGACGATGTTATTATCTATGACAACAGCTTTAACCCGTCCAGCCCCGGCTAGTTTTGTAATGTTTGTTCACCAGAACCCGGCCGGTTTTCAAAAAATGGTTTTATTCCAGAAACAATAGCGAATGGGTTAGGAATGAAGGAAAAACCACGAAAAACCGCTCAAAAAGCTTAAAGAATGGTCCTACAGAGCCCCCGAAAACGTATTTTACAAGAGTACAAAATTGAAGGCAATTACCCCAAAAAACCAGGTTATTGCGCGCTCACGCGCACGCACGTGGACTTTGAGAGTTTTCAACCATCGGCACGGTTGCGTGGGATACGTACACAGTTCCCATACAAATCTGAGCCCTCTTGAGTGGCTACACCTGAGGTTATGGTCGGCGCAATTAGGGTGACGCGCCAGGCGCGTCTGAGGCTGTGCGTTACATACATCGTCGACGCGTCAGGCGCGTCGCTGGGGCTGTACGGGTTAAGAGTCATTGTGAGCACGTAGAACTCCTGTTCAAGAGGCTTAGTCAGGCTGGCTTGGTGGTCAACCTGGCAAAGTGTGATTTCGGGCGTCCGTGCAGTATCTTGGGTTCATGGTGGGTTTGGGTCAGGTGTGCCCCCCACAGAACAAGATAGCTGCGATTGATCACTTTCCCCGGCCGGCCCCCAAGAAGCAGATCATGAGGTTCTTAGGTATGATCGGATACTACAGACGCTTCATTAATTAAGGGGACTACCGTGTTAGCACCTCTGACAGATCTTTTAGCGAAGGATAAGAAATGGGGCGAGAAGAGCGTTTGAGAAGGCGTAGTAAAACACCTGTTTTTGCACTCACCCGATCCTCAGGGCCTGACTTTTACCTTTCCAACTAGCAACGGATGCTAGTGGTGTGGGGGCTGGGGTTTATGCAAAAGGACGATGATGAACATCCTGTTAGTTTCTACTCGAAGAATTCAATTCTGTTGTCGAGAAAGAGCTGCTGGCAATTGTACTTGCACTGAGGCATTTCGAAGTCTATGTTCCAGCCTATGGTCCACTCGTTGTAATTTACACAGATCATCACCCTCTCAAGTTCTTGAACCAGTTTCACAATCGGAATATGAGGCTGACCAGGTGGTCGCTAATGTTACAGGAATATAACCTGGACATACGCCATATTGCCGGTTGTGACAACGTGATTGCAGATTGTCTTTCGAGGGTAGATGGCTGGTCAGTCAGAGTCAGTCAGAGAGGAGGGTCACATCCGTCGCGGTCCGGGATTTTTCGACTATCCCGCGGGATACTGGTGATTAAACTTCCAAAAAATCACACTAAAAAACAAACGTAGTGTCGCGGTTCTGTGAAGTGTAAAATCGAACCGATTGATAAAATATCTGGAGAGATATACGCGTTTTGGAGAAAAAATCCGTTAACTCCTACAGCAGTGCCACGGCGCTGATCTAGGGCAGGCCCATAAGGCGGGTGGAAAGAAGAAGGGAAAGAAAAAACCGTTACATTTAGTCCTATGAAATCAAGCAGGGCTATGGGAAAATAGGAAGCCTAAGTTAAAAGTGATAGTGAACATCGTATATCACGTAAATAAACTAGGAAAGTATAATACAGAGAATGAAAGTCAGGGGAACTTTTAACTTTTAGCTTGGGAACAGGACGTATGCTGTAAACAAAATACCCCCAGTGACCGCAAAGACCATAAACACATATATCCTCTCGCTCTCCTGGACACGTCCCCTCCCCTCCCCCTATACGATTTTACCAAAAGCGAAACTTAACCTCGACAGGAGAGGGTACCGACAAAACAAATATCGTAAATAATAGCAAACAGAGAAAAACAATATTTAAACAAATTAATCAGTGCAGATTATTTCTCGACCATATCGCAGGTTAGTAGTGACGTTATTGGAGAGAAAGATCTCCCACGCAACCAAATGTGGTGAAAATTCGAACCTGAGCAGTGTTGAATCAAGTTGATAGGTAAAATATGAAAATTAAAATAGATAATAATAATAATAACTATATAAATACTATATTATACAGGTATAGGTAGCCTGGAAAGTTCGTTATTTTCCTAGAGTGCCGTATATTCCGTTAAACAGTCGACCAAAAACGGGAAAAGTGGTTAGGGCAGTGAGAATTCTGTTTCACAAGATAATTATTGAAAGTGTTACTTAAAGTTACTTAAAGTTTAAACATAACGAGTGTAAACGAGTGGCACTCCCCCCCCCCCCCCTCCCCCCACCCCCCCCCACACACACACTCTCCACAAACCGCGTAACAAACACCTCCTTGTCCTCCAAGCCCCCCCCCCCCCCCCCCCCTCTCTCTCTCTCTCTTCTCTCAAATGTGGTGAAAATTCGAACCTGAGCAGTGTTGAATCAAGTTGATAGGTAAAATATGAAAATTATAATAGATACTATATATACTGTAGGTAGCCTGGAAAGTTCGTTATTTTCCTAGAGTGCCGTATTTTCCGCTAAACAGTCGACCAAAAACGGGAAAAGTGAGAATTCTGTTTCATAAGATAATTATTGAAAGTGTTACTTAAAGTTACTTAAAGTTTAAACATAAGGAGGGTAAACGAGTGGCACTCCCCCCCCCCCCCCCCCCCCACACCCACTCCAGCAAACCGCGTAACAAACACCTCCTTGTCCTCCAAGCCCCCCCCCCCTCTCTCTCTCTCTCCCCCCCATGTAAAGGCGGGTGGAAAAACAAAAACAAAAACAAAAAAACAAACACAATTTTTTACCAGAGACAACTGTACGAGTTGTAAGATGAATATACACATCCATGAAGGCACCGCATGTCGGATATGCAAGCAACCATATCACTGGATTTGCATAGGATTGACACCAATAAATGAGGCGTACAATACAAGAGGGAAGAACCTCCATTTCTGCGATAGTTGTTTCGATATCACATGGCAAGTCATACAGACTGTAGAAAATACAGAAGTACAAGATAGACGGAAATATAGCCAAGACATAGCTACCTTTCACAGAAAATGGGGAACTATTGGGGCCTCAGGGCCCATACAAATATCACAACCCACACACGCACACCTTCCCATGATAATGCCCACATTGCCTCCTGCACATCAACACACATCGCCTGCCGAACAACAACCTTTCGCACCCTACATATACACAAACCCTGTCGCACATCTCCCCACACCTCCCCAGACCCAGAAAACACCCACATTAATCCCATCTATGGCCATTGACCACTGCTGTTGATCAAATAAAATTGCAGGATGAACGTAGGATGCAACAAGCCTCCATATCAGGCTCCCCTTCCACATCGTCTCCCCCCTCACCATTGCCACCTGCCCACCTACAACCGACCCGTAACTCAACCCCCCTGCAGGCCTCACCCACCCATACACCAAGCCCACTATCACCCACAACCACACTTAGCTCACCACATAACCCCTTGCAGCCCCAGCCACACCTACTGGGGTTGTCTACACCAGTGTGCAGATATTATCTGGAAAGAAGGTGCTACTTTGGTCAAAAGGGCGAATATAATGGGAATTCATGTAGATTTGCTCATCCCAAAATTTACAACAACATAACCAGTCATGGAAAATGTAGATTTGGTAAAACCTCCAAATACCACCACCCATCCCTTTGCAAGACATCACTTGAGAACAAGACCTGCTACAATATGAAATGCCCAGCTTTTCATATTAAAGGGACTTGGAGATATGCTAGACCTAACACGAATGGTAGCCCAAAAAACTCTCTAGCTATGCGAGGACGAGACAGAGGAAAAAGGCAAGGAGGGAAAGGGCAGATGAAGATGAAGAGACTGAGGGAGATGGGAGAGCACATAGAACACCTCGAGCACCTCCTGGCCTCCCAAGAGTGGCCAATACATCCCGAAGACTATTAGGTACACATAGTACTCCAAACAATCCCTCCCCAATCTTGTTTGCAAATATCCCAGGCCTAAAAAATAGAACCACGAACAAAGTACCATTTATTAGGGGCCTGCTAGAAGAAGGAAACGCTATATTTGCGGCTCTCACAGAAACTCACATTAAAGATCAGGAAGATAGTGAGGTATGGATTCCTGGTTACAACCTACATAGGGCGGACAGAACGCATAGATCACATGGAGGTGTAGCCTTGTACATACATGACTCACTGATATGTACTGAATTCCTAAATAACAGTAATGAAGTGGTGGAAATACTTGGAGTTAAAATAGAATCCCTAAATTTAGCAGTTATTGTTACATACAGGCCTCCAGACTCATCCCGAGAAGAATTCAAAACCCAGCTCAACAAAATAAAATCAGAAGTGGAAACCCTGGGGAACCCAACACCAAATATTATATGGCTAGGAGACTTTAACCTACCAAACATTAAATGGAGACAACTAGAAAACCAGTTAGTGGCAAATAACACCGGAGAAGCAAATACTACTACGAGAGAGCTTTTTGAACTTTGTGATTTTTTTAGTCTTACCCAACATATTGCTGAACCCACACGGGAAAACAATATCTTAGACCTGGTCTTCACTAACAACGACTCTCTAGTACACAGCATTAACATATCGGACACAACATACTCAGATCATAAATTAATTGAGATCAAAACAACCTTAGAATGTGTACAGACAACCTCAGAATCGAGAACAAAAACCGGCCCCTTCAGTAAATTTAACTTCAATAACAAAAACATTAGGTGGGAAGAGGTAAATCAAGAAATGGAGGAAATAGACTGGGAAGATTTAATGGATAACCTGACACCAGCAGAATGTCTAGTCTTAATAACAGAAACCATGACCCAAATCTGTAGCCACCATATACCTGCAAGACAAACAAAACGAAGAAGCAAACAAGATCGGGAAAGGAGGAGGCTGTACAGAAGAAGAAAATTACTCACACAAAGACGCACACATCAAAATCTACAGGATAGGCAAAAGGTCGAAATAGATAGAGAAATTGTGGAAATTGAACAAAGGCTAAGAATATCATATGAACTACAACATATGGAAGAGGAGAGGAAAGCTATTGCAGGTATAAAGGAAAATTCCAAATACTCCTTTTCATACGCCAAACAAAAGGCTAAAACAACATCAAACATTGGCCCACTGAGCAAAGGGGACGGCTCTTTCACAGGGGACAAATAGGAAATGAGCGAACTCTTAAGCAGGCAGTATGAAATGGCATTCAGTGAGCCTGATGAAACAAAAGTCATCAGAGACCAAAATATATTTTTCATGGAAACCTCCCCCACGGAAACCCCTCAGATGCTGGATATTGATTTCGGTCCAAAAGACATAGAAGACGCCATTTCCAACATGCCATCCCACTCGGCACCAGGCCCGGACTCATGGAATTCGATCCTAATGAAAAAATGTAAGGAAAACCTCTCAAACCCCTGGCTATAATGTGGAGAAGGAGTCTAGACACTGGTGACATACCAGATAGCTTGAAAAACGCAATAATTGCCCCACTGCATAAAGGAGGGAGTAAAGCACTACCAAAAAACTACCGCCCGGTAGCTCTAACCTCTCACATCATTAAAGTTTTCGAGCGAGTCCTGCGAAACAAAATTTCAACATTCATGGAGGCAAATGAACTACACAACACCGGTCAACATGGGTTCAGAGCGGGAAGATCATGTCTCTCACAACTTTTGGAACACTATGACAAAATTCTTAAAGCGCTAGAAGAAAAGAAAAACGTGGATGTCATTTACACCGATTTTGCTAAGGCATTTGATAAATGTGACCATGGTATAATAGCCCACAAACTGAAAGCAAAAGGTATAACTGGGAAAATCGGACGGTGGATATACAATTTCCTCGTAAACCAAAAACAATCGGTAGCAGTAAACCAAGTCACTTCTGAGCCTTCGGATGTCAAAAGCTCAGTGCCCCAAGGAACAGTGCTAGCGCCCCTTCTGTTCCTCATACTAATTTGCGACATAGATACCAACACCAGACACAGTACGGTGTCGTCTTTTGCTGATGACACAAAATTAAGCAAGATAGTAAACACACAAGAGGACACGGGCCGACTGCAGGAAGACATGAATGTAGTGTTCCAGTGGACCAGGGAAAACAACATGCAATTCAATGAGGAAAAATTCCAATTAATACGGTACGGAGATAATAATGGTCTTAAAGAAATTACAAATTACTTAACAGAATCTAACCACATAATAGAACGGAAAGACAGTGTGAAAGACCTTGGGGTATTAATGTCTGAAAATATGGGTTTCAAAGTACATAACCAGGTCAAAGTGACGGCTGCGAAACGTCTAACGGGTTGGATTCTGCGTACTTTTAAAACACGCGGTGAATTGCCTATGATAACGCTCTTCAAATCTCTAGTGCTATCGCGGCTTGAATACTGTAGCGTATTAACATCCCCATACAAAGCAGGTGAAATAAATGACGTAGAGAGTGTACAAAGAAATTTCACTTCGCATATAAGTTCGATAAAACATCTACACTATTGGGAGCGTTTAAGAGCACTGAATCTGTACTCACTGGAACGTAGAAGAGAACGTTACCTAATAATATACACATGGAAAATCGCAGAGGGTTTAGTACCAAACCTACATACTCCGATAGTCATGAAATTCAGTGATAGGAGAGGCTGGGAATGCGAAATCCCCCGGATGAATAACAGGAGTGCTATGGGCTCTCTGCGAGAGGGCTGGTTATCACACAGAGGCCCACGTCTCTTCAACAAACTCCCACGGCGAGTAAGAGACATGAGGGACATCTCGTTAGACAACTTCAAGAGAGCCCTAGATGTCGAACTGCAAAAAGTGCCAGACGAGCCCATCCTCGCAAGGGAGCGAGCTGTCGCTTCAAACAGTCTACTGCACCAAATCACCACCCATAACGAGGGGCGTCGCGCTCCTTGGTGCCGCTAGAGGAGCGGCGAACACATCCAAAGGTATCCAAAGGTAAAGATGATCCTGGGTAGATTGACACACGGGTAGCCTCCTGCTTTAGTTTGAATAGTATTTTGCGCTTGGTGCTTGTTGGCTCGCGGTTGTAGCCCAGCGTATTGGGTCGTAAAGCAGGAGTTGAGCGTTTGGTATAGAAGAAAAAACTAGGCTTGCCCCTATAGTGCAGCCGAAATAAACAAATTAAAAACATAAAAATCAAATAAAAACTCTTTCTTTGATAGTTGAATTTTTTCAGTATGTTATAGCAGTAATTCTGAGTTGCACTCCTCTCAGAATGCTGGGCTAGCGAAGCTCGCTCTTGAAGAGCATAACTACATATAATTTAACCTATTGTGTTTGGGAGGGTTATAATTTTGTAAAATGTTTTGTTGAGAACTGTGCCAGATATTTTACTGCCGCTGGGTGATGGGAAGTAGAGATATAGCATGGGTTCTAACCATCAGATTTTTTTTGAGCTTTGGGCCTCTGAGAACAAATCTTGGGGGGGTGTGACGTTAACCACTCCGTTAGAACCGCATGGCTTGTCCTAGGGTGACTCGCTAGGATCGCCAGGGCAGTGGATGTGGCTACAGTTGATGTATTATTGTGTGCTTTATTTCATATGAAAGCTCGTGTCATGGGCAGTCCAGAAAGCCTCTTTGTTTTCGCCCATGTCAAGGCTTTATATATTTAATTGCAAAGTATATGTTTTATCATTAAGTAGTAATGATAGGATTTGAGAGAGAGAGAGAGAGAGTAGAACAGAGTGTGAGGAGGGCGCGCAGTGTTTTTTGCCATGCTCGATGACGTCACGGCTGGCTGGCCTCTTGGGGATTGGTTGGAGGAGTTTTTTACCATGCTTGGTGATGTCATGGTTGGCGGGCCTCTTTTGGATTGGCTAGAGGACTTGTTACCGCTTTTCCTACGCGGTTCGAGCTAGTGCTAGTATATATACAGCTCTCTTGCCACACTCTCCCTCAGATCTGGTTTCTAGAACGCATCCCTCTTATCCCTTTGATATCTGTCCCCCTCACTGCATCTGAGAACCTTTTCCTCTGCCTATCTCTCTCATTTCCCATATCTTTCACCACCTTTTATTAATATTATACCCCCTCTGGTTAACTCTGCATAATCAGCTTCATGCTGGCCAGTTGTATTGTGCGTTAAGGTCTTATATAACCCATGTATTTTAGTTGTTAAGATAAGTTGATCACAAAGGATTGGTTGGCATTCATATTGTTCAGTACTGCTTCCTGTAATTATTAGTGTTCTGCTGGATTAGATAATGCTAGACTAGGAGTCTGATATTATAAGGTATTGTTTCCGACGGGTGTTGGCTTTAGTTAAAAGCTGCACGACATACCTGAGAACTGGAGTTGATTGGGTAAATTCTAGTCTGTGTGCCATTGAGAGTAGAGCATGCACGAATGAGGGCTTTTTGCCTATACCATTCTGCACTGTTCTAGGCTCGGTTGTTTGTCTTTGAGGTACGCCAGGAGAACGCTTGATACTTCGGTATTAAGGTTTCTCAAGAGAGCTACCCTTCACTATAACGTAATATTTGACGCACAGACTTGAGATTTACACTAGGCTATGCGGCATGCCATGCGCACCAGTATCTCGTATCATTGACTCTAGCTAGACTTTATCAGTCATAGTAGACATTAAGTATATTAAACCAATTACTCTTATTATGCATACCCGTTTATGATTACACAAGCATTCTGCAGCCTAGTTTGATGTATTGAGACACAAACGACTTAGGCTCTTTTTGTTGATAGGAATACTGCATTGTCGTGGCGATTATTATTATTGTTGTAGCGTTTAGGATATTCTTGGCTCCGACTGCATTATATATCCTGCCTTTTTGTGTGCATAGCCTGCACGAGCATTGTTCCGCTGCCTGCCTTTTTCGGTTCCATTTCCGATTCGAGCATCTTGATAGCATCTAACATTTAAAGAAGATTCCTTGTTGGTGTTGAAGGACTTTAGTGCACTTTCTTTCATGTAGGAGTGCCTGACATTTATTGATTATAGTAACGTAAGCTGTAACTTCCCTTACCACCTTACTTTGCATACCATAACCAAGCACCTTCGGTTATAGGTAGTAATAGGCTGTGTTCACATAACATTAGGCCTAGAGTAGACGCACATTTATTGAGAGTTTGATAACCTATTATTGCATATAGAACTCTGGAGAGTATTTGTGTTCTTTGTTCACTGGGAATATACATCAGAGGTTAGATCTAGCGCTTTCCGTTGTAGCATTTATGCCCTTACTAGTCCAATGAATAAGAGCCCTGATATATTTAAACCTCAGTCGTAACACCTCACTCTTTATTTCTTTCTCTCTCGGAGTCATAAAGATTGCCCACACTGGCCCGTCAAACCTACCTATTTCTCTCTCTCTCTCTAATAAATATTTTAAGCTATATATATATATATATATATATATATATATATATATATATATATATATATATATATATATATACCGGTATATATATACAGTATATATATAACTTTATGTTCGTTTTGTTTTATCACTACATAACACATATGCTATGTTAAAGTAATGGAAATGCATATATTATATATTGTTTGTAAAATTTCATTAATCGATTTTAGGAGTATAGTTGATTGTTGGAAGGAACATAATATTGTATAAAAGGAGAAAAATACAAGACAATCTACATTTAGACAATATATTGGTTATAAATATATAAAACAGAAAAAAACGAGATGTGAACATAGTAATACATTTATGTACGGGACAGTCAGACTTAAAGGTCATGCCTTAATTAATTACCTCCACTATTTCAACATTGATTATATCCAAGTTTGTTCCATGATATGGAGTATTTCTACTTATGTACAAAGGTAATTACAAAATGTGAATTTTCCTAGCACAGCTGATCCTGTATGTCTTCCAAAAGTCTTTTCCGCCCCCGTTGTTCATGTCTCAAATCCCTTGAGGCAACGTCTTTCGTTTCTGCAATAAAAGTTTCAGGTCCTATAGCTTCAGATGGAAAGAGAGAAAGAGAGATAATCATAAGCAGTAGCATATAACAAGTATGCACATGAACAAAAATCCTATAGATTATAATACTATGTGTTCTAACCGAAGTAGAACAAAATATGAATGATATATCTACAAGTGAGTGTGTAAATGAAGGAAGTGTTCAGCCAAAAATGCTGAACATATTCATATTACAGTACCGTGAACAAAATATACTGTATAAATAGTACTGTACATACATACTAATAAACACCTTATACATATATTACATACACGTTAATAAATGTATATAACTAAAACATAATAGTGTGTTCTTAGTGCAAATGTGTTCATACTTTATATTTGTTATGCCCTGTTTTTGTACAGGATTAACTTGGGTGATGTGGGCTCTATCTGACTGGGTATATAAGGCTGCATGCACAATACAAGGTATGAGGAATAGAGAACATAAAATAAACACACGGTAACACGACACACGATCACGATTATTTAAGTAGATGAATAAAGAGCATAGAAAGATAGTAATACTCGTACAAAACAAATAATAGAAGGGAACTGCTAGCATTAGCGGATCTGGATGGAGCCTAGTCTCCCACTTCCAACGTTCAGGTATACTCTTCTGATCACTGGTTTAGTTAGCAAGTTTTGTAATACTGGAAGACCTCAATGTACTTATGTATTCACTTTCACTAATTAGATTTCTTACTGGTAGGTCGGGTGCCCAAGTAGCGGCTCACAGTTAGAATTAGACACGCGTATATTTTAGAACACGGAAATTCTAGTAACCTCAAGGGGGTACTGATCTAAGATTTATATTCTTATGGCAGAAATACGTAGAACACAAATCAGTGGGCGAACGTTAGATATTACTAGGGTTTTAATATCTGAATAAGGTAATTACGAGAGTCAATGTCGCCTGTTAATTAATGAACACTGATACGCTTAGTACGTCCCAAATGGAATGGTTAAATATGAGTTACACTGGGCAAAGTTATAGCCACTTCATAGAAAAGTTAATAAGTGAATGTCGAACTAGTACTATAACACGTTAGTACTAATAAAGTGAATCTTGAATAGTATTTGTTGGTCTGGTCCTGGTTATCTTGCTTCCGGTGATGTTGGGGGCTAACGACTGGTTCCTCGGCCGTCCAGGTGGTCCAAATGTAGGAAGTTCTCAAGTCGGATCTCTTGGCGATCGGTGCTGGCTACACACTTATATACCCACTAATTTGTGTGAAGGTTATAAGGTGCACGTTGGTACTTGTACGTGGACAGATCTTCTATTTAACTTCTGCCACGGAGTCTGCCGGCTCGGGAATCTCTCAACTCAGGAACAACACAAGGGCAGAGCTAGAGGTCAACTTCAGGGTGGGTACCACTGGTTGGTGTCTATCTTTCAACTGATTTTACTGGGGGCGGGAGCTGGGTTTATAGGCTCGGTTCTGGACCCTGTAGGCCATAGGGATCTTGAGTCTTATGGACTTATTGGAGCTCTCAATAGATATGGGGACTAGGTAAGATGGTGATTACTGTTGTGACACATGGCTATAGGAAGCCTTCATATTGTGATATAACTGAGCCTTAGTAAGAGGTACTATTTTGGCTATACTGGAAGTATTTATGGGAGGGAGACTGGATCTACTTTGCGGGGAGGGCTGGGACAGCTGTGATAGGGGCGTCTCTCTTATATTGCTCAGTCTTCATTCTATGGCATAGCTGAGGTGCTAATTTTCTTATCCGAGTATGCAAGAAAGGTGAATGGATGATTGTGGGTAAAAAGAGGTGAGTAAGGGGGTTAGACATGCATGGTTAGTTCATTGAGAGGAAGAATTCCTGGGCTACCTGGCAATGACCCGGAAGTCAAAACAGGGGTCAGGTATACCTCCGCGGGGGTGGGGGTCTCCCTCCTCGGGTGGGTAAAAAAGTGGTAGCCGGGCGCTCTCTCTCTGGGATGGTCGTCCGGCGGCTGTGGCTAGGGGCTTGCCATATCACCTAGTGTTTGTAATAACCCTCTGTTTATGAGACAGATGTTGGTCTTCTTAATATCCAAACCGAAGGTGCCTTGGCTAGCTGGTTTTAATCGCTTGGTTGTTAATCGTATGGTTTGCTGGATGTGGTGGAGACTGGTTGCTAACTCTGCCACATTTATCTGGAAGTATGGCAATAGAAGTTAGTTACTGGTGAGGCGGCTAGTCTCGCACCGACGACCATTGGGTGCAGGGTTGTGAATAGGTTGTAAGAGAATAGATGGCATGCAAGGGGTTAGTAAAGTTCTAATGTTGTTCTGGCCTACTAAGGGAAGGCAGGCTGGATAGGAGTATATATATAAAAGGTTGGAGAGCATTAGCAACGGAAAAATCAAGGATCTTCAAGAGGTATGAGAGAGAGGCTAGGTCGGACAAGAGTCGAGAAGCGCGGGGTATTTTAATGAGAGGGGAGGAGTTCAGGGGGGGCTATAGGGAAATTTGCCCCTAAGGTCTCTGGGCTTGGGGGTGGCATTAGGCTGCAGTTGATATTGGAGTTTGAAAAGGCAGTGAAAGTACGTTAGCCAAATGCTACCGGAATATGCAACTATGGGGTGGTATATGAGTCTGGAAAAGATAGAATTATGTGGACTGTGGGGCTGGGGGAGGAGAAGGAGGTGAACTGTAGGTGTGTGCTTGACTGTGGGTAAAGTGGGGAAAAACATGGTGTATTATTCTTCGTCAGTACGAGGGGTTATGGGTACTATTAGTTGGCACGAGCTTTTGCACGTCTAGTTGTCCCTGGGAACTGCGTTTTCTATGAAATATATACCAAGAAAAGCGGCAGTTCGTAGGGGTACTTCGTTATTGTTTCGAGGTACTTATGACAGATACTGGTAACAAGGTTATCTATACAATCTCTGGTTGGGGTAAGAGGTGTAGGACACGAAGCAAATTGGCGTAGTGTGGACTGTGGATATGAAGGAGGTAAGTGGAAGACGTATGACAATTGTGGAACAGTAAATGGAAAAAGGTGAACACAATGGCGGATAAAGATACTTAACCTAAGGATTAAATACATAGATTTTATGGGGGCGATGGGTCTTCAGAAACTTAGTCTGGCAAGACAAGGTATGTTAGGGTATGTTAATATTAATATCTTAAACCTAGGGACAGAGCATGGGTGTTTTTAATATGAATGTATATTCCTGTTCATCATCATGTAGGTAGAAGTGTAGGACACTAGGGGGTAGTGTACGTGAGGTGTGGAAAAATTGTCAGTTTAGAAGGGGTAGGTAGGTGCGGCTTGGAGCTGCTTAGCCCTGCGGGCTTGGGCCTGTCTGAATTGGCTGGCTCGGTCAGCTGGTCCTTTCGTTCTGTGGACCTTTCTTTCGGGTGTTTCTGTGTGGTGTTCGCTCGTGGCTTCTGTGGTGGGCTTCTCGTTCTGGGGCATTTTACTTCCCTCTCCTTCATTATAGGCTCGTCCCCGAGCCTCAAGGGTGAAGTAAAAAGAAGCATAGTCATGGTGGGTCATTTTGAGGGTATTTAGAAGGTTCCACCAAGCAAGAGAGCGACGGTCAGGTTTCTTTTGCAGGTCAATGTATACCTGTAAGAATGTGTCCTCTGTGTTGTGGCGGGCGGTTGCCCGGGCTTGATGTGGGCGTTGTATACGGGCTAAGCGTCCAGTGGGTTTTTTACTTTAACCTTCCGTATGAATGGTTTGTAGCTTTCCCCCGTGGGGGTCGGAGTGAGGTGTGTGGGACTGACAGGAGGTCTGTTTAGTGTGGTGAATGGGTTACTAACCGAAGGGGGATTCACGCGTGACAACAGAGCTGGGGATGAAGGGGGAATATGAGTCTGGGTTTTTTGGGGTTTTCTTGGGCGGTGTTGTAGGCTGGGAAAATATAGTGAGGCAATGCGCAAGATCGGTTTAGGTAAGGTGGGTGAAGGAGGTGTGTGGGAAGGAGGGTGTGTGTGTGTTGTGTGGCTTGGGTTCTTAGTGTCAGAATGGGGTGCTATTTTTGTATCGCTGTCTTTAAATCTGATGGGTCTGTTGATTATTCTACCTCTGGCGGTCCTGGTGGGAAGGTAGATGTTTGTCGTGGGACTTGAGTCGCTCGACGATGTTTTATATTGAGGGGAAGAACGTTTTACAGGTGAAGGGCATCTACTGGGAGCGAGGTCGGGATTTATTTGAGAGGTAGATGCGTGTGGGGGATTATGTTGAGTGAGGGTGGTAGGCGAAATGGAAGAGGGTTTGGTGGGGGTATTTGTGGGGGTTCTCTCAGGGGTGACCTGGTGGGGGGATTTTTTAGGGGTTGGTTGGTTGGGGGTTCGATGAGATGAGGAGGTTGGTTGATATGTGGGGGGGGTTGCGGGGATAGTGGAGGGGAAAGGAGCGGATGCGGGGGGGGATAGACGGGTGGGTAGGGAGTGGGGATTTAAGTTGGAGGGTTGGGGGTAGGGACATGTGTGGGATGTGTCCTTTGGTGAGATCGGTGATTTGCTGGTGGTGGAAGTAGGCGGTTTTATGGGTGTTTGGTGGGGGGGGGTAGATCTAGCAGGTCATTCGGGGTAATGAGGTGGGGGTTGAGAGAGGATGAGGTTGAAGAGGAAGGTATGTGTTTTCGTGGGGGGGGGGTTGTTACTTCTGGAATATAGTTAGAGGGTTTATGGTGTTTATTGGTGATTATTCGTCTTCTTTCCCTTTGTGGAGGAGAAGTCGACGAAGAAGAAGAGGAGGAGGTTAGTGGTCTGGTAGCCCTACGGAACTTGGTTAGCAGGGTGTGTTTCCTGGAGGTTTTAAAAAGTTTTTGTCGTGGGCGTAGGTTGTAGCGTGAGGTTACTGAGGTAGATTGTGTGGTGTGTTTGGGTGTGTACTTGGTTTTGGGTGGGGGTGTGGTTTTCTTAGTGTGGTGCCTGGGGAAGGTATGTCAGGGCTAGATGGAAGAGTTTCTGTTGTGGTCGGGGTTGTGGGGGGAGGCTTTCGTACTTGGATAAGCGGGGGAGGTACTTGATTATCAGAAATGAAAGAAGGTGTCATGGTGGAGGAGGGTGTGATAGTGGGGGCTTGGGGTTTGTGGAGGTTAGTTTGGGGGGTATGTTGAGGAATGATCTGTCTGTTCGGTGTCGGAGGGTTTAGGTCCTTAGGGGTTTGTGTGGGGATATTTATAGCTGGAGTGGACGGTTTAGTAGGGGTGTTTAATTCTGGTTCAGCCGTGTGGGGTGGGGTATTGTCTTGTGGTTGGAGTGGTTTAAACGCTCGGACGAATCTAGTTCGGAACGTGCGATTCACGCCGTGATAATCGATGGTGACTTGATAGGCGTTTGGGACTTGTGTGATGGTGTAGGGCCCGACATAGCGAGGGCCTAACTTGTTGGTGATAGGGAGGTTGGCTACCATTACAGTGTCATGAATGGCGAAAGGGTTTTTGTCATTGGTGTTATCAGTTTTGGTGTCCTGACAGGTTTGGGCGGTATGGAGGGTGTTTTGCAGATGTTGCAATTGGTCAATTGTGGAGGTGGTGGAGCGGAGGTGAGCGGGGTGGTGGAACGGCAGTAACAGGGGGGGTACGCCGTAAACACGTTCATGAGGGGAAATACCGTCTTCTCGGGGACAGGTGTTCATGCCCCATTGTATCATCTTTAGTTGTGATGGCCAGTCTGAGGTGTTAAAAGCAATAATTTTTGTCCGTAACTGATTGTTGATGGTGCGATGGCTGCGTTCGCATATAGCATTTCCTTGATGCCAGTATGGGGATGAGTGTTTAATCTTAATACCACATTGTTGGGTGAACTGTTGCCAAACGTGTCCACTAAACTCGGGGGCATTGTCGGATAGAAGAGCAAGGGGCAGACCGAATATAGGGAATACTTCTGTGGCAAGCAGTGTGGCGACTGTGGTGGCTGTGTGGTCTTTAACTGGGCAGGCTATTAAAAATTTGGAATAGACATCAACAAATGTGACGATATAGCGTTTGCCAGCGTAAGGAGGAAATGGGCCCATGATGTCGAGGGATAGGACTTGGAACGGTTTGGTAGCCGACAAGGTACCAGCTGGGCCTGGGGTGCGTGATCTATCCTTCCCCAATAAACACGGTTTGCAGGATTCTGTCACTCGTTGTGCAATTTTGGAGGGGTTGGGGGTCCAGTATTGGTCTGTGAAGATCTTCAACATCTTCTTTTGTCCAAGGTGTATGCCGTTTCCCTCGTGGATGGCAATCATGTAGTCGTGGGCAATGGTGGGGTCTAAGATTATATGACCAGAGTCTGTGGCAAGTTGATCTCCCCAGCGAGTCAGTTTCCTGAAGACATTTAACGGTATCCAGGGGGGTCTGATTCTTGCTTCCCAAGATTGAATTAGGGAGGGGGCTAAGGGGCATTATGTTGGGGGATGGGGGTAGGTAACAACTCAGTGTTTTGTAAGGCGGCTAGGTTGGTGGGGGGGTCTTTTGGTACTGGCAAACGTGACAGGGCGTCTGCATTGGTGTGGAGTTTGCCTGGACGATACTGTATTGTAAAGTCGTAGTCCTCTAGTGTCTCCCTCCAACGTACCAAAATGGCTGAGTTGGTTTCACACTTACGCAGCCATTGTAAAGATTGATGGTCGGTTATTATATCGAGTTTTGCGCCCAACACAAATGACCGGAAGTGGCTGAGTGCCCAAATGATCCCTAAACACTCTCTCTTGGTGGCTGCATAATTCTGTTGTGCTTGGTTGAGTGTGGAGCTGGCATACGCTATAACATGTTCCTCTCTGTCTCTGACTTGAGCTAAAACTGCACCAATGGCGTACAGAGATACGTCGGTATAAAGACGGAACGGTTTATGGTAATCAGGGAAAGCGACAATAGGGGCTTGGATTAGCTTTTGTTTCAAAGTGTTAAACGCGAGGTCTCTTTCAGGTGTCCAGGTGAACGGGGTGTCTTTGTGGGTGAGTTGGTGGAGGGGTCTGGCTATGGTGGCGAAGTGGGGGACGAAACGTCTGTAGTATGTGGCTAAACCTAGAAACGAACGTACTCCTTTAACGGTGGTGGGTGGGGGTTGGTTTTGTCTGGCTTGCAGTTTCTTTGGGTCTGGTGCAATACCATGTTCAGATATTACGTGGCCTAGGAAGTCTACCTTATTTTGGGCAATCTCGCACTTTGAGGGTTTTAATTTCAACCCGGCGGCTCAGATTCTTTGTAGGGCTTGTCTCAACCTTAGGAGGTGTTCTTCCCAGGTTGGTGAGTACACAATAATATCGTCCAGATAGGCTAGGCAGGTTTCCCAGGTGAGGCCATGTAGTACCGCTTCCATCAAACGGGAGAAAGTGGCGGGTCTGTTACAGAGGCCAAAAGGTAGGACGTTAAATTCGTAGTGGTGGCCACCACTAGTGGAAAATGCTTTTTTCTCTTGGTCCTCGGCCTTGATAGGCACTTGCCAATACCCTGCTTGCAAGTCGAGGGTAGTGAACCATTTGGATCCATGTAGGGAGTCAAGGGAATACTCTATTCGGGGTAAGGGCGTAGCGTCTTAAATGGTTACGTCATTCAACCTCCTGTAATCGACGCAAAAACGGGTTGTCCCATCTTTCTTTTTGACTAGGACAACAGGGGAAGACCAGGGACTAATGGACGGGGTGGCAATACCGGCCTCTAACATTTCCTGGACTTGGCGTTCCTCTTCCTGACGTTGTATGGGATTCTTTCTACGGGATGGTTGTCGTATGGGGGGGCCTGTGGTGTTAATGATGTGTTGTTCTACATCTGTCTGTCCGATTTCGGTGGGTTGTTGGGCAAACACGTCACTGAATTCTAGCAATAGGTCGTACATGCCGTTCTTTTGGTGGTCGGATAATGTGTCAGGGAGAGGGGGCAATTGGAGGAAAATATCATTTCGTTTGGGGTTTGATGGTGGGGTAGGTGAGTTCACCCATTTTTGATGGCGGGGGGAATTTATCCTGAACTACAGCTGGGATAATGATGGTGGGGGATTGACTGGCGAGCAGGTGCTTGGTACTTATAAGGGGGGCAAGGTCACTTTGGTGGGGGTCACGCGTGAGGGGGGGATTAACGGCGCGTGTGGGAGCATCAGTGGGGCGCGGTGTGAGGGGGTTAGAAAACGGGATTTGTTGGAGGGACTGTGGAGGGTTAGGTGTAGAACATGGGTTGTTGGTGGAGGACTGATGTATTGATTTGGGGTTGTTAACAGGACGAATGTGGGGAATTTTTTTGGTGGCAGTCACGGTCTGATTAGAGGTTATCTGGGACTGGTGAGTTTGTTTGTCATGAGAGGGCGAGTCAAGGGTGGGGTTGTGAAGTTTTTTAGGGGTGTGAATTGTGTGGGGGTGGAAGGGAGCTACTGACGGAAGACTGTCACAAGGGGAATTGGGGTGGTTGGGGAATAGCTGGACGTTTGTGGGGGCATGGTGGGAACATGGTTGTGTCCCTCGGTCGGCACGCGTGAGGGGTGGATTAACGGCGTGTGCGGGCGGGTCAGGGTGGTGAGAAGTGAGCGAGTTAGAAAACGGGATTTGTTGGTGGGACTGCGGAGGGTTGGTGGGGGAAGAGTGAGGTGTAGAACATGGGGTATTGGTGGGGGACTGGGGTATTGATTTGGGTTTGTTAGCAGGATGAACGTGGGGAATTTTCTTGGTGGCAGTCAAGGTCTGGTTAAAGGTGATGTGGGGCGGGTGGGTTTGTTTGTCATGAGAGGGTGAGTCAAGTGTGGGGTTGTGAATTTTTCTAGGGGTGTGAATTGTGTGGGGGGGAAAGGGAGCTACTGACGGAAAATTGTCACAAGGGAATTGTTGTTGGTTGTGGGATAGCTGAACATTTCTGGGGGCATGGGGAAAACATTGTTGGGTACATTGGTCGGCATTTTCCCTGGAAACATGTGTACATAAACATTTGATAGAATTATGGTTACATATATCAGAGTCTGTCCTGAAAACATGGGAGGATTTATCTGGGACAGAATTACGAGAATGGAGGGAATTACCGAGAGGGAGTTGCTTGGACTTGTCTTCTTTCGTTTGTTGAGGCATTTTGTTACTGAATGGGGTGAGATTTTGAGGGAACTCAAGGCAAGGGGAGGGTTTAGGAGTCACCTTAGTGCTAGCTGCAACTTGGTAACCCTGACTCAGGGTTTGTTGAGGGGGAAGGTGTTTTTTCTTCTTATGAATGGGTTTCTGCGTGATGGGTTTGTCAGAGGCTTTGGGTTGGAATTTATTTTTGAATGAGATCAGCCTTTGGCCTCAGTCGGCCTGGGCCTGGAGTTTTTGAAGGAGGTCAAGTCCAATGAAACCATCGTAATGTTTACAGTGGGAGGAAAATACTGTGAACGTATGATAACAACGAGCATGGGGGGTCGGAGTAGTTACTGATAGTGGCAAAGTGTCTCCTAGGAGATTTAAGTAAGTATCAGCAGCTGAGATTAGTTCTGCTTTGGTGGTTAACAAGGGGTCAAATAGTCGGTGGTGTTGATCATAGTAAGACTTGAACAAACATGACTTGGCAGCTCCCGTGTCGATTAACAAGCGGACAGGAATGTCCTTGATTTTGGCCATGTAATAAATGGGGGCAGTGCGGTCAGTTATGGCGTCCCCCGCCGAGGCCATCTTGGGCGGGGGGTACTTTAAAAATCCTGGGAATCGGTATCTACCTCCTCCAGGGTTTCCTCGGTATCCTCTGAGGTCATGTTAGGGGCTATTTCTCCAGTGTGTCTTTCTTCCATCTCTTCCTCTTGTCCCAACTCCTCTTCATTTAGAAATGCGAGGAGTAAAGGGGCGAGGTTTGGCAGAGTCACGAATTTGATGGAAAGCACACTGAGCATTACAGGCAGGGAAATCATAGGGGTTGATAATTACTAAGATAGGGTTTTTACTTTGGTAGGTGTTGTAGTTTCTGTTCCGGTTGAAGATTCTGCGTGGCTGGGTAGGTTGGAACCGGGGTCTACTGGGTTGGGGCTTGCCGGAATGGTAGGTGGGTCTGTTGTGGAAGGATGAGGCTGGGTAGGCATTCTTGGAGTTTTGGTGGTCGGGTTGCTGCGGGTGCGTGGGAAACCTCTTGATTGCAGCGATTTGGGTGGGTGTTTCTGTGCGCACGGCCAAAATACGTCGGATCGTGATGAGATCTTTTTGGCATCCGACGAAATCGTGCACACGGAAATGGTCTTTTACTGCTGAGGGCAATATAGACACAAGGTTGACCAGAATTTGGTGTTCTTGTTGGATTCTGGTCAATGTGGGGAAAGAAACTTTTATGTGTTGGGCAATCTTATTCACTGTGGCATCTAGATCGCCTTCGAATTTAGTGTCTTGGATACGGGTGTGGGCCACGAAAACGCCCAACGAAGGCTTAATGGCTTCTATCACTATTGGGCGAAATTAGTCCCAGGTGAGAGCAGGGTGCACTTGATAGGCAACCAGGGAAATGGCTTTTCCCAGGTGCGTTAATGTTACGGCTATTTTTTCTGCATCCGTGGTATAAACTAGGTCAAGTACGGGTTTCACTATGTCCATGAATGTTTCGATCTCATAAGTTTCTCCATCATAATGTGGGATGGGAATGTGAGAACGGTGCGCCATGATGTTATCGTGTTATGGCTGTTCCAAACTTGCAATGTAATGCAACCTTTTATCCGAATCAAGAACCACCGCTGCCGCCAATGTTATGCCCTGTTTTTCTACAGGATTAACTTGGGTGATGTGGGCTCTATCTGACTGGGTATATAAGGCTGCATGCACAATACACGGTATGAGGAATAGAGAACACAAAATAAACTCACGGTAACACGACACACGATCACGTTTATTTAAGTAGATGATTAAAGAGCATAGAAAGATAGTAACACTCGTACAAAACAAATAATAGAAGGGAACTGCTAGCATTAGCGGATCTGGATGGAGCCTAGTCTCCCACTTCCAACGTTCAGGTATACTCTTCTGATCACTGGTTTAGTTAGCAAGTTTTGTAATACTGGAAAACCTCAATGTACTTATGTATTCACTTTCACTAATTAGATTTCTTACTGGTTGGTCGGGTGCCCAAGTAGCGCCTCACAGTTGGAATTAGACACGCGTATATTTTAAAACACGGAAATTCTAGTAACCTCAAGGGGGTACTGATCTAAGATTTATATTCTTATGGCAGAAATACGTAGAACACAAATCAGTGGGCGAACGTTAGATATTACTAGGGTTTTAATATCTGAATAAGGTAATTACGAGAGTCAATGTCGCCTGTTAATTAATGAACACTGATACGCTTAGTACATCCCAAATGGAATGGTTAAATATGAGTTACACTGGGCAAAGTTATAGCCACTTCATAGAAAAGTTAATAAGTGAATGTCGAACTAGTACTATAACACGTTAGTACTAATAAAGTGAATCTTGAATAGTATTTGTTGGTCTGGTCCTGGTTATCTTGCTTCCGGTGATGTTGGGGGCTAACGACTGGTTCCTCGGCCGTCCAGGTGGTCCAAATGTAGGAAGTTCTCAAGTCGGATCTCTTGGCGATCGGTGCTGGCTACACACTTATATACCCACTAATTTGTGTGAAGGTTATAAGGTGCACGTTGGTACTTGTACGTGGACAGATCTTCTATTTAACTTCTGCCACGGAGTCTGCCGGCTCGGGAATCTCTCAACTCAGGAACAACACAAGGGCAGAGCTAGAGGTCAACTTCAGGGTGGGTACCACTGGTTGGTGTCTATCTTTCAACTGATTTTACTGGGGGCGGGAGCTGGGTTTATAGGCTCGGTTCTGGACCCTGTAGGCCATAGGGATCTTGAGTCTTATGGACTTATTGGAGCTCTCAATAGATATGGGGACTAGGTAAGATGGTGATTACTGTTGTGACACATGGCTATAGGAAGCCTTCATATTGTGATAAAACTGAGCCTTAGTAAGAGGTACTATTTTGGCTATACTGGAAGTATTTATGGGAGGGAGACTGGATCTACTTTGCGGGGAGGGCTGGGACAGCTGTGATAGGGGCGTACCTCTTATATTGCTCAGTCTTCATTCTATGGCATAGCTGAGGTGCTAATTTTCTTATCCGAGTATGCAAGAAAGGTGAATGGATGATTGTGGGTAAAAAGAGGTGAGTAAGGGGGTTAGACATGCATGGTTAGTTCATTGAGAGGAAGAATTCCTGGGCTACCTGGCAATGACCCGGAAGTCAAAACAGGGGTCAGGTATACCTCCGCGGGGGTGGGGGTCTCCCTCCTCGGGTGGGTAAAAAAGGGGTAGCCGGGCGCTCTCTCTCTGGGATGGTCGTCCGGCGGCTGTGGCTAGGGGCTTGCCATATCACCTAGTGTTTGTAATAACCCTCTGTTTATGAGACAGATGTGGGTCTTCTTAATATCCAAACCGAAGGTGCCTTGGCTAGCTGGTTTTAATCGGTTGGTTGTTAATCGTATGGTTTGCTGGATGTGGTGGAGACTGGTTGCTAACTCTGCCACATTTATCTGGAAGTATGGCAATAGAAGTTAGTTACTGGTGAGGCGGCTAGCCTCGCACCGACGACCATTGGATGCAGGGTTGTGAATAGGTTGTAAGAGAATAGATGGCATGCAAGGGGTTAGTAAAGTTCTAATGTTGTTCTGGCCTACTAAGGGAAGGCAGGCTGGATAGGAGTATATAATTATATAAAAGGTTGGAGAGCATTAGCAACGGAAAAATCAAGGATCTTCAAGAGGTATGAGAGAGAGGCTAGGTCGGACAAGAGTCGAGAAGCTCGGGGTATTTTAATGAGAGGGGAGGAGTTCAGGGGGAGCTATAGGGAAATTTGACCCTAAGGTCTCTGGGCGTGGGGGGTGGCACTAGGCTGCAGTTGATATTGGAGTTTGAAAAGGCAGTGAAAGTACGTTAGCCAAATGCTACCGGAATATGCAACTATGGGGTGGTATATGAGTCTGGAAAAGATAGAATTATGTGGACTGTGGGGCTGGGGGAGGAGAAGGAGGTGAACTGTAGGTGTGTGCTTGACTGTGGGTAAAGTGGGAAAAAACATGGTGTAATTATTCTTCGTCAGTACGAGGGGTTATGGATACTATTAGTTGGCACGAGCTTTTGCACGTCTAGTTGTCCCTGGGAACTGCGTTTTCTATGAAATATATACCAAGAAAAGCGGCAGTTCGTAGGGGTACTTCGTTATTGTTTCGAGGTACTTATGACAGATACTGGTAACAAGGTTATCTATACAATCTCTGGTTGGGGTAAGAGGTGTAGGACACGAAGCAAATTGGCGTAGTGTGGACTGTGGATACGAAGGAGGTAAGTGGAAGACGTATGACAATTGTGGAAAAGTAAATGGAAAAAGGTGAACACAATGGCGGATAAAGATACTTAACCTAAGGATTGAATACATAGATTTTATGAGGGCGATGGGTCTTCAGAAACTTAGTCTGGCAAGACAAGGTATGTTAGGGTATGTTAATATTAACCCATAACTAGCGGCGCGCAACATAAGTCGAGTATAATAAATCTGGACTATCTGGCGGCGCTCGACATAGGTCGTGTGGCAATTTCAGCACGTAATGTTGCTGAGAGAGAGAGACAAGTGGTGGCAGGAGAGTAGCGAGCGTATGACTGCTCCAGACCACCGCGGCGAACCTACTGACACGAATTCCACCTCCTCCCTCCCTCTCTCACTCGCTACATACGGAATTGTATGGGGAAAGTGCCGAATTACATGCTTTTTGCACTCGCGTTGCGCGGTTGTTGTAAGAAAACTAGCCATCATAAAAGGATCGTTATGGTGTCATTGGAAAGCTCTGTTTATGCCCATTCAGGGATAGATACTTGTTTTACGCTCTGGGTCTTATTTAGGCATGAAAATGATCACGTAAACAGCCCTATTTTGGGTAAAAACACCCCGCTGGTGGCTACATATTTTATACCGCCTAGGCCGCTCTTAAGGTGTTAATATCTTAAACCTAGGGACAAGCATGGGTGTTTTTAATATGAATGTATATTCCTGTTCATCATCATGTAGGTAGAAGTGTAGGACACGAGGGGGTAGTGTACGTGAGGTGTGGAAAAATGGTCAGTTTAGAAGGGGTAGGTAGGTGCGGCTTGGAGCTGCTTAGCCCTGCGGGCTTGGGCCTGTCTGAATTGGCTGGCTCGGTCAGCTGGTCCTTTCGTTCTGTGGACCTTTCTTTCGGGTGTTTCTGTGTGGTGTTCGCTCGTGGCTTCTGTGGTGGGCTTCTCGTTCTGGGGCATTTTAATATTGTTAAATTTATTAGAGAGAGAGAGAGAATATGTGTATGTGTGTGTGTGTGTGTGTGTGTGTGTGTGTGTAAAATGAATGGAAGAAGCTCAGATCGAGCACCTTGATGCCGAAATAATTTGTTTTATTTATTTATATTTTATATACATTTTACTTCACGAAAGTCTTTTGTATGTCTACAATGATTATGTATTGTTTTTTTCTTTAATAATATGCTAATTTCATATTGTTGGACTACCATACAAGTATAACACAATTTAGAGAAAACTAAGAACAAACAAGAGTGGTGGCAACACTCTCTGTTGACATAGCCCAACCTCTCACCGTTCACTGTGTTGGAATACCATCGCTCACAACATGAGGTGCTTTTAAAATGTATCTATTGTTCATTATTGTTCAGGATGTATTATAGCTTTGTTTAGGCCTAATAATTCATATTTAAGATTTCTTTCAAATGCAGTTGTCTCAAAATGCAAACTGCATATCCTTGCAATAGCATCATTAATATAGTCTGATCTCTTACACAGGTGAATCAATTTGTTCTTTGTTGCGTCGTCTTTGGGGAAGGAGTGAAAAGTAATATGCTTATCACTTGCTTTTTTCTTGTTTGAGAAACACCCAAACACTGCATAGTTGTTGGGCATGTCTGTACACTTGCTTAAGCAAAACAACACAGTAAAACATCGAGGCTATGCTTAAAAAACTTCACTTGATTCTGGAGAGATGTGCGCGACCTACACAAATCAAAGGAGGGTAAATACTGAGGGCGGGAGGTCAGGGGCCGATTCTACATCACTGCGCAGGTCAGAGGAGTTTGGGGCATCTGGTGACCATACCTTGTACTGTATATCTTGATCATCAGTACGCCCGTATTTGCCCTAACTCTGTCGGTTTTCACCCATAATATTTGTTTTTTATATTGTTTTGTTTTCATGAACGGCAAGAGGAAAGGTTATTCTATAAGATTTCATCAACAACAACAACAACAAAAATAGCAATATGTGGAATTTCACCGTAGGTGAAGGCATATCATCAGTCCGCCCGTATTTGCCCTAACTCTGTCGGTTTTCACCCATAATATTTGTTTTTTATATTGTTTTGTTTTCATGAACGGCAAGAGGAAAGGTTATTCTATAAGATTTCATCAACAACAACAACAAAAATAACAATATGTGGAATTTCACCGTAGGTGAACGCATATCATCAGTCCGCCCGTATTTGCCCTAACTCTGTCGGTTTTCACCCATAATATTTGTTTTTTATATTGTTTTGTTTCCATGAACGGCAAGGGGAAAGGTTATTCTATAAGATTTCATCAACAACAACAACAAAAATAACAATATGTGGAATTTCACCGTAGGTGAAGGCATATCATCAGTCCGCCCGTATTTGCCGTAATTCTCAGTTGGTTTTTCACCCATAATAATTGTTTTTTATATTGTTTTGTTTTCATGAACGGCAAGAGGAAAGGTTATTATATAAGATTTCATCAACAACAACAAATATAACAATATGTGAAATATCACCGTAGGTGAAAGATATCTCACTATAGGCCTAATAATTTTTTTTTACCCACCTCTACGAAGTTGCTCTTTGGCCTCGGCAGGTGTGTCTTGAGCATTCCGCGATGTCGCAAGGCCCTTCACATGCCTCGTGTGGAGCATACCCCTGGCGGGTATACTCTCTGTGAGTACTCGTGCGTACGTCGACGACTAATTGACTAGGAAATCGCCGATGATCGTCGATGTTCTCGGAACATCCGAGAGCATCGGCGATCCGTCGTGTGACGTTTTGGAATATTTCAACGATTTTCTTCGTGTGACAAACGCCGCGATGTCTCGCCGATGTCGCAGATGATCGCAGAAACCCTTCGGCGATGCTCGACGATGCTTGCGAGGGTAACCAATCATCGTGAGTCCTCGTCCAAAATTTTGAACTGTGCGAACATTATGCGACGACCCGCGAAAGCAGTAAAGGCCCTTGCGAGGCCTTTTTTTCATGAGAGGTGTTGAGACATGTCACGAATGTGCCAATTTATTGGTTTCGGCGACGAAAATCGTGACTTGTCTCACCAGTGGGAAAGGGGCATAAATCTCCAATGACAAGGCCCTTGGGTAAGGTGAGGGGTTCATCGGAAATATTAGCAATCATGGTGGCCCCCCTCGTGGGGGGGACGAGGGCAGGTTGTATCCGGCATCTCCCTGCTTGGAGGTGAGTCTGGTTTGGTGAAAATATTATGGTTGAGTTTATGGGTTGGTGGATTGGCACCCATTGTTGGTGTTGAGCTGGAATTACCACTTTTTGAGATGTCATAGCAGGGGTCATCACGGTGGCAGAGGCCGTTGGGGGGGTAGGTCGTGGCGGATGAGTAGGCTTTGAAGTGGGCTTAGGCTGGATGTTGACCTTTATCTTTGGGGAGATTTCTGTGATTCGAGGGTGGAGGTTTTTCTTCTTTGTTTTAAATGTAATTAAACATTTCCCACAATCTAGTTGAACTTGCAACTTGTGTAGGACGTCTAATCCCATGTAGCCGTCATATAGGGTGCAGTCGGAGTGGAAAACTACAAATGGGTGGTGACAGCTGGCCTCGCGCTAGGGGGTCGTGATGGGCAGGGGCGTGGTCTCTCCTCGAATAGCTAAAGGTGTGTCCCCGGCACTGATTAAGTTGGTTTTGAACGCGTGCAGTGCTCCAAATCTTTTGTGATGTTGCTTGTAAAAAGAATTAAACAGGCAAGACCGTGCGGCTCCTGTGTCGATGAGAAGACGTACGGCGACGCCCTTTATCTTAGCTAGGTGATAGATGGGTGGAGTACTCCATGGTACAAACTCCCCCGCCGAGGCCATAATGGGCGGGGGAGGCTTTAAAAACCCTGGGGTGGGTCTTCTATCTCCTCGTTTTCCTCTTCTTCTGGGTTGTCTTCGATGGCTTGAATATGATCAATCTCTGGGGGACAGTGTTCTTCATCCATATACTCGGTATCCATGTCCTGGGATTGTTCGTCGGCTGCTAGGATCCTGTTGGGCGACATTCTCTTCTTAGCTTGATCCCTTATATCATGGATCGGGCAAGCGGAAGTACAGGCCTTGAAATCGTATGGGTTTATCATAACGAAGGGGCTGTCATTGTTCCTCTGGGGGGCCCGTTTTGTTGAGGGCCTCGGTTCCGTTGTTGGTAGTTCTGGTAAGGACGACCGGTGTGTTGGCGGGTAGGGTAGATTTGCAAATTTCCTTGTGGGCGGCCTGACGAGGAGGGTTGGGGGCGGCCTGGAGATGAGTATTGCGATCTGTTTCCCTGGTGATTTGATTGTCCGGGTCTTCTGTTACCCGGCGGGTGTTTGGGGAATTTTTTTATGGCTCCAACCGTAGAAGTTTGTGGCTGTTTTTCCAGCAACTTGCGTATGGTAATGAGGTCCATTACGTACCCTACGGGATCGTGGAAGGCGAAATGTTTCCTGACATTTGCTGGCAGGATTCTTAAGAGCACGCAGAACATTTGTTGTTGTCGCTGCTCCAAAGTGTCTAGAGGGTAAGCGGATTTCACCAACTCGTTCACCTCTCCCAGGGTCACATCCAGATTACCTCCGTACATGGCTGCATTGATTTTGTTGATGGCTGCAACAGAGCCAAGTGATGGCTTTACAGCGTCTATCACAATTTTCCGGAAGTTTTCCCAAGTCAACTCTCGGTTTACTTGTCCGGTCACCAGGGATGCGGCCTCCCCTAGGTGAATTAATACGACAGAGATCTTCTCTCGATCTGTCTGGTACGCCAGGTCTAGTACCGGGTGGACCATGTCTAGGTACGTGCGAATATCGAACGTTTCCTCCTCATACTTGGGTATGGGGATGTGTGAACGTCAGTGGTGGGCGCGCTCCGGTGGGACCGGTAATGCGGCAGCACTCCGCGCTCCTCAGACATAAGGTAATGCGGCAGCACTCACGCGCTCCTTTGGTCAGCCGACCCGATGCGCTTCCCGCTCTGTGCTTCTGCGCTCCGCGCTCCCAAAAATAGGTATATAATAACAAAAAGTAAAAAACAGCTTTTAGAAGTTATTTAATTATTTACCTAAATTAATACAATCCTTTGTCTTTCACTTCATTAAATAAAAAAAAATAAAAAAATAAAAAAAAACTCAAGTCATGGTGTCTTTCTGAAGTTTAAGTTTCTCAGTTTCTCAGTTTCTGTAATTCTTTATGTCATATCAATGATATGATTGATATCATTGTGACATTGTGACTGTCCATTGATATCTATGATATGACATAAAGAATTACAGAAACTGTCCAAACTGAGAAACTTAAACAGCTAAACTTATCAAGCTAACAAGCCTAACAATACAATAACAACATGTTTAGTTGATTACATGATTAAACAATTAATAATTTAATATCATAATATGATATGATTGATATGATGATATCATTAATAATTTATTAAAATAGGCCCCTTCGTAAGCCATAACTTGCCCGTAAGGTTTACTTAGCGTTAGCAAAAGCCAAAAAAAGTCAGTAACAAGTTAACAACTGTAACACTGTCAGTCTGTCACTATCATAGTATCACTGTATCACAGTTCACTAACACCGTGAGTAACACCGTACGATGACTGTACACGATAATGACGTTCTTGAACCTGTTGTTGACAGGAAAAATCGCTTCCGGAGCGCCAGAAAGGAGTGCGAAATTCAAGCTGCGCTCCGCGCCTGCACTCCGAGTTCAGATTTTTGCCGCTCCTCGCTCCGCGCTCCTCTATATTGGTAGTGCGCACCGGATCGCATAGCGCAGAGCGCCAAATCGGCGCGCCCACGCCCACCACTGGTGAACGTGCAGTCATGATGAGGTATGTGCTCTCTATCTCTTTCCTGATTACTGTGTCAAACAACTTCCTTCCCGAATCAAGAACTACCAGCTTCCGCCAATGTTATGGCCGGTTTTTACTGGGGTTTAATTGGTTTTGATCAAGTGGGGCTCTTCCTAACTGGAGAAGTTTTATTGTTTTACCACAGACACAGAAAGACAATAGAGGATAATTATCACAAGACATGTATTCATATTCCGTTTATTTTTACAAGAATATCGCATATGTAAAAACTAGAACAACAATGGTCAAGAACAAAACAATAATAGTGTACGAACGAGGCTCCACTACGTCTGACTCGCAAGACTGGATTATCCTATGCAATATCTAAGTAAGTATTTGGGACCGCTTTCTAACTGAAAGATTACACTTGTCCTGTATTTATTTCAGAGATAAGAATAGCACTCCTTTCAATCGAGGATTTACACTTGTGCTTAGAAAGGTTATGTAGAAATTATATATGTGAACTTTTGGTATTTACCTGCGTAGAGTTGTTCTGGATTTGGGAGCTGAACGTAATTATTTTTCTGATGTTAATTCACTGGTGGTGCTTACGCATAAGTTAACTTGAATTTATTTGTTATTAACTTTAACATAAATATTATCAGTACTTCCCTGATTTCTTTGGGTTTCACTAGAACTTCCTTTCTCTCGCTTTTTTATATGTGCGTAGTATCTAATGTTTCCAGAATACTTTTGATCATATGCGCAGTGGATATATTTTAACTATTTTCACTTTTGATCTTTATATATACTTTCTCTCTGATAATACACCAAGTACATTTTCTTACCACAGCTAGATCTTCTATAACTTTTACGGTATAATAACTTCACTTTCGATGTGTAGAATAATTAATCCAATGGGTGTAGAATTAGTAATCCGATCTTGGGTAGATGCGTTGGCCGTGAGGTTGTCCTGACGTAACTGGGTTAGCACAGCTTATCTCGAGTACTTTGGTTTGGGACCTTAAATCCTATTTTACCTACCACAAGCCGTGACAAAAATAGAATCGGGCTAACGCAGGAGTAAAACTCTGACTACTCTGGTCTTTAAAAATACTTTGATGAATTACTTGCAGTTTGGTCTATCCCGGGTAAAGCTTTAATACACTCGGTAGTTTGCTTTTATCCACAATAGCACCGGGGTTGGGGTAGGCGAGAATATTAGATTACTTCACCTGGAAGGCTCTAATAAACTAGCTTGTTGATACCCACTCAAAATAATTAGTATCTGTGGGTGGCTACAGTCTCGTAATTGTGTCTTCGCACTGCGGTCAACTTAAACAATTCTTCAACTGCACCCTCAACCTTCAAACTGTTCTTTTACCACTGGTGTCCGAGAAATAGCTCTAAACTGAGATACTTAAATGAAGTCGGTGGGAGTATATATCTACCTTTTTACCTTGCCAGGTCAGTGGATGGATTAGGTGCCAAAATGGCACCTAGCAACTGGTAACCTGGGGTGTTTACTTCCTTGTGGCTGGGAGTAGGGGGAACTGTCTAGACCCTACTCTCCTGTTTCCTTTGTCCCAGAGGTGACGCGGGGGCGGGTAACAAGGGCGAGGGTAGATACGGTGTTGATGGTGCCATTCTTGTTGTCGCCTGTCTATCTCACTTCTCTCTTTTCTTGGTGCTTTGGCATTGTCTTGGTTGACGATTATGTCCTTTCCTGGTGTTGTGGGACAGTCCCTCTCTTCGGTAACAGCTCGAGCACGTTTGTCTGGGCTGGATGTTGTGTCCTTGATGAGTTGAGGGCTAGGGGAAGAATTCTGCCTTTTTCGTTTCTTGCTTGTCTTTTCCTGGACTTTGGAATTGTTGATTTTGATGAGTAAGTTCCCTTTCGGTGTTGGAAGACGTGTCATATTGATGATGGCAATTCGTGTTCCGGATTTGCAGGATATATCGTTGTTGGTACAGGGAGATGACCTTGAGTTGTTTCTCCCCTGGCGATGTGGTAGGGAACCCTGCCTCCGACGCGTCTCCTGGTGGGGTGACGGGGAACTCCGCCGGGTCCTTTCGTTCCTGGTTCTTTCTTCTACTCGGCCACTGTTTCTCATTCTTCCACTGTGGTGAGGAGGTGTGGTAGGATGAGAGGGAAAACGGCTTGGTGGTGGTGAGTGCTTGGGTAACTGTTTCTCTGTTATTTCAGTAAGACTATAGTTTTTAAGGTGGAGACCTCATTGTTATGCCAGGTTTTTACTGGGGTTGATTGGTTTGAATAAGTGGGTTCTTCCTAACTGGAGAAGTTAAAATTGCTTTACCACAGACACAGAAAGTAATAGAGGATAATTATAACAAGACGTGCATTCATATTCTATTTATTGGCACAAGAATATCGCATACGTAAGTCTAGAATAAATGGTCAAGAACAACAATAATAGATGCACGAACGAGGCTCCACTACGTTTGACTCGTAAGACTGGGTTATTCTCTATAATATCTAGGTGAGTATTGTGGACCGCCTTCTAACTGGAGGATTACACTGGTCCTGTATTTATTGCAGAGATAAAGATAGCACTCCTTTTAATTGAGGATTTACACTTCTGCTTAGACAGGCTACGTGGTGATTATATATATACGAACTTTGATTTCAATATGCGTAGAGTAGTTGGAAGCTGAACGTAATTATTTTATCTGTGTTAATTCACTATGGTGCTTACACATAAGTTAACTTGAATTTATTGGTTATTTCCTTTAGCAGAATTATTATCAGTACTTCCCTGATTTATTTGTGTTTCACTAGTACTTTCTTTCTCTCACTTTTTGCATAAGCTCGCTGTATCTGATGTTTCTTGTTTACTTCTTTTTATATACCCGGTAGATATATTTTGACTAATTTCCACTGTTGATCTTTGTATACTCTTTCTCTACAAACACACTAAATATAGATCCTTTGCACAGTTATTTCTCTTGTGTATTATAACGGTATAGTAACTTCACTTTCGATTTGTAGAATAAGTAATCCCGTCTCCTGGTAGATGCAGATCCATTGGCCGTGGGGTTTGTCCTGTCGTGACTGGGTTCCCACAGTTTTACTCGAGCTCTTGGGTTTCGGACCTTGAATACTATCTACTGTGCTGTGGCATCAGTACAATAGAATCGAGTTAACGCAGGAGAGGACTCCTGACTACTCTGGTCTTTAATAAGAAATTTGATGCAGAACTTTTTAGAACTGAAGAGGGATGGGTGTTTTAAGCTTTTTGGTCTATTTCGGATAAAGCTACTTGCCTTTGGGGTAGTGTACTTTATCCATAATAGCACCAGCTGGGGTAAGGGAAAGATATTAGTTAGCCTCTGTGAAGGAGTCTAATAACGAGCCTTGTTGATACCCACTATAAATTATTACAGGGTTAGTCTCAATATTCGAACAGTCTCACGTCTGTGGATAGCGAGAACAATTTGTCCTATCAAGCCCTCAAGATTTCAAAACAGCCTTACGTCTGTGGATAGCAAGGACAGTTTTCCAACTGAGTATCGATCTTAGAATTTCCTGCTGAGGTCACCTCTTTTCTCAGTGTCTTGGCGGTGGTGTGGCTGCGCAGCAGAAAGGCGCCTAGGAGTAGGGTGTTGTATGGCGGTTGTTTCCGTGTGGCTTGGAGGTGGGGTGATATATGGTAACCGTATATCTCGGCTTCCCTGGTCATGGCGGCAATGCGGCTGGGCTGTAGAGTGGCGTGGGGATGTACGGTTTTTATGGTGCCTTTTCTTGGTTGATTTCTCTTCTTCGCTTTTCTTCTTCTGCTGGACTTTGGGATTGGTTATGGTGATGAATAAGTTTTTCCCTGGTGTTGGAGGACGTGTCATCTCGATGACAGTAACTCGTGTTGGGTTGGGGGTTGTTTCCTTTTAGCTCTAGGGTGGGGTTATTTATTATCTTCATAAATGCGATGTGGAAGAAGAAGAAAGAAGAAGGTGGGCATCTTGTTGCTCGGGGCTTTGGTAATTTATCTTTGGCCTTCTAGTTTGTTCTGGGACTGCTTATGTGGTTTGCAGGCTGGAGGTAGATGGAGTGGACAGTGGTTGCAAGTTTGTAGGTTTGGGATGTTGCAGGAGAAGTGTAATCGGCGAGAAACTGATCACATGTTGTTCTCTGTCTTGCGGGGGTATATAATTGTTTGCCCTTGAGTCGTTTTCTTTGATGCGGGAGGATGGCCTTCAGTGTGTGGGAGAAATGGTGGTGGGGGAGATGGTGGAGGTAGAGGTGGAGATCTCGGTATGTTGTCAGGCGTGGTGAAAAGCTTTTCCATTATTTCACTCATAAATTTCGACCTGTCTAGCCCTCTCGAGGTGAGCACTTGTCGCCAGGCCTCATAATCAGGGTGTCACACTAGAGATAGGTACAAGCAATTATTAGGCCAAATCTCAGCATTAAACTAGAACCACAAAGTTAAAGTTATGCTCGGCAATTAACTTTATACACCTGGAAGTGATTGAATGGCCAAAACAAATTAATTTCATTCTAATTCCAAAACAACATTGCTCTGATTGTGACACCCCTTTTCTAAACTTAATATAACAATACCAAACCATAAATTTTAATATATAAAGCGAGAATAATGACCCTCGAACCTATGACACACCATTAGGCCTATTTAGTTATTTCGTTTTAATCATTACAATTTAATATATATCAACTGATATCTTAATCACAATAATAACATAATACCGAACATTTCAACTAATCTCAACACTGGGTCATTATTTGGCTTAAAGTGAGTGAACAGTAAAATTCTTGGTGTAAATATTGCCAAAATCAAGCCTAGTCAATTTAGACCCCTTACACAGCTTTTTTCCCCCCTTTAAGACTTTTATTCACTCGCTTTCAGCCTAAATTATTACAATACGGTGCCTTACAAGAAAAGGGGCACAAACATAACACGATTACACTTAATTATCTGAGCCACAGGAGTCAGAAAGAACACCCTCCTTGTGATCGTCGGACATACCCAATTACAAAGAAAAAAAAAAAGCCAGTAGTACGTATAAACAATAAAACCAAAACAACTACAACTGTGTGTGACCCACCTTTAACTAACCCAATCATTGCAGCCCAGTACACCTCCCTCCACTCCTAATACTACTTGTGAACCCCAGAAGCCCAGGTGTAGGTAGAGCGCGGGCGTCCACCAGACAAGGTTGCCCTACACACTCGGTGTGTAGGGCAACCCGTAGGCAACCCCTTCTACAGCGCTATCCCACGTCCTGATGTGATCGGTCTTTTCCCTACCCCCGAAAACATCTGTATGCGTTGTACTAAAGAGCCACGGAGGCTATACACACGACTTAAAACAAAGTCCACAGCAGCTTAAGTTACTATGAAGAGATTTAAAGGTCACCCAAACACGGGCGACTAACAAGGGCAACAACACGCAATACTGGCTAACCAAAGAGGGGTCACATACTACAATACAGTACAGTACTACAAATTAAGGCTCTAGCCCTTTTAAACATTACTCATCCAGTCTACGGGGCTTCCTGTGATCACGAGTTGCTAGTTTCTACTCCTCTACTCCACTTCTCCATTTCCTCCGCACTGTTCCACTAACCATTCCTGCCATCGATCACCTCTCCTTCACCCATGTGGGTGGTGAGAGGATTGTCACTCCATGCTCCCTCTTCTTCACCCACGTGGATGTTGAGGGAATTGGTTCCTTCATTTTTCAACATTTTACAATACAAACCCATTCCGTACTTATACATAACTATGGTAATCATAACAACTGAAACGTGGTAACTTAACAAAACAAAAACTTAAAAATTTTGCAATATCTCTTTTCTGAAATGTGGTAGCGTGATATAAAGATATATGCAAGGCAATCGGAGTAAAGGATACGGATAATCCCGGGAATAACAATTAACGTTGTCACTAATTAAACCCAACCTTCCCAGAATTATCCCACCGCTGTATACACCACTGTAAGGGTTTTTTTTGTAGTCTTTGCTTTTCTTTTCTAATGTTCCTGGACTTTGCTATTACCCCCTCCTTATTTATTTTATGTTCATTCTTGAAATGCTGGGTGTGAAGGGAATTAATGGTCTCCTGAAAACTTCCCAGGCCCACTTCCTTGGTGCCTGGCGCGGGGCTCGAACCTCTGAAGGGAGTTTAACCCTCCTAAAAACCCACAGGTTTTGAGATGCCTTGGGTGAGGTTCGAACCCTGGTTAGTAACCATATCCTCCATAGGTCAACCAGGCCCGCGCGCTAACCCACTGTACTACCACGGACATACAAAAGTATAGTAACCTTAGTCCTATTTGTAAGAACCAGGTGATTGTCTCGTGGTGATTCACGTGATGAGTTTATTGCACTTCCCATGAACGACTATTTTACACTATACCAGACGTCAACTCGGGTAGTACATTATTGGGGTTGCGGGATATTTTCGAGGGCATTGCTTCCCACCAACGACTATTTTACACTATACCAGACGTCAACTCGGGTAGTACATTATTGGGGTTGCGGGATATTTTCGAGGGCATTACAATTCTATTGTTGTGTTTCTTCCTTACTTAATAATGATTGGTCCAATTTATTACTCTGGTAGCTAATTAATGGCCGTTGCATGCAAAAAAATCCAGGTGAATGAATGCAAATTGTCTAAATGACACGGGATAAATAAAAACACAATATACCGTTTGGTATTACTTGACTATATTAAAACACTGTAAAGGAAAATACACTTTTCACTGTGATACACAAATCAATAGGATTATTACTTTAATCAACCACGGAATATATTGGTGTTATTGGCCCAATGAACTACTTCTTATCACCACATCAAAGTTAACTAAAACCCTTCAACAGGTGACCCCAAGGCCACTACCCTAGTAAACACACACTTCAATCACTAGGTTCATAAGGCGTACAACAGCTCACAATGGGGTGAAGGTTAGCTCAAGGCTCAATAACACCAACAGCATCCTGTCTCAGTACAGCCACTAGGTCATGCCCACTGGGTTGGACACAGGACTCTCTGCACCTGGTAGGTCCTACTTCTCCCGTGACTTCGCTCCTGACCTGGGACCTGGTATTAACACTACCATTAATAAAACTGACAACATTATATATCTAATTCATATCAACATTACAAAAGTGGTCAAATGTATCAATTAAGAGACAACAAAATAACGGTGTTATAAAATTGTTGGGTCAGATAAAGTTTTACTTAGTTGACCCTCAAAAATATATGAAGAAAATGGGCAAATAGAAAACGAAGTGTAGGCCTACACCACAACCCTCTAGTAAAGGCCTGCCAGCTCGGACCTTTAAACTGGTGTGACGTAGACACAAGAGGGTTCATCCGCTACCCTTCTGACCCTCACCTACTCTTGACCCTTCACGCTTTAGGGCCTTTCCCGACGACCTTTACCGACCCATATTGACCCTTATTGTTTATCTGTATAATGGTCATTCTACAGTAGGTCGGGAAATGTCGTAGGGAAAGCTTTTACGATGTTTAACCCCTTATGTACCGGCTACGTCTTTTTCATTATCTAGCTATATTTACATGATTTAATGCAGCTTAGGAAGGATCTATAGTAACTAAAAGGGTCTATTGAGATAGTTCGAAGCCATATTATTGCTAGAGACCTTCTTAAGCTGAATAAAATTGACTAGTAGCAGCATTACTAAAATACAAAGGATGTCACCGGTACAGTAGGGGTAAAGGAATGGCAAATTTTCAATTAATACATAGTTCAGACACTTCGTTCAATGGGGGGAAATAAAAAAATTGTCTGCTATTTTTCCCGCCTTTGGTTCGCACCAACCTAAATTTGTTGCCATCGAGTGAATTGAATTTTCTAAATCGCAGTCATCAAAATATCACTGGATTTCTATAGTCATGAATGTTACAGACATATTACTCTAACATTCTATTCAGTACATTGTCCAATATAGAAAGTATTTATGATTAATAAAACATATTTGATTAGGCCCACAAATACACATGGCAGTCATTCGAAAAATAGTCCTGTTAATATTTTAATAGATAGCTATCCATGTCCTAAAATTAAAATTATATGTATAAAAACTCGAGATGAACTTATAAAATAATCGTCATTAGCCACTTTACTGGATATTAGATTATATAATTATAAACTAGTTTCAGATCTGGCAAGCGCATAATAAATTGATGCCGGTGTTCGCTACCCATAATAGTCATTAAACGAAACTTCTCGGACAGTAAACATCTCTTCCCCACTTAACTTACTTTGTTAAATTTGACATTAGTTGTGCATCTATGTGCACATTAGCAGTAATGGTGGTAGATATTTGTTTCTCACAGATGGAAATCTTAATATAATGTGGATTATAGTCTTAACCCACTGAGCCCCAGCTAGTTATTTATAAATGTACCACCAGGAACCAGCAGGTTTTGATTTTTTTTTTTCCAGAAACAATAGCGAATGGGTTAGGAATGAAGGAAAAACCACAAAAAAACAATCAAAAAGGTCAAAAATTGGTCCTACGGAGCCCCCGAAAACGGATTTCACAAGAGTAAAAAATTGAAGGCAAAAACACCCAAAAACCATGTTTTTGCGCACTCACGCGCACACGGTTGGACTTTGAGAGTGTTCAACCATCGGCAAGGTTGCGTGGGATACTTACACAGTTCCCATACAAATCTGAGCCCTCTAGGTGCCATAGGACCGAAGTAATTGGGACCGACGCAACTGTTGCGTCGCTGGGTTCTGGTGATCGAACATTGCCGACGCAACACGTGCGTCGCTGGGATCCAGTGGGTTAATAAAGGTAAAATGTTCAGTTATAGATTGTGTCGTGCGTGCGTGTGTGTGTGTGTGTATTCCAAGGTTGCCAGCGCACACCACATCTCCAAACTCGCCCAAAAGTAGCCCAATCACTTAATACCGCACAACAGACAATTTCAGCTATTTTAATCCTATCACACACATTTTCTGATATGTTTATCTTTAACAGCCATGCATGCATGATACTATGAGTTCCCCAAATATAACTAGGCCTAGTTCCATATAGCCTACTGTATGAGTAGTGGCCTACATGTCACATCATTTAAATATTAATGAAATACCACATACATTATTATCACAATCATGCACTCATCAAATCTGCATCAATGTCCCAATCCCCCCTCACAAACAATCACTTAACCTAAGAAGTGCGCATGGGGGTAATTAGAAACGTCCCCCTGTGCTGACGTATTTGAGGTGTTTCCATCACTAAAATATTCATTATACCATAAATAGCATTAATACTTATCCATACGTGCCTATTATGGGTTGATTATAAAGGTATTAACCTGAAACAACAATAAAACGAGTGAAAACAGCGTTTGGATGGTCAAAATCGGAGATATAGGCCGCGAGTTATAGAATGTATGGGTGAGGCAACCTGCTTTCCTGCCAATTTCCCCCAAGGCCACTGAGACACAGTCGATCGATACTCTCTCTCTCTCTCTTGCACTCGCTTTCTATCAGTGATGACAACGCCCTGCTTGCAACTCGCTAATGTTAGCACGAAAATATACCTCAGAATAAGGGAATAACAGGGAAAATAGGTGATAACTGAGGGAGGGGAGGAAACTGGGGAAGGAGGGGAGGTAGAGGACTGAGATTTTGCATGGCCCAGGGGCCATGCAAAAAAAAAAAAAAAAATTTGTTTCCGATGTTTTAAGTTAATTTTTTTTTCTGACTCTTAAGAGTCTTCCCGCAGTCCGCCGGGGGAACTCTTAAGAGTCTCCCCGCAGTTCCCGGGTTAATTAGGCTATTCAGTCATCACCACATAGGCTACCATACATGTATAGTACAACCAACAGAAAGCCATGATGAACGTTTGTATGAAATGTAGCCTAGATATAGGCTACTCAACACTCGACACCTCTACAACTTTAATAGTATATAGGACCAGCCCAATTCCGCTTTCCTCAATGTTAGTTAGTTAGGATAATACTTCAGAGGCTATCCACTCCATCACACTGTAAATCAAGAATATAATATCGTTTGAAATGGAAACTCGCAAATCTACGCTTCTGAATGAATCCTAACTAGACCAATGGTGCGAACAAAAGAAGACCTTGGCAACACTGTGTACGTATATCCCGCCGCGGTCAGCTGACGACCTAAACAGTCGCCCGTGGAAAAGGCTGTGTTGTAAAAAAAAATTTCATCATCTTTTTCGAATTTCCTGCATTTCCACGTATGTAATTTGCTGCCTCTGTGTTCTATGACATTCTGATTCACATTGATTGATTTCCTGTCACTGGTCTAATAAGAAATATAGCCGGTAACATATTTAGCTGCCCGATTTGATAGTGTATTATAAATTGGTAACTTAAAAGTGCACGATAGCTTGTTTTGTAGGAAAGAAACTATAGTGCGCAGGCGCAGACATTCAACCTGCCAAATTCTACAGCTACAGAATATAATACCGTATGTTCAGCCAATTTCTACTGAAACACGTATTTGTTAGTAACTAAAAAGGAAGTAAATACAATACTTCAATGAGTATTAAAATTTCGCCCAGCCTATTACACCACATTAGATGAAACTAAATTTCTTGTACAGGAAGCTGATATTTATGTATCAAATTATGTTAATAATTATATATTCACTGCATTAACGAGTATATAACCATCATATTATGAATCTAGTAAAAATATACTACACAACTATGTGTCATAGATAGTTGCGAACTGTATTAAACCTCTTAAATCACGAAAACCCTCAAAACACCTCAATGGTGCATCACACACGATAGTCATTTGAATAAGACCCCCAGCGCCACCTGGATTTTTAGTACAGTTTTACCTCATTGGTAGGCAACGTGATATGCCATTTTCTGCTGAGGTCGCTAATTACATTGAGGCCTTTCATATCTGGTAGACTGTGATGAATGTAAAGTCACCATTTAAAGGATATGGACTTGACAAAAATGAATATGCCTATCATTTGACTAATGATCAAAATAATACTTGCTACAAATGTTTGAATATTTTCTATAATTGGCTTGAATTATGGGATAGTGTTAAAGATGCGAGTGGGAAGTTGACAAGGGAAACATTCACTGCCTTGAAACAAACCACACATGCCATAATTGAGCTGACAAACTATTGTATAAATGAACTAAATATGGACTATATAATTATTAATAGGACATTTTCAAACAGATCACCTTGAAGCTAGATTTGGTCAATATCGCCAGCTTGCAGGAAGTCATTATAATATATCAATTAGACAAGTCTTTGAATTTGAAAAAAAAAAAAACTCAGAATGATGTCCGTACTGAAGATGAATTTGTCATTTCATAACCAAAATTTTAATCAAAGATATTTAATGAAACAAACTGGGAGGAAATGGAAACCTCAAATCGGTTAGACTTTCACAACATAGTTTTAGATGTCTCTAATAATTATGTTGAACAATGCACTGACATACTTCCAGTTATTACATACTTAGCAGGTTACTGTTGCTATTCAGTATCCAAAAAAACGAAATGTAGTTCTTGCAAAATGTTAGTTAGTTTGTGTACAGAGACTGACACTGATATACCTGACCATCATGATTATATCCACAGAAGAAGTAGAGGATCCTTAATATATCCAAATGACATAACAACAACCATTATCATGTATAATTATATGATCATTACAAAATTCACTCAACACCCTGCATTGCTACTTCACTTAATCAGTGGAAATTGGCAATGGAGTTAACAATGCAAGCTCTTGCCAATGATGATGCTCTGTTTCCTAATGAATTCCGTGATATTGGTCATGAAACAGAAAAGGTTGAAACATGTTGATTTGGGCTTCTTCAAATACTCTTTTAAATAATTATTGTGCAAAAGAAAATAACTTGATAACACAAACCAAGTATGCAAGTAAAAAGAGGAAGCTCCAAACACTTGCATAATTCTATCAATATATGTATAGTATTCTATCAACAGATGTAGTCAATCAGTCAGTTTCAATATAATCATAATTTTCGTAACATATTCCTCAACTTATTCTTCTATTTATCTATTTGCCGGACGCCTTACTCCCCTTACGAGGGTGGCCATACACAGAGCGCCCCCAAGTGGACCTATTCCTATGTGAGAGGGACAACCCGAGCCAGTTTTGTGAAAGACTTACAGGATTGACCACTCAATTTAGGATCCGTCCGACTCCGAGGCCCTCTGTGTATCTTGTTAGCACTATTTTTCTACAGTGGTGTTCGGCTAATCCATCCACTAACCTGCCTTACCCTTAGGTAAGCAGTACAGATTTGTATCAGGTTTACTCCCCTAGACAGGTTGCCAACCAAGGCTGACGAGTCCCATCCACCCGGATTTGTATAAGGTTGTCTCCCCTAGATGAGTTGCCGACCAAGGCTAACGAGTCCCATCCACTCTCTAATCTCCTACTTGTCTATGGCCATCATTCATTCATTCATTCATTCATGACTACTGTAAAATGAAATTACCGGTATATATAAACTACTTTTTATTGTAAATAAATGTTAACAAATTTGTAAAATGTTCTATAACCTATACTGTGCTATATGTAAGTGATTAATGGAAAGCTTGAGCTTGATAATAATAATAATAATAATAATAATAATAATAATAATAATAATAATAACACAAATAATAGCCTACTATTATAAAAGTAAAAAGTATAACAAGAATTATTTAATGGGAGGCTCCACCTTTGTTGACCTTAAAAGCATCAGTTTTCAGTTATTTGTTTTGTATGCTAAAATCCATCCTATAGTGTAGGAAAGTGAATGTGAAGAGTAGAAAACACTATCCGACATCTTCAACATCACCCCCCCCCCCCAAACCGTATATAGCAACGCCGTAACATTTATTGTATTATTATAGGCTATAATCCTTCCTACAGTGTAGAAAAGAGAAAGGGAAGAGGAAAAAATCGACATCTGACATCCTCCCCCTCCCCCCAACCCCCTTCCCATGTACTCACCAACACAACAACAGTATCCATTTATTTATATTGTTTAGGCTATAATCGTCACTATATGGTACTAAAACAAAGGCGTAGGACAAATACACCCATCTGACATCTCCACTCCCCCACACGTGCTTATCTGTCACCCCCCCCCCCCCCCTCCCCTTCCCTCCGTCCCTCCCTCGCCCTCGGCCGCACCTCGGAGGCGGACAGGCGGTCTAGTCAGAGCGAGTTAGACCCCTGGGTTATCAAATAAACCCCTTTCTGTTACGCCACTTATTTCCAGGACCCCCAGGGGTGTGACTAGTAAAACTAAAAAGTCGGTAAAGGCCAAAAAAAAAAAAAAAATATATATATATAATATATATACACATATATTATATGCATATATATATAAATATATATGTAATATAGATATAGATATACATATGTATATATGTATGTACTATAGTGGCAAGCATCAAATTTCCACAGCTGACACCTATACTCCCCCTAGAGCCCTTCAGGATACCTTAGGGATATAATAATATCGTAATAATAAATAATAAATAATAAAATATTTGATACAAAATATTTTAGTTACCCATTTAATTTCGTTTTCGTAGACATGGCGCGTCAGGTTGTAACCGAAAACGGTATTATGGCGGTAACTAAAATATTTCAACCGGACTCTCAAAAAATGTGCTCAAACTTTGATTGTTGATTTCTGAGAGATAATCTGAGATATGGTTTATCTACATCTAAAATACTAATATCTGCTGATTATTACTCTATATTGTTCATACTTTGCAGACATGTTCCATAGACCTCTACGCAAGTTTCTATTGAGGGAATTTGTGTTTACATATATATATATATTTTTCAGCAAATATTTGTTGGTCATTATACAGGGCCCTTTTCCCATACACATACTTAGACAAGTATTTCACAGCCTGTATGCAGAATTTGGGAAAACTGCTCAATGAAGTTGTAGGTGATATAGTTAGGCTACTGTACCAGAAAAACTGGGGATTTCTATGTGAAAAATTTAGGAGTTCTATAATTTAGAGTCACGAACACTGAATTTCACGGCTACGCGCGCGCGCGCGCACATAGGGTTATGAAAATTGCACCATATATTCCTTAAACCATTGGGATCAAATACATATATGTGTTTAAACAATCCTGGGTATACAGCTGGGATTAGCCTACAAAGGTGGAGCCTTCCCTTTATTAGGTGAGTTAATGGGTAACTTAATTCGTCCTTGCATTCTTTTAATACCCTAGCATACACCTCATCTGGACCTGGAGATTTCAGTATAACAACAGTATCAGTATTAATATAAAACATATTCTAGTAGCTTACCATATATTATTAGTGAGCACAAAAAATAAATACTAATGCATACATTGAATATTAATGATCGATACATGTACAATTTAGAAGTCAAAACACTATACAAAATAATATTATTTTTATCACAAACAAATAATAATAACAATATAAAGTTGTAAGAACTTAGACCACGCTGTACAAGTAGTATAGTATGGTCAGTGACTGGCGGAAGTATCGATTTAATTAAAATATCATTAGGGAAAAGTAAAAGATTGAGGGGTTGCCAGTGGTCGCCAGCCAGAACCTTGCCACCCCTAGCCCCTTTGGTTACTACGTCACGGATCAGCCGGCAGGCCTTTACTAGAGGGTTGTGCCTATTCACCCTACTCGTAAAGGAATGTTGGTTACATTAAGTTAAATACGGTATCTCATTGCTGTGATAATACTACACTAACATAATGCAATTAACATATTATTATCTTATACATAATAAGGTTGACAGGAAAAATAGTATGGAATTCGAAATCTAAATTATCAATTATCAGACAGAGTGAATAATTTCACCTTCGACCTCAACTTACTTAAAAGTCTAATAAGACTTTCAAAGGATAATTGAATTACTTTTATATGATGTAAACGAATTTCAGGCACAAAAATTTGTATGCCTGGTTTTTACTGGGGTTTAATTGGTTTTGATTAACCCGGCAAGCGCGATAGGCCTCACGGAAGGCTTCCTATAGGGAACGCGATAGGCCTCACGGAAGCAGGACCATAAAAAAAGCCTTCCCCCAAAAAAAAGGGCCTATCAAAACAAAGGATTTTGTCTCTAGGTGAGATAATTCCCCTCTAGTACTCATTCATGTGTTTCTCACCCCTCCCCCTCCCCTCCTTCCCCACCTTATTCCCCCCTCCTCAATTATCACCTATTTATCCACTTATTATCATCATTTATCGGTTATTTTTCTCTCCCGCGATAATGTAGCACAAGTGGGTTGCATAAAAGATCGTTATGCAACACCCAGACACCGGCACACACCGCCCCGCTCGTCTCAGTTGACTCCCAGACAGCGAGAGGGGAGGGCTGCCTGTGGCTCTCTCTCGCCTGAGATTATGACCGGGTGGCCAATATCTTCGTTTTTCACCACCCAAATGCTTTTCCCACTTATTTTAGCACTCTTGAAGGTTCATATATACATCATATATGTAAAATAAAAGCATACCGAAAACAAATAATGGTTTATATTGTAAATATAACGAATTCTGTCAGAATCCAGGGCTAGAAATGCACAAATAACTACCCTAGCACCTAGGTCTATATCGCGCTTGTCAGGTTAAGTGGGTTCTTCCTAACTGGAGAAATTTTATTGTTTTACCACAGACACAGAAAGACAATAGAGGATAATTATCACAAGACGTGCATTCATATTCCATTTATTTGCACAAGAGTATCGCATACGTAAAAACTAGAACAACAAAGGTCAAAAACAAAACAATAATAGTGCACGAACGAGACTCCACTACGTCAGACTCGCAAGACTGGATTATTCTATGCAATATCTAAGTTAGTATTAGGGACCGCTTTCTAACTGAAAGATTACACTTGTCCTGTATTTATTTCAGAGATAAGAATAGCACTCCTTTCAATCGAGGATTTACACTTGTGCTTTGAAAGGCTATGTAGTAATTATATATGTGAACTTTTGTTTTTTTTACCTGCGTAGAGTTGTTCTGGATTTGGGAGCTGAACGTAATTATCTTTCTGATGTTAATTCACTGTGGTGCTTACACATAAGTTAACTTGAATTTATTTGTTATTAACTTTAACAGAATTATTATCAGTACTTCCCTGATTTCTTTGGGTTTCACTAGTGCTTCCTTTTTCTCGCTTTTTGTATACATGCGTAGTATCTGATGTTTCCAGAATACTTCTTATCATATACCCGGTAGATATATTTTAACTACTTTCACTTTTGATCTTTATATACTGTTTCTCTGATAATACACCAAGTATATATTCTTTCCACTGCTAGATCTTCTATAACTTTTTAACGGTATAATAACTTCACTTTAGATGTGTAGAATAAGTAATCAAATGTGTGTAGAATTAGTAATCCAATCTTGGGTAGATGCGTTGGCCGTGGCGTTGTCCTGACGTGACTGGGTTAGCACAGCTTAACTCGAACTCTTTGGTTTGGGACCTTAAATATTATTTTACCTAGCCATCGCCGTGGTAAAAATAGAATCGAGGTAACGCAGCAGTAACTCCTGACTACTCTGGTCTTTAAAAGAACTTTGATGAATTTCTTGCACTTTGGTCTATCCCGGATAAAGCCACTATCCACAGCAGTAGTGCACTTATATCCACAATAGCTCCGGGGTCAGGGTAGGGCGGGGATATTAGTTTGCTTCACACTGAAAGGGTCTAATAAACCGGCCTTGTTGATACCCACTCAAAATAATTAATATTCGTGAGTGACTACAGTATCACAATTGTTTCTACGTCCATCGATCAAATAGGAACAATCCTTCAACTGAGCCCCCAATCTTTGAACTGTACTTCCGCCTATTGACACCAAGAAACAGCTCTAAATTGAGATACTTAAATGAAATTTGTGGGAGTATATATCTACCTTTTTACCTTGCCAGGTCGGTGGATGGATTAGGTGACAGAAAGGCACCTGGCAGCTGGTATCTTGGGGTGTTTAATTCCCTGTGGTTTGGAGTGGGGGTGGACTGTCTGGACCCTACTTCTCGGCTTCCTTTGTCCCAGAGGTGATGCGGGGGCGGGCAACAAGGGCGAGGGTAGATACGGTGTTGATGGTGCCATTCTTGTTGTCACCTGTCTATCTCGCTTCTCTCTTTTCTGGGTGCTTTGGCATTGTCTTGGTTGATGATTATGTCCTTTCCTGGTGTTGTAGGACAGTCCCTCTCTTCGGTAACAGTTCGAGCACGTTTGTCTGAGCTGGGGGTTGTGCCCTTGATGAGTTGAGGGTTAGGGGGAGAATTCTGTCTTTCTCGTTTCCTGCTTTTGTTTTCCTGGACTTTGGAATTGTTGATGGTGATGAGTATGTCCCTTTCTGGTGTTTCAGGACTTGTCATATCGATGGTAGCAATTCGTGTTCCGGTTTTGCAGGGTATATCATTGTTGGTACAGGGAGGTGACCTTGAGTTGTTTTTCCCCTGGCGGTGTGGTAGGGAACTCCGCCTCCGACGCGTCTCCTGGCGGTGCGGTAGGGAACTCCGCCCTGCCCTTTCCACTACTCGGCCACTGTTTCCCATTCTTCCACTGTGGTGCTGAGGTGTGGTAGGATGAGAGGGAAAACGGCTTGGTGGTGGTGAATGCTTGGGTAACTGTTTTTCTGTTATTTCACTACCTTCTTCCTCGTGAAAGTCACGACCTCGTGAATGTAAATAAAAAATCCCCAGGTCGTCTTGTCATAGATAATGGGTGCAGGCAGCTAGATGTTTCCACCACATTGTTGATCTTTTGTCGGTTGGTTTGTCCATTGTAGTAAACACTTTCAGGTAGGAATCTTGTTGACAACTGAGCAGTGCAATGTCGAGTTGGTCTACCCACTGAATCTTTTGTATTACTTTATCGTCTTGGATCCAGTAAAGTTTCTTGATGAAAGGGCCATGTATAGGAATCCTGTTTGTGGCAAGCTTGGGTTTGCTTGATTTCACAGAAGATGTAATTTCCTTTCTTACAGAGGTGGTGAAGTTTCGTCTTGGTACTGTCGAGTGTAGAGGGGAACTGAGGGTGGGAGAGGGCCGTGGTTTCCCTCCTTGGTCAGCTGGAGAGGGTAACATCACAGTTGACCACAAAAGAGGGGGAGTGGTGTTCGAACTCGTGGGTGTTGGCATCAGATTTTCAGTAACATTTGCTATTCGCAGTTCTCCGGCCAAGGACATGAGATTTTGTGAGGTTGAGGGGGTGAATCTCTTTGGAACCTGAGGGGGGTTTGGAGGTTGGTGACGAATTGAGGAAAAACGAGCCGGGGGTTTAGACAGACAGCCTGATCTGGTCTTGGTAGTTGTTAGTACCGGGGTTGGTGAAGTTGAGGAAGAAGTCGATGGTGAGGGTGAGACTGGTGGGGGGTATGTGAAGGTCCTCTGAGGTTTGGGGTTTGGGGTGGAGGGGTTGACATCCCTAGGTTTATGGATAAACAAATTAGGAGGTATAGGTTTTGTTGGGTGGGGCCAGGTGTCTGGGAGGGGATAAGGTTGTCTGCGAGGTGGAGGGGCTTGTAAGAAGTTTTGAAATCTGCATTTTGGGGCGAGAGGTAGAGTGAGGTTTTTTACTCCTAGTTGACATATATGAGGACGATGGGAGGGAGAGTTTGAAGATGAACTTGATGTTGTAGAATCTTTGTCCTGTTTAATAGTAGGAGACTTGTGATAATAGGCAGATGAGGATGTGGTAGACGAGCGTTTAGGCCTAGTACGACGGGGAAGGTTGGCGGGAACTCTCGAATGCAGGGGGTGCCTAGGACGGGGTGGGGTGGGCACGGCTCGGGGTTTGTCTTGTGCGGTTGGGGGGTGTTAGGGGAGGGGGAATATGTCATAAAGGTAGTCGATGGCTGGTGCGGAATTGGGGGGGACTGTAGAATGCAGGAGGGGGGAGGGGAGGGTGGGGGTGGGCGAGAATGGGAAGGGGTTGCAGGGGGTATAGGTGGGGAATATACATTTGCTGGTAACTCACGATCAATGGGGCGTGGTGAGGGTTTCGTCGAGGGTATTGTGGTAGTGGGCTGGCTGGTCCAGGAGTTATCTTCATCCTTAATCAGGGGACGATAAATCCTCACAAAACGGTTTCGGTATACCCTTTCGTGTTTCATGTGGACCGCTGACCACGATGAGGCTTTCCGCCGTGTCAAGGCTGCCCTGCTCAGTCCACCCGTCCTGGCCCCATTCGACCCTTCCCTACCAGTGATTCTACAAACTGATGCGTCCCGCCTCAACGGTATTGAATACGCCCTCTTACAGGATCATGGCAACAACCGTCTCCGCTTAGTTCAGTGTGGCTCGAGGGTCCTCAGCGACCCCGAGTCCCGCTATACCACCATTGAGCTGGAGATGCTAGCCGTGGTCTGGGCCATGTCCAAGTGCAAGTTCTACCTCATCGGCCTGCAACACTTCACCCTCATGACGGACCATCGCCCCCTCATCCCCATCTTCAACAACTACACCCTTGATGCGGTTGAAAATCCCTGCCTCCAACATCTGAAGGAGAAAGTCGCACCTTACCTCTTCACAGCCGTCTGGCGCGCTGGCAGGTTGCTCTGCATCCCTGATGCGTTGTCGCGAGCCCCTGTCAGTCACCCGACACCAGAGAATGAGTTAGCATGTGCCGACGCCACGGTACACCTCAGGTCCCTCGTGACTGTCAATGCCTCCGCCACAGACGTCAAATCTTCTTCACAGGACATGGACAGGATTCTCCAGGAATTCCGAGACGCAGCCAGAGCGGACCCTGTGCACATCCACCTGCGTGAGTGCGTTACTTCGGGTTTCCCCACCAACCGCTACGACCTGCACAACTCTCTACTCCCATTCTGGAAACTCCGAGACTACCTGTCAGCAGATGGTGAACTCGTCCTGTACGGAGCGAGGGTTGTGGTTCCTGAAGCCCTCCGCCGCCGCACCTTGGCTCGCCTGCATGATAGTCACAGAGGTGTGGAGGCCACTAAGCGTAGGGCGCGACAGGCTGTCTTTTGGCCTGGCATCAACTCTGACATCGCCAACACAGTCCAAGCTTGTGAGCCGTGTCAGGTCTTATAGCCTAGTCAGCAGCAGGAACCCATGATCAGCGACGACAACCCAACTAGGCCTTTCGAGTCTGTTTCAGCCGACTTCTTCGCTGTGGCGGGGAAATCCTTCCTCGTCGTAACAGACCGACTCTCAGGCTGGCCCGTTGTCATACCCTGCAAAGGAGATACTACCGCTTCAAACACCATCAGGATCTTCTGCCGCTACTTCAGGGAAGTTGGTGTACCCCTCCGCCTACGTACAGATGGAGGCCCACAGTTTATTAGCCGTGAGTTCCGGGACTTCATGGAGCGTTGGGGAGTCAATCACTTGGTCTCTTCCCCACACTACCCACAATCCAACGGTCATGCCGAGTCTGCCGTCAAGTCCGTCGAACACCTCATACTGAAGACGGCTCCCTCAGGCAACATCGACTGTGAAGACTTTGACCGTGGACTATTGGAGCTCCGCAACACCCCGAACTTCACAGGCCTCTCCCCGGCACAAATCCTGTATGGCCACCCACTACGGTCTTGTGTCCCTGCTCATCCCCAGTCCTTTGCAGTAGAAATGTGGAAATATCTAGCAACCCCCTGGCGTCCCTGTGAGGGCCCCACGGGGGTAGAAACGCTCAGTGTCTTCCCAGCAGCCAGCCTACTAGGTGGGTGTGCGCGGCCCTTTAAACCGAGGGGCCTCCATTTTGCCCAGCCTGGGTGGTATTTCCGCCCTAATATAACCCAAATGAAGTGCTATATCGTTGGGTTATCGATGGATTATTGTGTTAGTCTTGTTTAGGGAATAATAACCATGTTAGTGATGTGTTATGCTAGTCTCTGGTGTACGTGACCAAGGTGGGCTCCACGAGGGGCCATGGTTGTTGCCTATACGTTTCGCTTGTTTGTGTATCACTTTCATATAATATTAAGTGAATTATATTGCTATTTATCAGTTCAAGTAGTGTATCTTACTTGTATTAGTGTTTGTTAGTGAAAAAACGTTCATAACTGGTGGAGCATTCTCTGGTGTACGTGACCAAGGTGGGCTCCACGAGGGGCCATCGTTTTTGCCTATACGTTTCGCTTGTTTGTGTATCACTTTCATATAATATTGAGTGAATTATATTGCTATTTATCAGTTCAAGTAGTGTATCTTACTTCTTGTATTAGTGTTTGTTAGTGAAAAAACGTTCATAGGCTAACTGGGGGAGCACATGTCGCCATGTTCCCCCCTGTGCATTTTTGCTCGATAATTTACTCGTGGAAAGTGCTTGGGAGGTAAGTTTTTTATTGGCAAAAGCACTCTACATAATTATACGGCTTGGTGGCCACGAGGGAATCTCAGCAGTGTCTATTGGATAGGTGAATGACTGTCATGCTGTCACAGAGTAAGTACAGTCGAAATATCTGTCGCCACGAAGAGGTGGTGGTGGTGGTGGAGCTCCACCACTCCTCCACCACCATTTTATTATTTTTAGTATTTTTGTGTTTATTTTATTATTTTTATTATTATCTATTATTATACATGTTATTCCTGTTCCCCAGGGTGTCTATCGGATCAGCCCCTAGGTCCAGAGCAAGGCCAAGGCCCATAATCGAGTATATATATTTTTATTTAATTTATATATTTTTGTTATTCCGGTTCCCCAGGGTGTCTATCGGATCAGCCCCTAGCTCCAGAGCAAGGGCAAGGCCCATAATCGAGTATTTATATTTGTATTTTATTTATATATATTTTTGTTTTATTCCTGTTCCCCAGGGTGTCTATCGGATCAGCCCCTAGGTCCAGAGCAAGGGCAAGGCCCATAATCGAGTATTTATAATTTTATTTCATTTATATATATTTTTGTTATTCCTGTTCCCCAGGGTGTCTATCGGATCAGCCCCTAGGTCCAGAGCAAGGGCAAGGCCCATAATCGAGTATTTATATATTTTTTTCATTTATATATTTTTTTTTATTCCTGTTCCCCAGGGTGTCTATCGGATCAGCCCCTAGGTCCAGAACAAGGGCAAGGCCCATAATTGAGTATTTATATTTTTATTTCATTTATATATATTTTTGTTTATTCCTGTTCCCCAGGGTGTCTATCGGATCAGCCCCTAGGTCCAGAGCAAGGGCAAGGCCCATAATTGAGTATTTATATTTTATTTCATTTATATATATTTTTTTTTTATTCCTGTTCCCCAGGGTGTCTATCGGATCAGCCCCTAGGTCCAGAGCAAGGGTAAGGCCCATAATCGAGTATTTATATTTGTATTTAATTTATATTTTATTTGTTTTATTCCTGTTCCCCAGGGTGTCTTATCGGATCAGCCCCTAGGTCCAGAGCAAGGGCAAGGCCCATAATCGAGTATTTATATTTTTATTTAATTTATATATATATTTTTATTCCTGTTCCCCAGGGTGTCTATCGGATCAGCCCCTAGGTCCAGAGTAAGGGCAAGGCCCATAATCGAGTATTTATATTTATATTTCATTTATATTTTATTTGTTTTATTCCTGTTCCCCAGGGTGTCTATCGGATCAGCCCCTAGGTCCAGAGCAAGGGAAAGGCCCATAATCGAGTATTTATATTTTTATTTCATTTATATATTTTTATTTTTTGTATTCTTGTTCCCCAGGGTGTCTATCGGATCAGCCCCTAGGTCCAAAGCAAGGGTAAGGCCCATAATTGAGTATTTATATTTTTATTTTATATATATTTTTATTTACTTGATTTATTATTGTTTTTATATATTTTATTATTGTTTTTATTTATTTTATTTTATTTATTTCATTTTATTTATATTTTATTTCATTTATATATTTTTTTTTATTGTATTCCTGTTCCCCAGGGTGTCTATGGGATCAGCCCCTAGGTCCGAGCAAGGGCGAGGCCCATAATCGAGTATTTATATTTTTATTTTATATACATTTTTATTCACCCACCGACATTCACCCACCTACATTTACCCACCTTCATTCACCCACCGACATTTACCCACCTTCATTCGCCCACCTTCATCATCAAAGTGGATATAGGCCTCCTGGGGAAACCACTCTAAAAAAATAACGAGTCAAATGCAGTACCTCCATGGGTGGCTTGGAAATCTGCATATATCTCTGGTTTGACACCTTGTATATATATATATATATATATATATATATATTTATGACACCTTGTATATATATATATATATATATATATATATATATATATATATATATACAGTATATATATATATATATATATTTATATATATTCATTACTTTATTTACGTGTACAATAACATTATTTCTGAATTTATTACCTGAAGAAAACCTGGCTTTCTTGTTTTGTTTTTTCAGTGTCAACCCAGGAGCCATTTCCCTTCTCGTTGGAAAGGGTTGTGGCCCTACCATTTAGTAAAATTGACAACCTTCATGACTGACATGTGTTCTATGAACATTATAGAATTATTGGCAAGGAAAATTATATAAAAGTGTTGTATATTGTGGCAAAGATATGCAACTGTATAAACATTCTCATATATTTTCATAACAAAAACAATGCATGGAAACAATTGCGCATAGCTCGCGAACCAATTACGCTATATTATTTTGGTTTTGACCATTAGAAAGAGCACAATTTTCCAATTCCAGTGATATATACAGTTATATACGTATCCGAGCAAATAACGCAATGACGAGGTGGGGAACAGCTCGGAACCCGGCTAGCGTCGGCGGAACAGAGACGGGTGAAGCTTAAATATTCGCATTTTGGCTCTTAATTTCAAATATTCATAGCGCAAAAAGTATTTGTCGTAGGAACTTCTAGTTTTTGTTATACTATCTATCTATCTATCTATTGCCTGACGCCGCGATCCCCGAAGGGGTGGCCACGAACGAACCGCCCCCATGCACCTCTGTCCCCAGTCAGTCGACGCCCCTCCCCCCAACCAGCACCGCCTTCGTTCATGTAGTTCCTCACTCCATCCTTCCACCTCATATTCGGTCTACCTCTCCCCCTCTGTCCCTCCACCTCGCTCTCGTACACCCTCTTAGTCATTCTCTCGCTTTCCATACGTTCCATATGGCCGAACCATCTCAAGTTGTTCCTTTTCACACTTTCCAGCACATCTACCTCCACACCACACCTCCTTCTTACTTCTTCATTAGTCTGTCTATCCCTCCATGTAACTCCGCACGCACTCCTTAAGTAATTCATTTCTACTGCTCTCACTCTTGGTCTGAGTCTCTCAACCAACGTCCATGCTTCGCTTCCGTAAGTCAGTGTCGGGATTACCACACTGTCATGCAAGGACTTCTTCACTTCCATACTGACCACCCTATTTCTTGTTACTGCTTTTAGCGTTCCTTCAATCCATGTTCCCTGTTGTACCCTCTCCCGCACCTCTTCATCCATAGTCCCATCTTTACTCAACACACTGCCCAGATACTTAAAAGAGTTGACGATCTCCATAGCCTGACTGTTCAGCTTCACCTCACACTCTGTGACTTCACCCATTTCGAAGACCATAACCTTGCTCTTCCCCGTATTTACCTTCAAATTCCGTTTTTCGCACACTGTTCCAAACTCATTTACCAGACCCTGCAACTCCCATTCATTATCACTCATCAGAACTGTATCATCCGCAAACAGCAGTATAGGTAGCTTCCACTCAATTCCCTCCCTTTTCAGCGATACACCAACATCCACTGCTCTTGATAGTATTTCTTTCATGACTCCATCCATATATACAGTAAACAACCACGGGGACATCACACACCCCTGTTTCAAACCAACATTCAGGTCAAAGAACTCGCTCTGCTCACTCTCCACACGTACTGCCGCCTTTGCACCCTCATACATGCTCTTCACTGCTTTCAGCAACTTGCCCTCTACTCCGTATATTCTAAGTACTTTCCACAAACCTTCTCTATCCACTTTGTTATACTCATCAACATTATTTGCCGTATTCATACAGCCTAAATTTAAAACCATACACTTCGTAACAACGAAATAAGTAAAAAATGTTATAAACCATATCAATCAAAATCATACTTTTCTTTTTTCGGTCACTGCTTGAGAACTATTGCAGATAAACAATTTCTGTTTTCAGATTTGGAAAGAGCAGAAAAAATACTATTATTTGAGCAAAAAAAATATATGGTTATCACTTACAATTTAGAGATAGGACGGTGTGAAGACAATTGCATGGGAAATAATTGTATTCCGGACTCATTTACACTTTCATATTTCGATTTTTTTTTTTTTTTTTTTTTTTTATCATGTACTATAAATATTCCTCTTTCCATTGACATATGATACATCACAATAAACAGCATTCTGGTGGATGGAAATAGAGAAATATGTAGGGCTTCGAAAACACTCATGAGCCAAATTCAAGACTCAAAAGCTATGTATACCGCTTCCTCGGACTTATTTGGACTTAATATGTCTGAAGGAGTTAATAGTAGGAGACTTGTGATGATAGGCGGATGAGGATATGATAGACGAGCGTTTAGGCCTAGTACGACGGGGAAGGTTGGCGGCAACTCTCGAATGCAGGGGGTACCTAGGACGGGGTGGGGTGGGCACGGCTCGGGGTTTGTCTTGTGCGGTTGGGGGGTGTTAGGGGAGGGGGAATATGTCATAAAGGTAGTCGATGGCTGGTGCGGAATTGGGGGGGACTGTAGAATGCAGGAGGGGGGAGGGGAGGGTGGGGGTGGGCGAGAATGGGAAGGGGTTGCAGGGGGTATAGGTGGGGAATATACATTTGTTGGTAACTCACGATCAGTGGGGCGTGGTGAGGGTTTCGTCGAGGGTATTGTGGTAGTGGGCTGGCTGGTCCAGGAGTTATCTTCATCCTTAATCAGGGGACGATAAATCCTCACAAAACGGTTTCGGTATACCCTAGTCACTCGATGATAATTAATGATGACTTGATAGGGATTAGGCACTTTGATGATCTTATAGGGGCCCACATACCTAGGTCCTAGTTTGTTGATCACTGGTAACTTGGCAACCATCACTAGATCGTCGATGGCATAGGGGTTTTGAGGTGGGGAGACGTCCTTGGCGGTATCTTGGCTTACTTGTGCAGTGTTGAGGACGTTCTTGAGGTGTTGCAAATGGTCGATGTCCAAAGTAGGGGTTGAAGGTTTAGCCTAGCGTCCTGAAAGGTAGTAGTAGGGGGGCCACACCATAAATCCTTTCGTGGGGCGTGATGCCATCTTCTCGAGGACAGGAATTCATACCCCACTGAATCATTTTCATTTGAGCTGGCCAGTCTTGAGTTTGGAGGGCAATGTGTCTTGTTCTTAGTTGGTTGTTGATGGTCTTGTGGCTTCTTTCACAGATGTAATTTCCTTGGGGCCAGTAGGGGGAAGAATGGGACACCTTGATGCCGCATAGTACCGAAAAACATTTCCACACTTTACTGGTAAATTCTGGGGCGTTATCGGAGAGAATGGTTTCTGGCAGACCAAAAACTGCCAATACTTCAGTGGTTAAGACTTCTGCCACGGAAAGTGCACTATGATCTTTGACAGGGCAGGCTATGATGAACTTGGAATATATGTCGACGAAGGTGACGACAAATCTTTTTCCATTTACTGAGGGAAAAGGGCCCATCACATCCAGGGACAGAGTTTGCCAGGGTTTAGCAGCGGCAAGATTGCCTGCAGGCCCGGGTGTCCTTGTTCGGTCTTTTCCTAGGCTGCAGGGTTTACATGCTTTTGTGATTTTCTTCGTCAGTGCGGTGGGGCCTGTGGTCCAATAAATCTGGTGAAAGAGTTTGAGCATCTTTGCTTGTCCAAGATGTATCCAATTTCCTTCGTGTATTATTAACAAAATGTCTTGGGCTGTTTGGGGGTCCACTGCAATGTGACCAGACTCGGTGTACAGCTGATCACCGACGCGCTGCAAGTTGTAGAAAATCTCTCTGGGAATCCACTTGGGTTTCTTCTTGTTGAGCCAGGAATGTAATAGTGAGAGTTGGTTTTCCTCTATCGATGATTGAATCAGTTGAGGCGAGCGTAAGGTTGGAGGGGTTACTATATATCACTTTGACCATAGAAAACGTCGGAGGGAGGGGTAACTTGGTTAATTTGTTGGTGAGGGGTATTTGTGCCATTTGTACAGCAACTTTGGGCGACGTTCACAGTGCTAACAGGTAAACGTGACAGGGCGTCTGCATTTGTGTGTAACTTCCCGGGGCGATAATGGATTTCGAAATCAAATTCCTCTAAGGTTTCTCGCCAGCGGACAAGTAGGGCACAGTTGGTTTCTGACTTCCTGAGCCATTGTAGAGACTGGTGGTCCGTGATTATGTCGACTGTAGTGCCGATCAAAAACGAGCGGAAGTGATTTAATGCCCAGATCACACCCAGGCACTCTCTTTTGGTGGCTGCATAATTACGTTGGGCTGGGTTGAGGGTGGAGCTGGCGTAAGCGATGACGTGTTCTCTGCCGTCTTGCATTTGGGCTAGTACTGCGCCTATTGCCTACAAGGATACGTGCGTGTATAGACGGAATGGGTGTTTGTAGTCTGGAAAGGCCACGGTTGGGGCTTGCACCAGGTGATTCTTCAGGGTGTTGAAGGCAGTGTTCCCTTTCCTTGGTCCACACGAACGGTTCTTCTTTCTTCGTTAATTCATGTAGGGGGCGGGCGATTTCAGCAAACCTGTTGACAAATTTCCTGTAGTAGGTGGCTAAGCCTAAGAAGGAGCGAACGCCCTTGATGGTGGTTGGGGGAGTTTGTTCTTGAATTGCAGATAGCTTCTTTGGGTCAGGGGAGATGCCCTCGGCTGAGATCACATGGCCTAGGAAATACACTGATGTCCTAGCTACTGAGCATTTAGACGGTTTGAGCTTGAGACCTGCTCCTCGTATCCGGAGCAACACTTGACGAAGGCGCTGAAGATGTTCTTCCCAAGTTTTACCGTAGACTATGACGTCGTCCAAGTAGGCTAGGCATGTTTCCCAGGTGAGGCCCTTGACGACTGATTCCATCAGGCGTGAAAAAGTGGCTGTACCATTGCAGAGACCGAATGGAAGAACATTGAATTCGTACAGGTTTCCGCCACTGGTTGAAAATGCAGTCTTTTGTTGGTGGCTGGTTTTGATGGGTACTTGCCAGTACCCTGCCTGGAGGACTAGAGTAGTGAACCATTTCGATCCATGCAGGGAACCGAGAGAGTCATCGATTCTAGGCAAAGGCGTGGTGTCTTTTATGGTGGCGTCGTTCAGGCGTCTGTAATCCACACAGAATCTTGTGGATCCGTCCTTTTTTCGTACTAGGACGACGGGAGAGGACCAGGGGCTGACGGAGGGCGTGGCTATACCGGTGTCCAGCATCTCTTGTACCTGTCTCTCTTCTTCCTGATGTTGTAGAGGGTTCTTTCGTCTTGAAGGTTGGCATAGGGGAGGTCCTTCAGTGTGAATACTGTGTTCTACCACTTTAGTTTGTCTAATTTCTAAATCAGACTGGGCAAATACGTCTGTGAATTCTCGGAGGAGGGAGGAGAGTTGTATACGTTGAAGCTTCGTCAGTTGAGGTGGCAGCGTGGGCAGGACAGGGGGCAAACTGGGCATGGAACTTGTAGGTTGGTAATCTTCGAAGGTCTCTAAATCTCCGATGACAAGGCCCTTGGGTAAGGTGAGGGGTTCATCGGAAATATTAGCAATCATGGGGGCGCCCCTGGTGGGAGGGACGAGGGCAGGTTGTATCCGGCATCTCCCTGCTTGGAGGTGAGTCTGGTTTGGTGAGAATATCATGGTGGAGTTTATGGGTTGGTGGATTGGCACCCATCGTTGGTGTTGAGCTGGAATTACCACTTTTTGATATGTCATAGCAGGGGTCATCACGATGGCAGAGGCCGTTGGTGGGGTAGGTGGTGGCGGATGAGTAGGCTTTGAAGTGGGCTTAGGTTGGATGTTGACCTTTATCTTTCGGGATGACTTTGGAGAGACTTCTGTGATTCGAGGATGGAGGCTATTCTTCTTCGTTTTAAATGTAATTAAACGTTTCCCGCAATCCAGTTGAACTTGCAACTTTTGTAGGACGTCTAATCCCATGTAGCCGTCATATTGGGTGTAGTCGGAGTGGAAAACTACAAAGGGGTGGTGACAGCAAACCTCGCGCTGGGGGGTCGTGATGGGCAGGGGTGTCGTCTCTCCTCGAATAGGTAAAGGTGTGTCCCCGGCACTGATTACGGCGGTGTTGAACGCGTGCGGTGCTCCAAATCTTCTGTGATGTTGTTCGTAAAAAGAATTAAACAGGCAAGACCGTGCAGCTCCTGTGTCGATGAGAAGACATACTGCGACGCCCTTTATCTTAGATAGGTGGTAGATGGGTGGAGTACTCCATGGTACAAACTCCCCCGCCGAGGCCATAATGGGCGGGGGAGGCTTTAAAAACCCTGGGGTGGGTCTACGATCCCCTCGGTTTCCTCTTCTGGGTTTTCTTCGATGGTTTGAATGTGACCAATCTCTAGGGGACAGTGTTCTTCATCTGTATACTCGGTATCCATGTCTTGGGTTTGTTCGTCGGCTGCTAGGATTCTGTTGGGCGACATTCTCTTCTTAGCTTGATTCCTTATATCATGGATCGGGCAAGCAGAAGTACAGGCTTTGAAATCGTATGGGTTTATCATAACGATGGGGCTGTCACGGTTCTTCTGGGGGGGCCTGTGTTGTTGAGGGCCTCGGTTCCGTTGTTGGTAGTTCTGGTAAGGACGACCGGTGTGTTGGCGGGTAGGGTAGATTCGCAGATTTCCTTGTGGGCGGCCTGACGAGGAGGGTTGGGGGCGGCCTTGAGATGAGTATTGCGGTCTGTTTCCCTGATGATTTGATTGTCCGGGTCTTCTGTTACCCGGCGGGTGTGTGGGGATTTTTGTTATGGCTCCAACCATTGAAGTTCCTGGCTGGTTGTCCAGCAACTTGCGTATGGTAATGAGGTCCTTTACGTACCCCATGGGATCGTGGAGGGCGAAGTGTTTCCTGACACTTGATGGCAGGATTCTTAAGAGCACGCAGAACATTTGTTGTTGTCGCTGCTCCAAGGTGGCCAGAGGGTAAGCGGCTTTCTCCAACTCGTTCACCTCTCCCAGGGTCACGTCCAGATTACCTCCGTACGTGGCTGCGTTGATTTTGTTGATGGCTGCAACAGGGCCTAGTGATGGCTTTACAGCGTCTATCACAATTTTCCGGAAGTTTTCCCAAGTCAACTCTCGGTCTACTTGTCCGGTCACCAGGGACGCGGCCTTCCCTAGGTGAATTAATACGACAGAGATCTTCTCTCGATCGGTCTGGTACGCCAGGTCTAGTACAGGGCTGACCATGTCTAGGTACGTGCGAATGTCGTAAGTTTCCGCCTCATACTTGGGTATGGGGATGTGCGAACGTGAAGTCATGATGACGTATGTGCTCTATATCTCTTTCCTGATTACTGTGTCAAACAACTTCCTTCCCGAATCAAGAACCACCAGCTGCCGCCAATGTTATTCCTGGTTTTTACTGGGGTTTAATTGGTTTTGATTAAGTGAGTTCTTTCTAACTGGAGAAGTTTTATTGTTTTACCACAGACACAGAAAGACAATAGAGGATAATTATCACAAGACGTGCATTCATATTCCGTTTATTTGCACAAGAATATCGCATACGTAAAAGCTAGAGCAACAATGGTCAAGAACAAAACAATAATAGTGCACGAACGAGGCTCCACTACGTCTGACTCGCAAGACTGGAATATTCTAAGCAATATCTAAGATAGTATTAGGGACCGCTTTCGGCGCTTTCTAACTGAAAGATTACACTTATCCTGTATTTATTTAAGAGATAAGAATAGCACTCCTTTCAATCAAGGATTTACACTTGTGCTTTGGAAGGCTATGTAGTAATTATATATGTGAACTTTTGTTTTTTTTACCTGCGTAGAGTTGTTCTGGATTTGGGAGCAGAACATAATTATTTTTCTGATGTTAATTCACTGTGGTGCTTACGCATAAGTTAACTTGAATTTATTTGTTATTAACTTTAACAGAATTATTATCAGTACTTCCCTGATTTCTTTGGGTTTCACTAGTGCTTCCTTTCTCTCGTTTTTTGTATACATGCGTAGTATCCGATGTTTCCAGAATACTTCTTATCATATACCAGGTAGATATATTTTGACTACTTTCACTTTTGATCTTTATATACTTTCTCTCTTATTATACACCAAGTATATATTCTTTCCACTGTTAGTTCTTCTATAACTTTTTAACGGTATAATAACTTCACTTTAGATTAGTAGATTAAGTAATCCAATGAGTTTAGAATTAGTAATCCAATCTTGGGTAGATGCGTTGGCCGTGGGGTTGTCCTGACATGACTGGGTTAGCACAGCTTAACTCGAGGTCTTTGATTTGGGACCTTAAATCCTATTTTACCTAGCCATCGCCGTGGTAAAAATAGAATCGAGCTAACGCAGGAGTAACTCCTGACTATTCTGGTCTTTAAAAGAACTTTGATGAATTTCTTGCACTTTGGTCAATCCCGGATAAAGCCACTATCCACAGCAGTAGTGCACTTATATCCACAATAGCTCCGGGGTTGGGGTAGGGCGGGGATATTAGCTTGCGTCACACTGAAAGGGTCTAATAAACCGGCCTTGTTGATACCCACTCAAAATAATTAATATTCGTGAGTGACTACAGTATCACAATTATATCTACCTCCATCGATCAAATAGGAACAATCCTTGAACTGAGCCCCCAATCTTCGAACTGTACTTCCGCCTATTGACACCAATAAACAGCTCTAAATTGAGATACTTAAATGAAATCTGTGGGAGTATACTGTATATCTACCATTTTACCTTGCCAGGTCGGTGGATGGATTAGGTGACAGAAAGGCACCTGGCAGCTGGTATCTTGGGGTGTTTAATTCCCTGTGATTTGGAGTGGGGGTGGACTGTCTGGACCCTACTTCTCGGCTTCCTTTGTCCCAGAGGTGATGCGGGGGCGGGCAACAAGGGCGAGGGAAGATACGGTGTTGATGGAGCCATTCTTGTTGTCGCCTGTCTATCTCGCTTCTCTCTTTTCTGGGTGCTTTGGCATTGTCTTGGTTGATGATTATGTCCTTTCCTGGTGTTGTAGGGCAGTCCCTCTCTTCGGTAACAGTTCGAGCACGTTTGTCTGGGCTGGGGGTTGTGCCCTTGATTAGTTGAGGGGGAGAATTCTGTCTTTCTCGTTTCCTGCTTTTGTTTTCCTGGACTTTGGAATTGTTGATGGTGATGAGTATGTCCCCTTCTGGTGTTTCAAGACTTGTCATATCGATGGTAGCAATTCTTGTTCCGGTTTTGCAGGGTATATCATTGTTGGTACAGGGAGGTGACCTTGAGTTGTTTTTCCCCTGGCGGTGTGGTAGGGAACTCCGTCTCCGACGCGTCTCCTGGCGGTGCGGTAGGGAACTCCGCCCTGTCCTTTCGTTCCCGGCGCTTTCCTCTACTCGGCCACTGTTTCCCATTCTTCCACTGTGGTGATGAGGTGTGGTAGGATGAGAGGGAAAATGGCTTGGTGGTGGTGAATGCTTGGGCAACTGTTTTTCTGTTATTTCAAACATGTTAACTATTATTTACGATATCCAAGGTAAGACTATAGTTTTTAACCCTTAACCAACGGCGCACGACATCTGTCGAGTTAAATAAATGTGGACTATGTGGCGGTGCACCTGTTACGACCGGGACTCGTATAAAATAAGGGCTCTTAATCATTGGACTAGAAAGGCACACAGCCACAACGGTAACACTAAATCCAACCCTCGAACTTATAATGCCGGCGCACAAAAACACCTATACCCTCCAGAGTTAAATCTGCGATAGCGGGGTATCCTCTAACTCGGTATAAATGCACTACTACTACAGGATGATTATCTCTGATACAGCCTGAACACAACAACATACAATTACGTTAATAATGTATACAAGGAAAAAGATAGAGAGCTTAATTAAATCACTGGAATGATTTAATGCAAACAAGAAGAAGGTATAATTAAAGTTACTCTAAACAATAATAAACTGTCTCTCCTATATTAAAGAAAGTGAATGAAAGTCCTAAAGCATCGAACGGGAGTCTTCTGAAGAAAGTCTGATGCTGCTTAAGATGATCGAATCGGATTTTGAACTGTTATATAAAGCAGGAACAAGATATGACAAGTGTAGGGACATACAGTGTTAACTGGCACGGGAATAACGATAAATGCGCTATAGTATTATCTCCAACAACAAAAGAAGTACTTCCTCAGGCAACGCAAAAGCCTGCTCGGGTTGTGCAACTCAACAACAACCAAGGCTTGCAATCAACGTGAATAAAAATGCTGCATACATAACATAAGAGTTTATAATCCTAATCGGGTGTCTGCTAGGCGAATAAAGTCTAGCTGGGATGTCGTAGGCTAGGAAACAATGGCTGAGCAAGCGGCTTGTAGCCTAGCGAGGTCCTTAAGACTGTACGGCCAAATTACGTTAAATGACGGGGTGCTCTCTTGAGAGATCCAGATCGCTAGTATCCTGGCGACCCTCTCAAAGTCAAAACAAAACGAGTTAGCACAGTGTTGGGTGGCAGAGGCAAAAGCCCTCACTCGCAACACAGTGCTAAACTCACAAGGTACAAAGTCAGAAAGACAACCTAGGCTTCCCACGTATCCGTTGCGATTGTACAAGTTCAACAAAACCTGGTACACATCGGAAATGACAACACCAGTAGCCTTATCCCAGTCTAGCATTAAATAGCCCAGCAGACAACCAAGCAAAAGGTAGGGAGACACCGCGAGTGTGTTGAACCTCTACAGACAAAATGTTAACCCCTCCAAAATGTCTAACTAAACATGGAATATCTGAGAGCTTTAGCATATAATATGATGGCCGATGTATGAAATCGTGCAGAACCAAAGGGGAGTTATGATATTAAATAGATTGGAAGAATGAGAGGTAAGAAGTTGAGAGAGAGAGAAAGTGTTCTATAGGTAGAAGTCGGGGACAGGTGGCAAGGGAGGTGTGAAGGGTATGCTGGTCAGGCAAGCTCTGAGCAAGGAAGGCACAAAGGCAACAGGGAGTACGGGGGGACTACCTCCTTCCGCGGCAGGAGGGCGGTAAGGCGGCCAGCCACTCAGAGGGCCCGGCCGTGGCATGACGTCACCGAGACAACGTGTAACACTACGCGTACAACCCTCTGCCTCCTGCACTTACTCACTCACACTCTCTAGCTGTATCATTCAGTCTTATACATTAAACTTATAACTGATGATATAAAATATAATGCATTGTCACAGGCGAAAATAAAGACCACTTCTGTACTGCCTGTGACATGACGATTCACAAGAAAGAAAGTACAACATTGTAGATAGACTGTAGCCAAATTCATTGCCCTGGCGAGTGTTAGCGAGTGGCCTAGCGAGCGGCTGAGCCCACGTGGCGTTCTGCTAAGCTGCAGGCGCCACACTCCACCCAAGATATTAGACGCTCAACCATGAGCTGCATATCTGACAAGCAGAACCCCGATAAGACTCGCCACCCCTAACCACTTTGCAACAAAGAAGGCAAAGCTCAGTTCTCATCAACAAAAATTACAACCCCTCCCAACACAATAGCTTAATTCATACTGCTATGCTCCTAGAGCGAGCTTCTACTAGCCCAGCCTTCTGAGAGAAGTACAGGTTCGACTCAGAACTTCAGCTATAACATACTTAAATAAATTTAACTATTAAAGAAATAGTTTTTTATAGAATTTTCATTTTTAATATGTTTTTGGTGGCTGCACTTACAGGGGCTAGCCAATTTTACTCCACACAAACCCGCACACCTGTGGTAGCCTAACTCGGATCCTCCACCCTCGATAAACAATCAGCAATCATGTTATCACTACCGTCAATATGGCGAATGTCTAAATTGTACTCCTGTAACATCAACGACCACCGTGTCAGTCTCATATTCCGATTGTGAAACTGATTGAGAAATTTAAGAGGGTGGTGATCAGTATCCACTACCATGACTGGTCCATAGGCCGGAACATGCACCTCGAAGTGCCTGAGCGCCAGCACTATCGCAAGTAATTCTTTCTCCACCACTGAGTAATTCTTCTGGGCCGAATTGAACTTTTTGGAGAAAAAACTTATTGGGTGTTCCAGGCCCTCTTCGTCTGCCTGCATCAAGACGGCACCAGCCCCAACCCCGCTGGCATCAGTTGCCAACTGAAACGGCCTATCGAAGTCTGGGGCCCTGAGTAATGGATGAGTGCATAAAAGGTGTTTAACAAGGAAAAATGCCTTTTTACACTCCGGGGCCCACAGCAACTTCTTATCCTTCGCTAATAAGTCAGTCAGAGGTGCTAACACAGTTGAATATCCTTGAATGAAGCGGCGATAGTACCCGATCATGCCCAAAAACCTCATAATCTGCCGCTTGGTGGTCGGTCTAGGGAACTGATTGATAGCCTGTATCTTATTCTGAGGAGGGCAAACCTGGCCTCTCCCGACCACAAATCCTAGATACTGCACAGTTGCCCTTACAAAGTTACACTTTTTCAGATTCACCACCAAGCCCGCTTCACTAAGCTTGTTAAACAAGGCTTCAATGGGTGCACAGTGACTTTCAAAGTCATCGTCATAAATTATCACGTCGTCTAAATACACAGTACAGTTAGGGATGTTGCTACTAGGTCATTCATCAGCTTCTGGAAAGTCACTGGTGCATTCTTGAGTCCATAGGGCATGATGTTACAACGGTAGGTGTTACCATCCACCACAAACCCGCAAACCTCCTTCGCTCGCTCTGACAGCGGCACTTGCCAGTAACCTTTCACTAGGTCTACCTTGGTCAAATACTGTGCCTTTCCAATCTTGTCGACACTGTCATCCACACGAGGAAGGGGGTAAGCATTGGTGGGGGTTAAACCGTTTAACCGCCGGAAATCAACACAAAAACGAACTTTCCCATCAGGCTTGGGCTGCAGAGTGACGGGAGATGTCCACCTAACTGCACCCTTTTCTATCAGGCCCCGATCCAACATATACGCTAACTCGTCCGTGAGTGCTGGGAGTTTGATAGGAGGGACTCGGTATGGCACTGATTTAAAGGGTGGTTAATCTCCTACATCCACATCATGCACCGCATGAGTTGTGAGGCCTGGGTGCTCCGCAAACACAGCAGGGTATGAATCGAACAGGTGCTGCACGGCTACACGCTGTTGCTCAGGCAGGTGCTCTAGAGCCTCGTGAGCCACCTGTTTCGAATTCCCCGCCCACTGGTCTGCGGAGACATGACAATCCCAGTTATCCTCCACCTGAGCATGACTGTCCCTTCCTCCTTCTCCACCTTGACCGCTGCAAGTCATCACCGGGACAGTGAGAGGCTCAGGGGGGCGCCTCACATACTTCTTCATCAGATTTACGTGGCACAACTGATTTCTTTTCCTCCTGTCTGGAGTGGCCACCAGGTAATCAAGGTCTGAGATCTTCTCCACTACCCTATAAGGACCAGTATACTTAGCGGATAAGGGATGACCCACCAAAGGTAGCAAGATCAACACCTCCTGACCCACCTGAAACTCCCGGAGTTTCACCTTCTGATCGTATCTGTCCTTCATCAGGGCCTGGGATCCCACCAGATTTCGACCAGCCAACTCCAAGCTCTTCAACATCTGTTCTCGGCTCTCGAGGACATATTTTAATAACGAACACGGCTTAGTAGTACCCTCCCAGATCTCCTTAATCATGTTGAGAGGGCCTCTGATGCGATGACCAAAAACAAGCTCATTTGGACTAAACCCGAGGCTTTCACCAGGTACCTCTTTCGCAGCGAACAATACGTAAGGCAAACCCAGGTCCTAGTCCTTATCATTCTCCAGACAATAAAAACGGAGCATACTCTTTAAGGTCGAATGCCACCTCTCTAACACCCCTTGGCTCTCAGGGTGATAAGCCGACGACACTACAGTAGTGATCCCGTGTTGCTGCATTGTCTGTGTAAATATGTTCGAGGTAAAGTTAGACCCCTGGTCAGACTGTATTTCCTGCGGAAAACCATACCGGGAAAAGTACAAAAGCAAGTTCCTAACCACCGTCTTTGCCATGCCATTCCTCATGGGGTATGCATCAGGATAACAGGTCGCTACATCCATTAATGTCAAGAGAAATGTATTACCGGCACTAGTAGAAGGGAGGGGGCCAACCATGTCTATAACTACCTTACTGAAGGGGGGCCCCATGACAGGAATAGGTTGTAACGGAGCCTTTGGGATGCATTGGTTCGGTTTACCCACTTTCTGGCAGGTACTGCACATAATTGCCACCCATGACACAACCTGTGCTTTTAAACCTGGCCACCAAAACAACTTCACCAAAGCCGCTACCGTCTTGCGTACTCCCAAGTGTCCTGCCAACGGCACATCGTGGGCCAACCTTAGTAGGCTAACCCTGCACGCCCTCGGCACAAGCAGCTGGTGTGCCACTCCTGACCCACCCTTCCAACTTCTCTTCGGGTCTTGAAATCGCCGATACAATATTCCCTCAATTTAAAAAAAATCTCCTGGCTTTGCATCCCCGTCCTCCTCGAGCTCGACAGCACCATTACCGCACTTCTGAACTTCCGGATCCTCCAACTGCAGTTTACTAATATCCGAGGGAGCCAACCTGTCTAGATGCTTCCGAAGCAACCCATGTCCTCCCCCAATATCAAACTGAGCAACCCTTTTTTCTCTCTGTGTGTAACGTTGCTGCCTCGGAGTCTCTTCCTGCCCTACCTCCTCACTAGCTGTGACAGGTCCTGGGGCTTCTCCAGACTCCAACAATGGTGCCAATACTGAGTCGCCAAGAAGCGCTGCTGGTACTAAACTCTCCAAACTTTTACCAACATTAGCCGTCTTCTTCCGACCGTTCCTCCGTTGATCAGAAGACTGAGGAATAGGCTGTGACACTTTGGATGCAAGAGATCTTGTAACAACGCACGCCATAGGTTGTACATGACACTTCTCTACCCACTCCTGTTCCTCCCTACTCACGTCGGCCGGCTTCTCAGCAACGACTAAGGGTGAAACCTCAGAAGTAGGCACCGCAAAGTTGTTGCCGAGAAGGAGGTCGACGCCCCCAACAGGCAAGTTCTCCACAATTCCCACATCCAACTCTCGTGTCACACCATCTACCTCCAGTTCCATCCTAACCAACGGGTATGACCTGATAGCATTGATACCTTGCACCACAACCACCCGTGCCACGTTTATTGGTCTACCAGTAAAGTTCTTCAACAAAGTCTGAGAGGCACCCATGTCTCGCAACAGCTCAACTCCATTTTTTTTTTTTTTTTTTTTTTCTATATTCCAACTTACTTCCTCTCGGGCATAGGCTGAGCGCCTTAACATTCACCGCTTTACAATGAACAGTGAAGCCCGTGAGGTCTTGTTCCAGTCTAGGGAGTGAGACATGTGAAGCACGTAGAGTACAACGAGCACCTGCCATCTTGCCTTCACATGAGGCACGGTGCTCACTCATGGCCCGAAACGACCCCATCTCTGAAGCCATCTCGTTCCCGTGCTTCACTGTCTCACCCCCTACACTCGGACTCTCACACTTACACACACACAACGCCACCTGTTGAGCAGATAACTCACCAGGCATTGCACCCCTATAGCATATTTTGAATATGGGAATATTCATACACTGCTATATAATCAGGGAACAATGAGGGTATTTTATTGACGTTTCGGTGGGCTCGTGGTAATGCACTGATACTAGGTACAGCACAAATTCCATCCCAATAATATCTTCCCATTGATACATCGGGATTTGAACCCGGGACCTTTGGAATACCAGGCCAGTGGCAAGACCACTCCACCACACCTCCCCATGCTTCTTACCAGCCCACTTCACGCAGCCACGCCCTCGATGGTCGCAAAAGACATCGCGGACAGGGTTCGAGCCTTCCGGATTCTTCTCCACTGGCTGTGTCCCAGCCTCTGACGTTATACCCCGGGCAAACTCAGACGACTTCGGGGACACCCCAATGTTGCGAGCCAATGACACAGCTGCATTAGGTGGCTTGCTTGGACAGGCTCTTGCAAAATGCCCCTCCTTATGACAATGGAAGCACTCTAGCTTTCCCTTGGGCTTCCCTTGAGGTGAGGAAGGACCCGGACCCTTTCTAAACGGGACGGTACTAGGTTTATGGTCAGTTTTGGTGTCGTTGCTCTTGTTCTTTGACCCACGAGGTAAAGCTAACCTTCTTGCGGATATTTTCTCCACCAACTCAACCTTAGATGAAATAAATCAAGATGTCCCTGTACTTAATTTTAATTTGCCTGAAATTCCCTCACTTAAGATCCACACCAGACATGTCAAAACTATTTTGCAGAATCTCTCAGTAGATAAGGCTCCTGGTCCAGATGAAATTCCTCCAATAGTACTTAAGAATTGCTCCTTGGTGCTCGCTCCTGTATTGGCAAAAAATTTCCGTCTGTGTACTCATACCTCATGCTTCCCAGTACCCTGGAAAGAAGCAAACATCCATCCAGTTCATAAAAAAGGTGCCTCTTCAGATCCATCAAACTACAGACCAATAGCTATAACTTCCACTCTTGGTAAAGTCTTTGAAATTATATTAAATAATCACATAATTAAGCATCTTGAGAATAATAAATTAATCAGTGATAGGCAATATAGTTTTAGACGATGTCGATCAACTGCAGACATGCTTTGCCTTCTTACGCATCAAATCAACCAAGCTACAGACCAACATGGTGAAACACATACAATAGCACTGGATATATCAAAGGCATTTGATAGAGTCTGGCATCAATCCTTATTGTCGAAGATGTCACACACGGCCTTGCATCATTAGTTCCACTAATTTCTTCTTATCTTCATAACAGAAAAATATGTGTAATGGTAGATGGCCTTTATTCTCAATTTCACTCAATAAATGCTGGTGTTCCCCAGGGATCAGTTTTGGCCCCAATTCTGTTCCTCATTCATATCAATGATCTCATATCTACCACTCATAATCCAATACATTCCTATGCAGATGACTCAACACTCCACAGTTCCTTCACATTTACCAATTCTTTCACCCAACCCGATCTTATAAATTCAAAAATAAACACTGCAATTTCTCTGAACCAGGACCTTTCTAGAATTAATGGATGGGGACAAAAAATCTAGTTTCCTTTAATGCACAGAAAACCAAATACATTCAATTTTCTAACCGACAGAATCTCACTGACTCCCATATATTTTTTAATGATGTAAATATTCCCACTTCCCCTAGTATTGACATTCTCGGTGTAACATTAACTACTAACTTGAGCTGGACACATTAGGTTAGAAGCATTGCTAAGAATGCCTCTAAAAAACTGGGACTTCTGTACAGAGTTCGAGAATTCTTCACTGACGAGCAGTTGGCCGTGATATATAAAAGTCATGTGCGTTCTCAGATGGATTACTGTTCACCTCTGTGGGGTGGAAGTGGAGTGGTTGCATTGAGGCAGTTGGACAAAATTCAAAATAAAGCTATTAGATTAATCAATAACCCTGCAATCACACAGGACCTTCCTACATTATCCATACGAAGAAACGTTGCATCCCTTGCATTATTCTACAGATATTTTCACAGCAATTGTTCCGAGGAACTTGCTTCAATTGTGCCGCCTCTCCACATCTTTCCCCGTAGAACTAGGGCAGCTGAGAGCGCCCATGAATTTACACTGTCTCCTCCACAATGCAGAACTTCTGCTTATCAGAATTCATTTATCCCCAGAGCTACTACTCTTTGGAATTCACTTCCCTCGAATTGCTTTCCACAAACTTACAATCTACAAATGTTTAAATCCAGTTGTTACAAACATTTTATGAATGGAGGATGCCTTTAGGCACATGGACCTTTTTGTTTTATCTGTTTTTTTCCTTCCTCCGTTCAGTGTCTCTTAAAAAAAAAAAAAAAAAAAAAAAATTATGTGTATCAGTGTTTCGGGGAGGGGAAGGGTTACGCTCCTTATTGCCTGCATCACTTCTCTGTGCAGAACCGCACTCACGAATCAAAGATAACCGAAGGTCAGCCATCTCAGCTGCCTCCTGAAGAGTTTTCGTTTTTTTTTCTTTAAGATTCAACGTCAGATCGCCGCCCGTACACTTGAAAAATTGTTCTAGAAGCATCAGCTGTTGCAACTCCTCAAACGTCGATGCCTTCTCAGAACGCAGCCAGTTTCTAAATGCATCGGACAGATCCCGGGCATGCTCAAGAAAGGTGCACTCACGACCCTTCGTTACACCCCAGAATTTCAATCTGTACGTCTCTGGTTGTAACTCATATGCACGCAGGACAGCCTCCTTCAATACCTCATAATCGATGCACGACTCCAAGGGCATCGCATCATATGCCTTGAGTCCTTTGCCAACCAACCTAGAGGAAACAAGGGCTGCCCACTTAACCTCGGGCCATTGGTGCTCCCGGCACTTCTTCTCAAAACGCATACAAAATTCAGTGACACCCGACTCGTCAAATACAGGGACTAACTTAAGAAGGTGCGATAAAGACTGATCAAGACCTCGATTCCCAGAACCGAGATGCTGCCCTGTCGTCTCCACCCTAGACTTCTCAAGATCTATGTCTGCACAGTACTTCGTAGACTCAGCCTGAAGCTCAGCTTCATGTCTGGCCTTTCTCTCCTCAGTCTGAAGCTCAGCCTCACGTATGGCCCTTCTCTCCTCAGTCTCATATCTGGCCCTTCTCTCCTCAGCCTGAATCTTAGCCATCTCAAACTCCCGCTGCTGCTGCTCAGATTCCCGCTGCTGGTGCTCAGATTCCCGCTGCTGCTGCAGCTGCATCTTAGCCATCTCAAGCTGGAAGAGCATATCTGGAGTCAAACCTTGAGGAGGAGGAGATGCAACAATTGGAGACTCACCCAAGTGCAAACCACGCTGCCAGTGACTATCGGCCTGCGGGAACGTACCCGGCTCCGGAGCCCGAGGGGGCGCCATGGTAGGAGTCGAGTGGAATGGGGGCTGGGCCGAAGGTGCCCCAGCTCCCGTTCCACCCGAAGCCCCACGCACCCCGCCGAGCACACAGGCCACCAGGTCACCTCTCGACATACTGCTAGTGCCCACATGCCCCATGACCGTGGCCAAACACTGGAGACCATACCGATCAATCCCCGACACCCGGTAAACAGTAATAGGTATCTCCAGAAACTTCCTTGCATCCTCCTCACTAGTTATAACTCTAATGCCTTCGGACAAACCCCGCTGCTGCACCTCAGAGTCTGTTTCCCATACTGTGTCCTAACTGTACACTGATCCGTCGTCCGACATAGTGTCCACCGAAAATTCTCAACATTTATAAAAAAAAAGAAGTACCTAAACTCTTATGTAGCACTATTCACTCAAAAATGCTTGAAGACTCTTAAGTGTTATACTACTTAAAATGCCCCAGAACGAGAAGCCCACCACGGAAGCCACGAGCGAGAACAACAAAGAAACGGGAACAGAAACACCCGAAGGAAAGGCCCACAGAACGAAAGGACCAGGTGAGAGCAGATGCCCCATAGATCAGCGTGAGAGAAGAAAGAAGGAGAGAAGGCACCAAGCCAACCAGTTCAGACAGGCCGAATCCCGCAGGGCTAAGCAGCTCCAAACCACACCTGCCTATCGCTTCTAACCACTGACCCTTCCCCCACCTCGCGTATCCACTACCCCTCGTGTCCTACACCTCTTACCCGCCAGAGTCTACCTACATGATGATGAACATGAATACACCTTAATTTAATACACCCATGGCCTGTCCCTAAGTTAAGATATCAATATCAACATACCCTAAAATACCTTGTCTTGCCAGACTAAGTTTCTGAAGACAAACCCCCCCCCCATAAATCTATGTATGTTCTTCCATACGAGAAGTAATATGTTAACCCCCATGTCATAATTGATAAGAAACTATAATATTTCATAGAAAACGCAGTTCCCAGGGACAACTAGATCAGCAAGAAATCGTGTCAAATAATAGTGTCCATAACCCCTCGTATTGACGAGTAATAGTACACTATGTTTTTCTCTACTTTTATCCACAGTCAAGCACACACCTACAGCTAACCTCATCTTCCCCACAGTCCACATGATTCTATAATTTCCAGACTCATATACCACCACCTATTGCTCATCCCCCGGTAGCGTTTGATTACCCTACCTTCCCTATCGGTAACACCCAGTCTAAGATACCAACTGTAGCCTAATGCCACCCCTACGCCCAGAGACCTTAGGGTCAAACTTCCACGTAGCCCCCCTTAACCCTCTCCCTCTCGTTAACCCCCATGCTCCTCCACTCCCTCCTAACCTAGCCTCTCCACCATACCCCCTGAATATCCTTAACTTTTCCGTTACTAACATTCTCAACCCTTTTGTATATATACTCCTATCCAGCCTACCTTCCCCCAGTAGGAAGGAACACCATTAGAACTTTTCTAACCCTTTGCATGCCATCTATTCCCTCACAATCCATTCACAACCCTGTACCAAATGATCGTCAGTGCGAGGCTAGCCGCCTCGCCAGTGACTAACCTCTATTGCCATACTTCCAGATAAATGTGGCAGAGTTAGCAACCCAGTCTCCACCACATCCAACAAACCATACAATTAACAACTCAACCAATTAAACCAGCTGATCAAGGAACCTTCGGTTTTGGTATTACGAACACCCACATCTGTCTCATAAACAGAGGGTTATTACAAACACTTGTAATATGGCAAGCCCCCAGCCACAGCCGCCCAGACGACCATCACAGAGAGAGGACGCGCGCCTACCCCTTTCACCCACCCGAGGAGGGAGACCCCTACCCCTGCGGAGGTACACCTTACCCCTGTTTTGACTTCCGGGTCATTGCCAGGTAGCACAGGAATTCTTCCTATCAATGAACTAACCATGTATGACTAACACCCTTACTAACCTCTATTAACCCACAATAACCCATTAACCTTTCTTGCATACTCCGATAACCAAATTAGAACCTCAGCTATACCATAGAATGAAGACTGAACAATCTAAGAGAGACGCTCCTATCAAAGATGTCCCAAACCTCCTCGCAATGTAGATCCAGTCTCTCTCCCCTAAATACTTCCAGTATAGCCAAAATAGTACCTCTTTAATAATAATAATAATAATAATAGTTCTTAAAGCTAGCACATGCTAAGCTAGCTAAGGATAGCTCAATAAGGCCGATTAGGCGTATTTCCATTGGGGTCCTGTACTACTACCCCATCCCTTTGCTCATGAATGAGGGATGGTAACGACTCAGTGCTTGTGAAAAATCTTTAATGCGCCGAGCGTGGGCGCGAACCCGGGCCTTCTGGGTGGAAGTCCGAGACGCTAGTCACTACACCAAGCGAGCCGCTACTACTACTAAGGCTTAGTTACTCTTATTAAGGCTTAGTTATATCACATTATGAAGGCTCCATACAGCCATGTGCCACAACAGTAATCACCACCTTACCTAGTTCCCGTATCAATTGAGAGCTCAAATAAGTCCATCAAAACTCGAGATCCCTATTGCCTACAGGGTCCAAAACCGAACCTATAAACCGAGCTCCAGCCCCCAGTAAAATCAGTTGAAAGATAGACACCAAACAGTGGCTGGTCCCTTGTGTTGACCTCTAGCTCTATCATTGTTGTTCGTGAGAATTGAGTTCCAGAGCCTGCAGACTCCGTGGCAGATTTAGATAGAAGGATCTGTCCACGTAAAAGAAATCTACATACACCTTATAACCTTCATACAGACCGGGAAGCTGAGCGATCGACGTGAGATGCGCTTGGCGTTAATTCCGATCCAGATTAACAGGAAGATCCTAATATCTGTGATTCAGGTCTAGAAACCAGAGGGTATATAAGAGTGTAACCAGCAACGATTGCTATGAGATCCGTCTTGAGAACTTTCTACATATGGACCATCTGGACGGCCGCGGAACCAGTCGTTAGCCCCCAACATCACGGACGCAAGATAACCAGGACCAGACCAATCAAATACTACCCAAGATTCACTCTATCAGTGCTACAGTGTTACAGTGCTATTTAGAGACTCACTTATTAATATTTCTATGAAGTGGCTATATCTTTGCCCCAGTATAATTCATATATAACCATTCAATTAGGAAGTGCTAAGCGTATCAGTGTTTATTAATTAACAGGCGATATTAACTCTCGTAATTACCCATATATCCAGATATTATTACATAGAAGTGAAACCCTAGTGATATCTGATGTTCGCCCACTGATTTGCGTTCTATGTGTTTCTGATACAAGAATATAAAACTTAGATCAGTACCCCCCTGAGGTTACTAGAATTCCCGTGCTCTAAAATACGCATGTCTAATCTAGTCTGTGAACTACTACTTGTGCACCAGAGCTACCAGTGATAAATCTAACAGTGAATATGAATCTATAAGTAACATTTATGGTCTCCAGTATATAAACTTGTGAATAAAGCCAGTGATCAGAAGATTAATACCTGAACGTTGGAAGTGGGAGACTAGGCTCCATCCAGATCCACTTAATGCTAGTGTTATTCAATTCTATCATTTGTCTTGTACGAGTATTCATATCTTCTTATGCTTCATATTAATCATCATCAAGAAAACTATAGAAGTATGTACATCAATAAAAGTGATCGTGTGTCTTGTTACCGTGTGCTTATTTTGTGTTCTCTATTCCTCATACCTTGTTTTGTGCATGCATCCTTCTATACCCAGTCAGTTAGAACTCACATTACCCAAGTTAATCCTGCAGAAAAACAGGGCATAACATTGGTGGCAGCGGTGGTTCTTGATTCGGATAAAAGGTTGCATTACATTGCAAGTTTGGAACAGCCAGAACACGATAACATCATGGCGCACCGTTCTCACATCCCCATCCCACATTATGATGGGGAGACTTACGAGATCGAAACGTTCATGGACATAGTGAAACCCGTACTTGACCTAGTTTATACCACGGACGCAGAAAAGATAGCCGTGACATTAACGCACCTGGGAAAAGCCGTTTCCCTGGTTGCCTACCAAGTGCACCCTACTCTCACATGGGACGAATTTCGCCCAATAGTGATAGAGGCCATTAAGCCTTCGTTGGGCGTTTTCGTGGCTCACACCCGAATCCAAGACACTAAATTCGAAGGCGATCTAGATGCCACAGTGAATAAGATCGCCCAACATATCAAAGTGTCTTTCCCCACATTGACCAGAATCCAGCAAGAACAGCAGATTCTGGTCAACCTTGTATCAATATTGCCCTCAGCAGTAAAGGATCATTTCCGTGTGCACGATTTCGTCGGATATCAAAAAGATCTCATCACGATCAGACGTATTTTGGCCGTGCGCACAGAAACACCCACCCAAATCGCTGTAATCAAGAGGTTCCCCACACACCCGCAGCACCTCGACAACCAAAACCCCAAGGCTCAAACCTTCAACTCCAAGAATGCCTACCCATCCTCATCCTTCCACAACAAACCTACCTACCCTTCCGGCAAGCCCCAACCAATTAGGCCCTGGTTCCAACCTACCCAGCCACGCAGAATCTTCAACCGGAACAAAACCTACAACACCTACCAAAGTAAGAACCCTACATTAGTGATTATCAACCCCTATGATTTCCCTGCCTGTAGTGCTAAGTGTGCCCTCCATCAAATTCGTGACTCTGCCAAACCTCGCCCCTTTACTCCTCGCATTTCTGTAACTGAAGAGGAGTTGGGACAAGAGGAAGAAATGGAGGAAATGCACACCGAAGACATAGCCCATATCATGACCTCAGACGATACTGAGGAAACCCTGGAGGAGGTAGATACCGACTCCCAGGATTTTTAAACTATCCCCCGCCCACGATGGCCTCGGCGGGGGACGCCATAACTGATCGCACTGCCCCCATTTACTACATGGCCAAAATCAAGGACATTCCTGTCCGCTTCTAAATCGACACGGGAGCTGCTAAGTCATGTTTGTTCAAGTCTTATTATGATCAACACCACCAACTATTTGGCCCCTTGTTACCTACCAAATCAGAACTAATCTCAGCTGCTGATACCTACTTAAATCTCCTAGGAGACACTTTGCCCCTGTCAGTAACTACTCCTGCCCCCCATGCCCGTTGTTATCACCTGTTCACAGTATTTTCCTCCCACTGTAAATGTTACGATGGTTTCCTTGGACTTGACCTCCTTCAAAAACTCCAGGCCCAGGTTGACTGCGGCCAGAGGCTGATCTCATTAAAAAAAAAAATCCAACCCAAAGCCTCTGACAAACCAATCACGCAGAAACCAGTTCACAAAAAGAAAAAACACCTCCACCCACAACAAACTCTGAGTAAAGATTACCAAGTTGCAGCTAGCACTAAGGTAACTCCTACCCCCCCCCCCCCCCCTTGCCCCGAGTTCTCTCAAAATATCACTCATTCCGTTGAAAAAATGCCTCAACAAACGAAAGAAGACAAGTCCAAGCAACTCAATGATGTAAACCCCCCCATTTCTCCTAACTCTGTCCAGGATCAATCCTCCCATGTTTCCAGGACAGACTCTGATGTATGTAAAAACCATTCTACCAAATATTTATGTACACATGTTTCCAGGGAAAATGCCGACCTATGTACCCAACAATGTTTTCCCCATGCCCCCAGAAATGCTCAGCTATTCCACAACCAACAAAATTTCCCTTGTGACAACTTTCCGTCAGTAGCTCCCTTCCACCCCCACACAATTCACACCCCTAAAAAACTTCAAAACCCCACACTTGACTCACCCCCTCATGACAGACAAACCCACCAATCCCATATAACCTCTAAACAAACCGTCACTGCCACCGACAAAACTCCCCAAATTCGTCCTTTTAACAACCACAAATCAGTACATCAGTCCTCCACCAATAACCCATGTTCTATACCTAACTCTTCCCCCACCAACTCTCCGCAGTCCCACCAACAAATTCCGTTTTCTAAATCACTCACACCTCACCACTCTGATCCTCCCACACGCGCCGTTAATCCCCCCCTCACGCGTGACCCCCACCAAAGTGATTCCCCCCCCCCCCCCTCATGCGTACCGAGCACCTGCTCACCAGTCGGTCCCCCCACCATCATTAGCCCAGCTGTAGTTCAAGATAAATGTCAAATTCCCCCCCGCCATCAAAAATGGGTTAACCTTCGACCCATACCCCAAACTCACATGATATTTTCCCCCACTACCACGTCCACCAACCCCAATCGTTGCCTCCTACAACCCGCCATCATTTCCGCTCGCATAAACCACATTCTAGTGGCCAATATCTCTGAAGAATCCCTGACATTACCAAAAGGCCTCATCATAGGAGACCTCGAAACATTTGATGACCTCCCCATAGATTCCAATGAAACCCCTACCAGTCTCAAATTACCCCCTCTCCCTGACACATTATCCGACCACCAAAAACACAGCATGTACGAACTATTGCTAGAGTTCAGTGACGTATTTGCCCAACAACCCACTGAAATAGGACAGACCGATGTTGAACAACACATCATTAACACCACAGGCCCCCCCATAAGACAAACATCCCGTAGAAAAAATCCCATACAACGCCAGGAAGAGGAATGCCAAGTCCAAGAAATGTTAGAGGCCGGAATTGCTACCCCGTCCATCAGCCCCTGGTCTTCCCCTGTTGTCCTAGTAAAAAAGAAAGATGGGTCAACCCGTTTTTGCGTAGATTACAGGAGATTGAATGACGTAACCATTAAGGACGCTACGCCATTACCCAGGATAGACGATTCCCTTGACTCCCTATACGGATCCAGATGGTTCACTACCCTCGACTTGCAAGCAGGGTATTGGCAAATGCCCATCAAGGCAGAGGACCAAGAAAAAACAGCATTCTCCACTAGTGGTGGCCACCACTACGAATTTAACGTCCTAACCTTTTGGCCTCTGCAACGGACCCGCCACTTTCTCCCGTTTGATGGAAGCAGTATTACATGGCCTTACCTGGGAAACCTGCCTAGCGTATCTAGACGATATCATTGTGTACTCACAAACCTGGGAAGAACACCTCCTCAGGTTGAAACAAGTTCTTCAAAGAATCCGAGCCGCCGGGCTGAAATTGAAACCCTCAAAATGCGAGATTGCACGAAATAAGGTAGATTTCCTCAGCCACGTAATATCTGAACAAGGCATTGCACCAGACCCCAAGAAACTTCAAGCCATACAAAACCAACCCCCACCCACCACCGTTAAAGGAGTACGTTCTTTTCTAGGTTTAGCCACATACTACAGACGTTTCGTCCCACACTTTGCCGCAATAGCCAGACCCCTCCACCAACTCACCCCCAAGGACACCACATTCACCTGGACACCTGAAAGAGACCTCGCTTTTAACACTTTGAAACAAAAGCTGATCCAAGCCCCTATTATCGCTTTCCCTGATTACCATAAACCGTTCCGTCTTTATACCGACGTATCTCTGTACGCCATTGGTGCAGTTTTAGCTCAAGTAAGAGACGGAGAGGAACATGTGATAGCGTATGCCAGCTCCACACTCAACCAAGCCCAACAGAATTATGCAGCCACCAAGAGAGAGTGCCTAGGGATCATTTGGGCACTCAACCACTTCAGGTCATTTGTGTTGGGCGCGAAACTAGATATAATAACCGACCATCAATCTTTGCAATGGTTGCGTAGGTGCGAAACCAACTCAGCCATCTTGGTACGCTGGAGAGAGACACTAGAGGACTACGATTTTACAATACAGTATCGTCCAGGTAAACTTCACACCAATGCAGACGCCCTGTCACGTTTGCCAGTACCGAAAGACCCCCCCACCAACCTAGCCGCCTTACAAAACACTGAGCTCTTACATACCCCCATCAACCAACATAATTCCCCCCCAGCCCCCTCACTAATTCAATCTTAGGAAACAAGGATCAGACCACCCTGGATACTGTTAAATATCTTCAAGAAACTGACTCGCTGGGAAGATCAACTTGCCACAGACTCCGGTCACATAGTCCTAGACCCCACCATTGCCCACGACTACATGATTGCCATCCACGAGGGAAACGGCATACACCTTGGACAAAAGAAAATGTTAAAAATCTTCGCGGATCAGTACTGGACCCCTAACCCCTCCAAGATTGCACAACGCGTGACAGAATCCTGCAAACCTTGTTTATTGGGGAAGGATAGATCACGCACCCCAGGCCCAGCTGGTACCATTTCTGCCAACAAACCGTTCCAAGTCCTATCCCTCGACATCATGGGCCCGTTTCCTTCTTACACTGGCAACCGCTATATCGTCACATTTGTTGACGTATATTCAAAATTTGTAATAGCCTGCCCAGTTAAAGACCACACAGCCACCACAGTCGCCGCACTGCTTGCCACAGAAGTGTTCCCTATATTCGGCCTTCCCCTTGCTCTTCTATCCGACAATGCCCCCGAATTTAGTGGACACGTTTGGCACCAGTTCACCCAACAATGCGGTATTAAGATCAAACACTCATCCCCGTACTGGCCTCAAGGAAATTCTATATGCGAACGCAGCCATCGCACCATCAACAACCAGTTACGTACCAAAATGATTGCTCTTAACACCTCAGACTGGCCATCACAGATAAAAATGATACAATGGGGCATGAACACCTGTCCCCGAGAAGACGGTATTTCACCTCATGAACGTGTTTACGGCGTACCCCCCGTTACTGCCGTTCCACCATCACGCTCACCTCCCCTCCAACACCTCCACAATTGACCCATTGCAACATCTGCAAAACACCCTCCATACCGCCCAAACCTGTCAAAACACCAAAAATGATAACCCCGATGATAAAAACCCTTTCGCCATCCATGACACCGTAATGGTAGCCAACCTCCCTGTCACCAACAAATTAGGCCCTCGCTATGTCGGACCCTACACACCATCATCAAAGTCCCAAATGCCTATCAAGTCATCATTGATTATCACGGCGTGACTCGCACGTTCAGAAATAGATTCGTCCGAGCATTTAAACCTCTAAAACCACAAGACATTACCCCACCCCACATGTCCGACCCTGAATTGAACACCCCTACTACCCCTCCCACTCAGGCTATAAATGTTCCCCTACAAACCCCTAAAGGCCTAAACCCTCCAGCACAGAACCTGCCGATCATTCCTCAACATACCCAACAAACTAACCTCCACAAACCCCAAGCCCCCACTATCACACCTTCCTCCACCATGACCAATTCCTTCACTTCTGATAGTCAAGTACCTCCCCAAAATATCAAAGTACGAAAACCTCCACCCACAACCCCGACCACAACAGAAACCCTTCCGTCTAGCACTGAAGTACCTCCACCAGGCACCACAGTAAGAAAACCACCACCCCCACCTAAAACCAAGTACACACCCAACCGCACCACACAATCTACCCCAGTCACCTCACGCTACAACTTACGCCCACGACTGAAATCCTTTAAACCCTCTAGAAAACACACCCTGATAACAAAGTTCCGTAGAGCTGCCAGACCACTATCCTCCTCCTCCTCTTCTTCTTCGTCGAATTCTCCTCCACAAAGGGAAAGAAGACGAATAATCACAAGCAAACACCATCACCCCTCTAACTATATTCCAAAAATAACCACCCCCACCCTCCCACGAAAGCAAATACCTTCCCCTTCAACCTCATCCCTTCTCAACCCCCACCTCATCACCCCGAATGACCTTCTAGATCTGCCCCCCCACCAAACTCCCACAAAACCACCACCATCAAATCACCAACCCCATCAAAGAACGCACCCAACACATTTTCCTACCCCCAACCCTCCCAATTAAACCTCCACTCACTACCCACTCGTCTAGCCCCCCCGCATCCACCCCTTTCCCCTCCACTATCCCTGCGACCCCACCCACACATCAACCAACCTCATCATCTCATAAAACCCCCAACCAACCTCCCCCTAAAGACTACCCTATGCCAACGACCAACCCCTCCTCACCCACCACGTCTACCACACAAGTAACTCCCAACCAAAGCCCCTCCAAAATGACGTACCCGACCTCCACACACCCACTTAACCCGTTGAGCCCCGGCTAGTTATAATATTTTGTTCACCCCAGTCCCAAGCCATTTTCACTTATTTTTTTTGTTTGCTAAAATGGAAGACAAGGATGAGAAATGAAAAAAAAAAAAAAAAAAAAAATCACCTTTTGCATTTTTTTTTTGGGGGGGGGGCCGGGGGGGGGTTGGGGGGGGGGAGCTTCAAAAAAATTTGTTGAGCCAAAATGGAAGAGAATGGTGAGAAATGAACACACAAATAAAAAAAAACTCATTTCGGTCATTTGGGGGGCGGGGGGGGGGGGGGTTTCAATAGTTCGTCTCCCCCGCATGACCACCCGCCCGGGAGCACTAGGGTAAAAACTGAGTATGGCATTGTACGGCATACATCCTAAGGAGTATCTCACATAAATCTCAAGCCTCTAGCTCCCATACGACCGGAGTAATGAAGGTTCAAAGTGGCGGTAAACTAGGGGTGTAAACTATCCCCACTAAGCCCACCACCACCAGCCGCGCGGCTGTCTCGGCCCGCTCACACCTACTGGCCCGCCCCCCCCACACTACGGTACCTCCCCCTCCTATTCTCCCGCCATTTCCTACCTTACGAGCCACGTAAGTGTTTTTTATATGTCGGACGCACGTGATGCGTCGCTGGGAGTTGGTGATCAAAGACTGCCGACGCAACACGTGCGACGCTGGGTCTCAACGGGTTAAATCCCCCCACAAAGTCGCCCCTCCGAGAACCCCCATCAATACCCCCACCCAATCCTCTCCCATTCCTCCTACCACCCTCACTCGACAAAAACCTCCACACGCATCTACCTCTCAAATAACCCCCTACATCACCCCCAATAAATGTCCTCCACCTGTAAAGCGTTCTTCCCCTCAATATAAAACATCGTCGAGCGACTCAAGTCCCACTACAAAAATCTACCTTCCCACCAGAACCCCCAAAGGTAGAATCATTAACAGACCCATCAGATTTGAAGACAGTTATGTAAAAACAAAACCCCTTTCTTCCACTAAAAGCCCAAGCCACACACACACACCCCCTCTTTCTCACACACCTCCATCACGCACCTTACCTAAACCAATATTGCACATTGCCTCCATATATTTTCCCAGCCTGCAACACCACCCAAGACCACCCCAAAAACCCCAGACTCATATCCCCCCTTCACCCCCAGCTCCGCCTTCACGCGTTAGTCCCTCCCCTTCAGTTGTTAATCCCTTCACCACACTGAAGAGGCCTCCTGTCAGTCCCACACACCTCACTCAATACCTGACCTCCACCATGAACACATCCACACCATTCGTCGCTCCCGTCCCAACCCCCACTGAGGACGAATGCACACCGTTCATAAGACGTATTAAATTAAAAACTTCCACAGGACGCTTAGCCCGTCTACAACGGCCACATCAAGCCCGGGCAGCCGCCCTCCACAACACCGAAGACACATTCCTACAGGTCTACATAGACCTGCACAAGAAACCTGACCCTCGCTCTCTTGCCTGGTGGGACCTTCTACACACCCTCCAAATGACCCACCATGACTATACTTCTCTTTACTTCACCCTTGAGGCTCGAGGACGAGCCTACAACGAAGGAGAGGGAAGTAAAATGCCCCAGAACGAGAAGCCCACCACGGAAGCCACGAGCGAGAACAACAAAGAAACGGGAACAGAAACACCCGAAGGAAAGGCCCACAGAACGAAAGGACCAGGTGAGAGCAGATGCCCCATAGATCAGCGTGAGAGAAGAAAGAGGAGAGAAGGCACCAAGCCAACCAGTTCAGACAGGCCGAAGCCCGCAGGGCTAAGCAGCTCCAAACCACACCTGCCTATCGCTTCTAACCACTGACCCTTCCCCCACCTCGCGTATCCACTACCCCTCGTGTCCTACACCTCTTACCCGCCAGACTCTACCTACATGATGATGAACATGAATACACCTTAATTTAATACACCCATGCCCTGTCCCTAAGTTAAGATATCAATATCAACATACCCTAAAATACCTTGTCTTGCCAGACTAAGTTTCTGAAGACAAACCGCCCCCATAAATCTATGTATGTTCTTCCATCCGAGAAGTAATATGTTAACCCCGATGTCATAATTGATAAGAAACTATAATACCCACGGGTACACCATCGTGCAACCATTATTCCTGTAAGACCTAGACAGAGATAATGACTGAAGATGTTAGCAACCATGCAGTAACTCTAATTCTTACCCCAACCAGAGATTGTATAGATAACCCTCTTTTACCATTGTCTCGACGCATATCTACCACGAAACAATAACGAAGCTACCCCTACGAACTGCCGCTTTCTTTGGTATATATTTCATAGAAAACGCAGTTCCCAGGGACAACTAGATCAGCAAGAAATCGTGTCAACTAATAGTGTCCATAACCCATCGTATTGACGAGTAATAATACACTATGTTTTTCTCTACTTTTATCCACAGTCAAGCACACACCTACAGCTAACCTCATCTTCCCCACAGTCCACATGATTCTATAATTTCCAGACTCATATACCACCACCTATTGCTCATCCCCCGGTAGCGTTTGATTAACCTACCTTCCCTGTCGTTAACCCCCAGTCTAAGATACCAACTGTAGCCTAATGCCACCCCTACGCCCAGAGACCTTAGGGTCAAACTTCCACGTAGCCCCCCTTAACCCTCTCCCTCTCGTTAACCCCCCACGCTCCTCGACTCCCTCCTGACCTAGCCTCTCCACCATACCCCCTGAATATCCTTAATGTTTCTGTTACTAACATTCTCAAACCTTTTGTATATATACTCCTATCCAGCCTACCTTCCCCCAGTAGGAAGGAACACCATTAGAACTTTACTAACCCTTTGCATGCCATCTATTCCCTCACAACCCATTCACAACCCTGTACCAAATGATTGTCAGTGCGAGGCTAGCCGCCTCGCCAGTGACTAACCTCTATTGCCATACTTCCAGATAAATGTGGCAGAGTTAGCAACCCAGTCTCCACCACATCCAACAAACCATACAATTAACAACTCAACCAATTAAACCAGCTGATCAAGGCACCTTCGGTTTTGGTATTACGAACACCCACATCTGTCTCATAAACAGAGGGTTATTACAAACACTTGTAATATGGCAAGCCCCAGCCACAGCCGCCCAGACGACCATCACAGAGAGAGGACGCGCGCCTACCCTTTTCACCCACCCGAGGAGGGAGACCCCTACCCCTGCGGAGGTACACCTGACCCCTGTTTTGACTTCCGGGTCATTGCCAGGTAGCACAGGAATTCTTCCTATCAATGAACTAACCATGTATGACTAACACCCTTACTAACCTCTATTAACCCACAATAACCCATTAACCTTTCTTGCATACTCCGATAACCAATTAGCACCTCAGCTATACCATAGAATGAAGACTGAACAATCTAAGAGAGACGCTCCTATCAAAGATGTCCCAAACCTCCTCGCAAAGTAGATCCAGTCTCTCTCCCCTAAATACTTCCAGTATAGCCAAAATAGTACCTCTTACTAAGGCTGTTATATCACATTATGAAGGCTCCATACAGCCATGTGCCACAACAGTAATCACCACCTTACCTAGTTCCCGTATCAATTGAGAGCTCAAATAAGTCCATCAAAACTCGAGATCCCTATTGCCTACAGGGTCCAAAACGAACCTATAAACCGAGCTCCAGCCCCCAGTAAAATCAGTTGAAAGATAGACACCAAACAGTGGCTGGTCCCTTGTGTTGACCTCTAGCTCTATCATTGTTGTTCCTGAGAATTGAGTTCCAGAGCCTGCAGACTCCGTGGCAGATTTAGAAAAAAGGATCTGCCCACGTAAAAGAAATCTACATACACCTTATAACCTTCATACAGACCGGGAAGCTGAGCGATCGACGTGAGATGCGCTTGGCGTTAATTCCGATCCAGATTAACAGGAAGATCCTAATATCTGTGATTCAGGTCTAGAAACCAGAGGGTATATAAGAGTGTAACCAGAAACGATCGCTAAGAGATCCGTCTTGAGAACTTTCTACATATGGACCATCTGGACGGCCGCGGAACCAGTCGTTAGCCCCCAACATCACGGACGCAAGATAACCAGGACCAGACCAATCAAATACTACCCAAGATTCACTCTACCAGTGCTACAGTGTTACAGTGCTATTTAGAGACTCACTTAATAATATTTCTATGAAGTGGCTATATCTTTGCCCCAGTATAATTCATATATAATCATTCAATTAGGAAGTGCTAAGCGTATCAGTGTTTATTAATTAACAGGCGATATTAACTCTCGTAATTACCCATATATCCAGATATTATTACATAGAAGTGAAACCCTAGTGATATCTGATGTTCCCCCACTGATTTGCGTTCTATGTGTTTCTGATACAAGAATATAAAACTTAGATCAGTACCCCCCTGAGATTACTAGAATTCCCGTGCTCTAAAATATGTGTGTCTAATCTAGTCTGTGAACTACTACTTGTGCACCAGAGCTACCAGTGATAAATCTAACAGTGAATATGAATCTATAAGTAACATTTATGGTCTCCAGTATATAAACTTGTGAAAAAAGCCAGTGATCAGAAGATTAATACCTGAACGTTGGAAGTGGGAGACTAGGCTCCATCCAGATCCACTTAATGCTAGTGTTGTTCAATTCTATCATTTGTCTTGTACGAGTATTCATATCTTCTTATGCTTCATATTAATCATCATCAAGAAAACTATAGAAGTGTGTACATCAATAAAAGTGATCGTGTGTCTTGTTACCGTGTGCTTATTTTGTGTTCTCTATTCCTCATACCTTGTTTTGTGCATGCAGCCTTCTATACCCAGTCAGTTAAAACTCACATTACCCAAGTTAATCCTGTAGAAAAACAGGGCATAACACTACTTGCCAAAAAAAAAAATCCATGTGTCGACTATATTCCTTTAAACAAAAAAACAAATGACCACAACACTCCTGCAATATTTCTCTAAGTTCACAAAATCCTAAGCAAGGTCGACATTTGTTACGACCGGAACTCGTATAAAACAAGGGCTCTTAATCATTGGACTAGAAAGGCACACAGCCACAACGGTAACACTAAATCCAACCCTCGAACTTATAATGCCGGCGCACTAAAACACCTATACCCTCCAGAGTTAAATCTGCGATAGCGGGGTATCCTCTAACTCGGTATAAATGCACTACTACTACAGGCTGATGATCTCTGATACAGCCTGAACACAACAACATACAATTACGTTAATAATGTATACAAGGAAAAAGATAGAGAGCTTAATTAAATCACTGGAATGATTTAATACAAACAAGAAGAAAGTATAATTAAAGTTACTCTAAACAATAATAAACTGTCACTCCTATATTAAAGAAAGTGAATGAAAGTCCTAAAGCATCGAACGGGAATCTTCTGAAGAAAGTCTGATGCTGCTTAAGATGATCGAATCGGATTTTGAACTGTTATATAAAGCAGGAACAAGATATGACAAGTGTAGGGACATACAGTGTTAACTGGCATGGGAATAACGATAAATGCGCAAGAGTATTATCTCCAACAACAAAAGAAGTACTTCCTCAGGCAACGCAATAGCCTGCTCGGGTTGTGCAACTCAACAACAACCAAGGCTTGCAATCAACGTGAATAAAAATGCTGCATACATAACATAAGAGTTTATAATCCTAATCGGGTGTCTGCTAGGCGAATAAAGTCTAGCTGGGATGTCGTAGGCTATGAAACAATGGCTGAGCAAGCGGCTAGTAGCCTAGCGAGGTCCTTAAGACTGTACGGCCAAATTACGTTAAATGACGGGGTGCTCTCTTGAGAGATCCAGATCGCTAGTATCTGGTTCTCTCCTGGCGACCCTCTCAAAGTCAAAACAAAACGAGTTAGCACAGTGTTGGGCGGCAGAGGCAAAAGCCCTCACTCGCAACACAGTGCTAAACTCACAAGGTACACAGTCAGAAAGATAACCTAGGCTTCCCACGTATCCGTTGCGATTGTACAAGTTCAACAAAACCTGGTACACATCGGAAATCACAACACCAGTAGCCTTATCCCAGTCTAGCATTAAATAGCCCAGCAGACAACCAAGCAAAAGGTAGGGAGACACCGCGAGTGTGTCGAACCTTTACAGACAAAATGTTAACCCCTCCAAAATGTCTAACTAAACATGGAATATCTGAGAGCTTCAGCATATAATACGATGGCCGATGTATGAAATCGTGCAGAACCAAAGGGGAGTTATGATATTAACCCGTACAGCCCCAGCGACGCGTCTGACGCGTCGGCGATGATGTTACGCACAGCCCCAGAGACGCGCCTGGCGCGTCACCCTAATTGCGCCGACCGTAACCTCAGGTGTAGCCACTCAAGAGGGCTCAGATTTGTATGGGAACTGTGTATGTATCCCACGCAACCGTGCCGATGGTTGAAAACTCTCAAAGTCCACGTGCGTGCGTGCAATAACCTGGTTTTTTGGGGTAATTGCCTTCAATTTTATACTCTTGTAAAATACGTTTTCGAGGGCTCTGTAGGACCATTCATTAAGCTTTTTGAGCGGTTTTTCGTGGTTTTTCCTTCATTCCTAACCCATTTGCTATTGTTTCTGGAATAAAACCATTTTTTGAAAACCGGCCGGGTTCTGGTGAACAAACATTACAAAACTAGCCGGGGCTCCACGGGTTAAATAGATTGGAAGAATGAGAGGTAAGAAGTTGAGAGAGAGAGAAAGTGTTCTATAGGTAGAAGTCGGGGACAGGTGGCAAGGGAGGTGTGAAGGGTATGCTGGTCAGGCAAGCTCTGAGCAAGGAAGGCACAAAGGCAACAGAGAGTGCGGGGGGACTACCTCCTGCCGCGGCAGGAGGGCGGTAAGGCGGCTAGCCACTCAGAGGGCCCGGCCGTGGCATGACGTCACCGAGACAACGTGTAACACTACGCGTACAACCCTCTGCCTCCTGCACTTACTCACTCACACTCTCTAGCTGTATCATTCAGTCTTATACATTAAACTTATAACTGATGATATAAAATATAATGCATTGTCACAGGCGAAAATAAAGACCACTTCTGTACTGCCTGTGACATGACGATTTACAAGAAAGAAAGTACAACATTGTAGATAGACTGTAGCCAAATTCATTGCCCTGGCGAGTGTTAGCGAGTGGCCTAGCGAGCGGCTGAGCCCACGTGGCGTTCTGCTAAGCTGCAGGCATCACACACCACATATGTCGAGTGCCATTTTCAGCACGATAATGTTGCTGAGAGAGAGAGCTGAGCGGTGGGACGAGCGTAGTAACCTTATGACCGCTCCCCACGACCACCGTGGACGTACTGAACTGTATACCACCTTCCTCCTTCCTCTTTCACTCGCTACACAGGGAATTATGTACGGAAATTACCTTATTTTAGGTTTTTTGCACTAGTGTTGCACAATCGTTGCAAGAGAACCAGTGGTTGTACAAGGATGGTTCGGGTGTGATTGGAAAGCTCTGTTTACGCCCTTTCAGGGATAGATACTTGTTTTATGCTCTGGGTCTTGTTTATGCATGAAAATGAGCACAGAAACAATCCTATTTAGGGTAAAAAACCCTCGCTGGGCGGCACAGTGTAAAATACCCTACCACCCGCTCTTTGTGTGTTAAGGTGGATCTAGGCCTCATAAATTTCGACTTGTCTAGCCCTCTCGAGGAGAGCACTTGTCGCTAAGGCCTCAGAATCACGGTGTCACACAAGAGATTAGGTACAAGCAATTATTAGGCCAAATCTCAGCATTATACTAGAACCACAAAGTTAAAGTTATGCTCGGCAACTAACTTTATACACCTGGAAGTGATTAAATGGCCAAAACAAATAAATTTAATTCCAATTCCAAAACAACATTGCTCCGATTGTCACACCCCTTTCCTAAACTTAATATAACAATACTGTTATGCCAGGTTTTTACTGGGGTTTGATTGGTTTGATTAAGTGGGTTCTTCCTAACTGGAGAAGTTACTATTGCTTTACCACAGAAACATAAAGAAAATAGAGGATAATTATCACAAGACGTGCATTCATATTCTATTTATTGGCACAAGAATATCGCATACGTAAGGCTAGAACAAAATGGTCAGGAACAACAATAACAGATGCACGAACGAGGCTCCACTACGTCTAAGACTGGATTATTTTATGCAATATCGAAGTGAGTATGGTGGACCGCTTTCTAATTGAAAGATTACACTTGTCCTGTATTTATTTCAGAGATAAGAATAGCACTCCTTTCAATCGAGGATTTACACTTGTGCTTAGACAGGCTACGTAGTAATTATTGTTATGCCCTGATTGTATACAGGATTAACGATTGATTGAGGTGAGTTCTTCGAGACTGGAATATCAGGTTTCATGCACATGCATATAAGGAATCAATAGAACACATACTGTAGATATAATTTCGGAATGTGGTTTGTAATACAGCTTTATTTAAGTAGCACTCACTGGTATAGAAAAAGAATCAATTCACTTTGGGAAAAACATAAAAGGGGCAAGAGATTCAGTATCAAGTTTGGTCTTTCAATTCTCCTAGCACGATCGTGGATCTGGATGGAGCCTGCACTACCACTTTCAACGCTCAGGTATTATTCTTCTGAGATAAGCACAAAATACAAGGTTAGAAGAGAGTCACTCGAGGGGCACTGGTTAAGTTCTCATAAGTATATTGTGAAGTTCGTTGCTTATGCCTTATGCTTAGTTATTTGTATTGACGCGTATCTAACTTTCGGTCTTGGTTTTCACGAAATACGAGAGAGTGATTAGGCAACAAAATTTGTATACTTAGTTGACTGTTAATGCACGGTACTGGAACTCGTCACTGAGATCAATTTACTTTACAACCTATCCCGTAAGCTTTTGGGATCTCCGAATATCTATACCATAATCTCCCAATTAGGAAGTACTCGTTATGTGGCTGAGGGTAAATATTGTCGTGATAATTATCTCGTAGTACTTTTACTGGTGCGAATTCTTTGGCAATGAACAGGGAGCTCTAGTAATCGAACTTAAAACACTCGTCATCGTTAGCAAATAACTTAAGGGGGAGCACAGGTGATCCTGTGGTAAGGTATCTCCGCACTGATACAAATGATAATTAATAGTGCACTGTTGGGTTATCTTCTGAGGTTCTCGATCTGTTGTCGTTGAGGGCTCCTGGGCTGCTCCGTGGGCTGTCCAGGGGGTCCAGTCGTGTGAAGAAGTTACAGATGGGTTATTAACCGGTGATGAAGCTCCGTTCAGGTACGCTTGGGGCTAGGATTTTAAATGTTATGTTTCAGGCTGAGGCCGGATTAACACACCATCGGACACCATTAGGGGAGGTGTGGCAGAGTGGTGTTGCCACTGGACTGGTAATCCAATGGACCCGGGTTCGAATCCCAATATGTCAATGGGAAGATATTATTGGGATGGAATTTGTGCTGTACCTAGTATCAGTGCATTACCACAGCACACCGAAATGCCCAAAAAAATACCCTCATTGTTCCCTGATTAAATAGCATTGTATGAATATTCCCATATTCAAAAATATGCTCCAGGGGGGCAATGCCTAGTGAGTTAATTGCTCAATAGGTGGCGTTCTGAGAGTGAGGGTCCGAGTCTGTGGGGTTGAGACTGTGAAGCGCAGGGGCGAGGCGGTTTCAGAGATGGAGTTACTTCGAGCCGTGAAGCTTCACATGTCTCACTCCCTAGACTGGAGCAAGACCTCACGGGCCTCACCGTGTTCAGCGGTTGAGTGTAAAGGCTATCAGCCTATGCTCGAGAGGGAGTAGTTGGAATATAGAAAAAAAAAAAAAAAAAAAAAAAAAAAAAAAAAGGAGTCGGTATAAGGAACTCTTCTTGACAGTCTCTAATCTTTTTAAGAGGTTCAAAGAACTCGGGCGGTGTTACCCTTTTAGTCACAAATCCTGGTGGGTTGCCACAGACAAAGTGTGCCTATAAGATCTATATATGCTAAGTGCTCCTGAGAGTATCTCGCATAGACCCTTCTAACACAAAAGATCTTTCTATCCTAGATCTCTGTGAGTTAAGTGCCAGTACTATCTAAGATAACAAGTGTATTGAAAGGTAGGGTGGCCTGCATCCTTCAATATTCTTGTTAGGTTAGAGTGGAAACTAATATGGATAACTATATTAAAGTTCTGGGTGGCCAGAAATAATCAGTTATCCGTATATAGTTACGGGTCCACTATTTAAACTCCACGGGTCTTTCTCTCCTAGATCTCTGTGAGTTAAGTACTAAGCAAGATGTCTAAGATAATAAAGTAATGAAAGGTAGGGAGGCCTTCGTCTTTCAATATTTTTATTAGGTTAGATAAGACACTAATATGAATAACTATATTAAATTCTGGGTGGCCAGAAATAATTAGTTATACGTATGTAGTTCTTGTTGCACTATATAAATGATTATAAAACTCAAGTGGAAGAGGCCATACCAGCAATGAGTTTTTAATACACTTACTTGGGGTATATGTATATTATTTTAAGGTCTCGATATTAACCGATGGGTTGCCACGATTAATAAAGATCCATAAATTAATATATGTGTGTATATGTATATGGTTGCCGTTCGTCAGTAACTAGTCCTTAGTGGGGTATTAAATAGTCTTCAGTCAGAGAGCGGGTTGCCGATCATACAGAAGCGATATTTCTACTTACTTAGTTTCCCTCCTCCCAGGGTTTATATATCAGGGCTACCCGGTGTTGCCGAGGCTGTTGGCTGGTGGATTTGCTGTTATCTGGGTTTTTTAGAAATGCGAGAGGGGAGTTTTAGATTTACATGTGGGGTGCTATTGTAGGGCTCACTTAATTGAGTAAGGAGGAAGTAGATGTAACAATTTTTAGGGATGGAGATAACAGGTTTTCAAGTTGGCAAGCTGGTGGAGGTGTTGGGGAAGTTGGAGCTGGGGTGTTGCCCCGGCTGAACAGACACCGTCATTTCAACAGTCCCTAGCAGAAAAATTCGTTATTACAAACCGGGCCTACAGGTACCCCAGCCTCCTGTCACGCTCCAATTCAACCCACAACACAACCCAACACGGTCGGCGACCCAGTCTCCCGTCACGCTCCAATTCAACCCACAACACAACCCAACACTATCGGTGGCTCAACATGTAACCAGAGCAGCTAGGAAGAAAGGTAGCAGTCGCAACAACATCAACAATGGAGCAGCATCAGCAGCCAGGAATAAGGACAACATCATCAAACAGCATCATAGGGGTCATCGGAGGAGACATAGCCACAGACAGTCCCCAACCCCCGCGCTCAAGCACAGCTGATCACCACACCGCCAGACGTACGACGAACAATAAAAGGATGCTATGTACAGTGTGCGATATTAGATCCAACAAAAGGAGTCCAACATCACAATGTAGTATTTGTAATGAAACAGTACACGATCGATGTACTTATGTTACCAGCAGAAAAGAAGTGGAATGCGATAAATGTAGGGAATTAGCTATTACCTTATATATACCTTATATATATATAGCTTATATATATTTATGTTACTGTAAGGTATATATGGACCCCAGTATGGTCCCCTCTGTACTGTGTGAGTCTGAAATAAAGTATTATTATTATTATTAGGGGTTCGTCCCCTACGGGGAACCCCTATTGTAATCATTAAACTTGGGATTTCATCCAAATTCTTCTTACGCGCCGGTTTCGACGCAATATCTCCAGAACCGCTTTTTGGATCGGGATCAAACTTTCACAAGAGGTGCGTTTTTGTATTGGGCAACTTTTGATATGCTAAACATCCGGCATGGCGGCCAAACAGGTCCGTGGCAGCCGATTTCCCGAAAGACTTGACGCCTAAATACCGTCTCTCCCACTCACAGGAAACGACTGGGCTTTGGCATACGCACTCCCCTACTAATGCTCCGCAAATTTTATAGAGAAGGTTTTGGTTTTGCACGTGGGTTTTTTTCCGGCAATCTTGAAAAAACCTTGAATTCCACTTAAAATTCCACATCTTCAAAACTACGCCGATGATCAAAGCCATGTTTGCGTAGTTGGGTGAGGCTCGCGATTCCGAACGTTTTGATACCAAAAGAATATAAATGGGTGGAATAGTTTGGCTGCAGCATTGAAAACTGTCTATTCTTAAATTACTTTAAAACCGCATTCGCTACCCACACAAAGTTTACCGTCTACAGTCTATAGGCTTCCACGCATCCCCCAGTTTTGCTTAATAACATAATCTCTTTATTATTCAGATCTATAATTTTGATTTTATTTAACTCTCTCAAAACAGTTCGAGTCCCTACGAATTCCAGCAATTATTTAGCCAACCTACCTATACATACCTACCCTACCAAATAATAATGATAATTCAAATTTATGTTTGGTGAATGACAGAGTATTGGCTAAGGTTTTTAACAATTCCTCCCTTTGCCAAATGCTTAGTTTAATAACAATGATATGGACCTTTAAAATTTTGGCAATTGCCCGTGTGACTCGTATTTTAACCCTCCTAAAGTGTTAACACGAAATACCGCTAGATCCTTTCTCAAAAGTCGCTAGCATGTTGCTACATAGCCAAACAATGTTAGGATAATGCTGCAATTTCTAAAGAGTTTTGGTTTGTTTGTTTTGCAAATTTTACAATGTAGTATGACTAGAATGTCTGAAATTTTCAAATTATCCCTAGTAAATGTCTCTAGATATAAAAGAAATGGCTGCTAGATTGAAGTAAATAGCTCTACATTTAGCGGTAATATGTAGCTTTACAACTGGCATCACTGCAACCACCACCTCCCTCCCACCCTCCCAGTATGTCTCCACAAAATACCGCTAGATCCTTTCTCAAAAGTCGCTAGCATGTTGCTACATAGTCAAACAATGTTAGAATAATGCTGCAATTTCTAAAGAGTTTTGGTTTGTTTGTTTTGCAAATTTTACAATGTAATATGACTAGAATGTCTGAAATTTTTAAATTATCCCTAGTAAATCTCTCTAGATATGAAAAAATGGCTGCTAAATTGAAGTAAATAGCTCTACATCTAGCGGTAATATGTAGCGATACAACTGGCAACACTGCCTAGCCCTTCCTTCCTCCCTCATCTAGCAAAAGTATCAACAACCACTCTAGTGAACTTTCGGTATTTAGTTTATTCAGCTTAATACTATTTATCCACATAAAATAGAAACCTATCACGATTTTTGTCTAATACAACCATAGACAATGCTATTACATATTATTTGAACATGATGTCGAATTTAGCAGTTGCTGTTTACCTTGAACAGTAATGACAGTCTGTGACAGAACCGAAAGCTTCTTTTGCCGTGTAGTACTCAAAGAAAGCAGGGGTACTTAAGCCGGCCCATACCGAACTGTTATACCAAGTCAGAGATGCAGAGGTAACTTTCACAATGCATTATAACCCTAGACAGACACCAATATACCACTAAATCAGACAAATATCACTACAAAAAAGATAGGAAAATATTATATTAATGTCCTTGGTATTTGAATTTATGCAAATGAGTAAAATCCATTATGATATAATGATAAGGGATTGATTAGTATCTGGCAACAGTGTTCAACTATAATTTTCTGAACGTATGCGAGCTTTGGAGTATTTATCCCATTAATATACACATCTATCACTATTTAAATTTAATACAACCATACACAGTGCTATTACATATTATTTGAACATAATATAGGATGCTCTTTCCTTTAAACCATTTTCTATATCTATTCACGAAAAATATAGGCCTAGCCTAGGCAGCGCTACGGTAGGTACCAGTACGAATTTATCAGTTCGAATTTTGATTGAGAGTGGGATTAGGCCTAGGCCTAGCCTAGGGCTTAACATGGGATACTGTTTGGGGGTTGGGAATAGACTCAGGCTGCTTTAGGCCTAATTAGGTAAAAATAGTCAAATCGAGACAATTGCACAGCCAACATAGCCTAGGCCTATTAAGCAAATAGTTTACCAATCTACAATAGGCCTAGTCTATTCGCTGTAAGTAGGCAAGAAATCATGACCTAGGCTATAACCTCTGTAACTAAAAAACAACTAGGCCTAGAGTGATCAAGCTAATATGTCTACCATTTGGGAAGAGTCAGTCAAGGAATAGCCTAGATGTGGAAATTTGCAGCCAATTTGCTCTAGCCCTATTTGAGATACAGAGGTTAGTGTTATGCCCTGTTTTTCTACAGGATTAACTTGGGTAATGTGAGTTCTAACTGACTGGGTATAGAAGGCTGCATGCACAAAACAAGGTATGAGGAATAGAGAACACAAAATAAACACACGGTAACAAGACACACGATCACTTTTATTGAGGGACACACTTCTGTATGTTGTTTGATGATGATTAATCTGACGCATAAGAAGATATGAATATTCGTACAAGACAATTGATAGAATTTAACAAACTAGTATTAAGTGGATCTGGATGGAGCCTAGTCTCCCTCTTCCAACGTTCAGGTATTAATCTTCTGATCACTGGCTTTATTCACAAGTTTATATATTGGAGACCATAAATATTACTTCTAGATTCCTATTCAATATTATATTGATCACTAGTAGCTCTGGTGCACAACGAGTAATTCATAGACTAGATTAGACACGCGTATTTTAGAGCACAAGAATTCTAGTAACCTCAGGGGGGTACTGATCTAAGTTTTATACACATAGAACGCAAATCAGTGGGCGAACATCAGATATCACTAGGGTTTCATGGTTATGTATTAGTATCTGGATATATGAGTAATTACGAGAGTTAATATCGCCTGTTAATTAATAAACACTGATACGCTTAGCACTTCCTAATGGAATGGTCATATATGAATTATACTGGGACAAAGATATTGCCAATTCGTAGAAATATTAATAAGTGAGTCTCTACATAGCACTGTAACACTGTAGTGCTGATAGAGTGAATCTTGGGTCGTATTTGATTGGTCTGGTCCTGGTTATCTTGCGTCCGTGAGGTTGGGGGCTAGCGACTGATTCTGCGGCCGTCCAGATGGTCCATAATTATGTAGAAGTTCTCAATACGGATCTCTTGGCGATCGTTGCTGGCTACACTCTTATATCCCCACTGGTTTATGTGAAGGTTATAAGGTGCAAGTAGATTTCTTGTACATGGACAGATTCTTCTATCTCAATCTGCCACGGACTCTGCCGGCTCTGGAACTCAATTCTCAGGAACAAAACAAGGGCAGAGCTAGAGGTCAACTTAAGGGACCAGCCACTGGTTGGTGTCTATCTTTCAACTGATTTTACTGGGGGCTGGAGCTTGATTTATAGGTGTGGTTTTGGACCCTGTCGGCCATAGGGATCTCGAGTTTTGATGGACTTATTTGAGCTCTCAATTGATACGGGAACTAGGTCAGGGGTGATTACTGTTGTGGCACATGGCTGTATGGAGCCTTCATACTGTAATATAACTGAGCCTTAGTAAGAGGTACTATTTTGGCTATACTGGAAGTATTTAGGGGAGAAAGACCGGATCTACTTTGCGAGGAGGTTTGGGAAAGCTGTGCTAGGAGCGTCTCTCTTAAATTGCTCAGTCTTCATTCTAGGGTATAGCTGAGGTGCTAATTTGGTTATCGGAGTATGCAAGGAAGGTTAACCCGGGAGCTGCAGGGAGACTCTTAAGAGTTCCCCCGGCGCACTGCGGGGAGACTCTTAAGAGTCAGAGAAAACAAAAATCAACTTTTGACATCGAAAAAAAAAAAAAAAAAATTTATATTTTTTTTTTTTATTTTTATTTTTTTTTTTGGCCCCTGGGCCATGCAAAATCTCAGTCCTCTACCTCCCCTCCTTCCCCACTTTCCTCCTCTCCTTCAGTTATCACCTATTTTCCCTGTTATTCCCTTATTCTGAGGTATATTTTCGTGCTAACATTAGAAATCCGATTGGAGGGTGTGGTCATCACTGATAGCAAGCGAGTGCAAGAGAGAGAGAGAGAGTATCGATCGACTGTGTCTCAGTGGCCTTGGGGGAAATTGGCGGGAAAGCAGATTGCCTCACCCATACATTATACAACTCGCGGGCTATATCTCCGATTTTGACCATCCAAACGCTGTTTTCACTCGTTTTATTGTTGTTTCAGGTTAATACCTTTATAATCAACCCATAATAGGCGCATATGGATAAGTATTAATGCTATTAATGGCACAATGAATATTTTAGTGACGGAAACACCTCAAATACGTCAGCACAGGGGGACGTTTCCAATTACCCCCATGCGCACTTCAGAGGTTAATGGTTTATTGTGGGTTACTAGAGGTTAGTAAGGGTGTTAGTCATACATGGTTAGTTCATTGATAGGAAGAATTCCTGTGCTACCTGGCAATGACCCGGAAGTCAAAACAGGGGTCAGGTATACCTCCGCAGGGGTAGGGGTCTCCCTCCTCGGGTGGGTGAAAGGGGTAGGTGCGCGTCCCTTCTCTGTGATGGTCGTCGGGGCGGCTGTGGCTGGGGGCTTGCCATATCACAAGGGTTTGTAATAACCCTCTGTTTATGAGACAGATGTGGGTGTTCGTAATACCAAAACCGAAGGTGCCTTGATCAGCTGGTTTACTTGGTTAGGTTGTTAATTGCATGGGTGGTTGGATGTGGTGGAGACTGGGTTGCTAACTCTGCCACATTGATCTGGAAGTATGGCAATAGAAGTTAGTCACTGGTGAGGCGGCTAGCCTCGCACGGACGATCATTTGGTACAGGGTTGTGAGGGAATAGATGGCATGCAAAGGGTTAGTAAAGTTCTAATGGTGTTCCTTCCTACTGGGGGAAGGTAGGCTGGATAGGAGTATATATACAAAAGGTTTGAGAAGGTTTGTAACGGAAAAGTTAAGGATATTCAGGGGGTATGCTGGAGAGGCTAGGTCGGAAGGAAGTTGAGGAGCGTGGGGGTTAACGAGAGGGAGAGGGTTAAGGGGGGTTACATGGAAGTTTGACCCTAAGGTCTCTGGGCGTAGGGGTGGCATTAGGCTACAGTTGGTATCGTAGCCTGGGGGTTAATGACAGGGAAGGTACGTTAGCCAAACGCTACCGGGGGATGAGCAATAAGTGGTGGTATATGAGTTTGGAAATGATAGAATCATGTGGACTGTGGGCTGTGGGGAAGAGGAGGTTAACTGTAGGTGTGTGCTTGACTGTGGATAAAAGTAGAGAAAAACATGGTGTATTATTACTCGTCAATACGATGGTTATGGACACTGTTACTCTGACACTATTTCTTGCTGATTCTAGTTGTTCCTGGGAACTGCGTTTTCTATGACATATATATCGAAGAAAGCGGCAGTTCGTAGGGGTAGCTTCGGTATTGTTTCGTGGTGGAAAGGCGTCGAGACAATGGTAAAAGAGGGTGGTGTATACAATCTCTGGTTGGGGTAAGAATTAGAGTTACTGCATGGTGGCTAACATCTGCAGTAATTTCTGTCTAGGTCTTACAGGAATAATGGTTATATATACACTGGTGTACCCGTGGGTATCATAGTTTCTTATCAATTATGACATGGGGTTTTAACAGATTACTTCTCGGATGGAAGAACATACATAGATTTATGGGGGCGGTTGGTCTTCAGAAACTTAGTCTGGCAAGACAAGGTATTTTAGGGGGTTAACATATTACTTCTCGGATGGAACAACATACATAGATTTGTGGGGGCGGTTGGTCTTCAGAAACTTAGTCTGGCAAGACAGGGGGTTAACATATTACTTCTTGGATGGAAAAACATACATAGATTTAGGCCTGTCTGAACTGGTTGGCATTGGCTCAACCTAGGGACAGGGCATGGGTGTATTACATTAAGGTGCATTCATGTTCATCATCATGTAGGTAGCGGTGTAGGACACGAGGGGTAGTGTATACGCGAGGTGGGGGAAGGGTCAGTGGTTAGAAGTGATAGGCAGATGTGGTTTGGAGCTGCTTAGCCCTGCGGGCTTCGGCCTGTCTTAACCCGTCCAGCCCCGGCTAGTTTTGTAATGTTTGTTCACCAGAACCCGGCCGGTTTTAAATTTTTTTTTTTATTCCAGAAACAATAGCGAATGGGTTAGGAATGAAGGAAAAACCACGAAAAAACGCTCAAAAAGCTTAAAGAATGGTCCTACAGAGCCCCCGAAAACGTATTTTACAAGAGTAAAAAAATAAAGGCAATTACCCCCCAAAAACAGGTTATTGCGCGCTCACGCGCACGCACGTGGACTTTGAGTTTTCAACCATCGGCACGGTTGCGTGGGATACGTACACAGTTCCCATACAAATCTGAGCCCTCTTGAGTGGCTACACCTGAGGTTACGGTCGGCGCAATTAGGGTGACGCGTCAGGCGCGTCTCTGGGGCTTAGCGTTACATACATCGCCGACGCGCCAGGCGCGTCGCTGGGGCTGTACGGGTTAACTGGTTGGCTTGGTCACCTGGTCCTTTCGTTCTGTGGGCCTTTCCTTCGGGTGTTTCTGTTCCCGTTTCCTGGTGGTGCTCGCTCGTGGCTTCCGTGGTGGGCTTCTCGTTCTGGGGCATTTTAGTTAGAGGTCATTGTTGAGGCCCCCCCCCCCTCATGACATATTGTCATCATCTTATATATTGCCAGCAGGGGGCAAATAACCGAAAAAAATCGCCGGCAAAATAGACGCGAACTTAACCATGGCGATCGACACATGTAAACATGGCGGTGGCGGGGGAGGTGTCGGACGTTTGCAATAAAGTTCCTGTCTATTTTGAATGCCATTGGATACAATAATATGTTGAGGGGGGGCTTTGCCCCCCCCCCATGACATATTTTCACCATCATATATATTGCCAGCAGGGGGCAAATAACCGAAAAAATTGCCGTCAAAATAGACACCTTTATAAATAGGTTAGCCTTTAGGCTAGGCCTATCGGCAAGAGTTGCGTTGTATAGGCTATCCTAGTGTTTACTAATTTATAGGCTACCCCTTTGAAAGGACATTAGCTGGGTAGGATGAAGTTACCGGGTGTATCGCCAGCCTTGTTTACACTACGCGTACGCGTAGTGGCGTCGGACGCTTGCCATCCTTTTCCTGTCTATTTAGACTGCCTTTGGATACAATAATATGTTGAGGTTGGGCTTTGCCCCCCTTCACCCCCCATGACATATTGTCATCATAATATATATTTCCAGCAGGGGGCAAATAACCAAAATAAATCTCCGTCAAAATAGACACGAACTTAACAACGCCGATCGACAAATGTAAACATGACGGAGGCGGCGGACGTCTGCAATCATGTTCCCGTCTATTTTGAATGCCAATGGATACAATAATATGTTGAGGGTGCCAGCAGGGGGCAAAATAGACAAATACACCAAAAATTGGGTGTGGGGGCGACAGCCCCCACCCATAATAGCCTACTATGATAGGTTAGGTAAGGTTGTTAGGTTAGGCTAGGCTAATGTCCTTTCAAAGGGGTATAGGCCTAGTAAACACTAGGATAGCCTATACCCGGTCAAAGGTAAATCCCGCTGTAGTCTCCTTGAATGCTACCGTACCTTAAATTGTAATATTAGACTAGGCCTAGCCTATAGATAAAATAGCTTAGCCTACTCATTTATGGTAGCCTATAATATAGGCCTAGCCGGGCAGAATGTAGAGTTCGGGCGTACCGCCACCAATGTTTACACTACACTACACACTACATGGCTGGTGCACTACAAACAGACTTAATCTAGCCCCAGCCAAATCCACCGCAACTCTGCTCACAAGTTGGACAGGAAAACACGAATACATTCCTCAACTCATCATAAACAACACACCTCTAGCACATACACACACACCCAAAATCCTAGGAGTAACATATGATACTTATATGACATTCAAACAGCACACCATAAACATTAAAAAGAAACTGACACCCAGACTTAACGCCTTCAGGTCACTTGCTCACACAAAATTTGGACACAACAAAGAAACTACCACCACAGTATATAAACAATACATAAGATCAGTGATGGAATACGCAAGCCCAGCCTGGGCTTCTAACCTAGCTGAAACACATCATAAGACCTTACAGACTATTCAAAACAAAGCCCTGAAGATCATTACAGGCTGCACAGCCTGTAGATCACCTACATCAAGAAACCAAAATCTTCAAAGTCAAAGACCATCTGGACATGAGAGGCACTCAATTCCTGGCAGCAGCCTCCACAAACCAAGACCACCCACTAAACTACATGGCAACACACCCACAGACACCAAGAAATATCAAAACAACACCCAGCACACGGTATCACACACAATTATTGTCCTCTCTCCCTCCCTGCCCACCCCGAACCAACTTCCAGAAGCACATCCATACTCATATCTCTTGCCGATCCATCCACTCACTCACAGACAACACGCAGCTGCATGCACGACCTCCCGAAATCCATCCTTCCGAATCCTCCTTCCTCGCGAGGACAGAGTCCACCTGGCCAGGCTGAGATGCGGACACCGTCCAGCTCTCCTGAGCTATCAGAAGAGACTGGATGACTCCGTTGTCGACGCCTGCCCGGGATGTAACACAGCACCCCATACCATTAAACACATCATAGAAGACTGCATTTCACACAACCACTTATGCCAACAACACAATCTACACTCAATGAGAGCTCTGTGGGAAAGCCCGATCGTGGCCATGGCCTTCCTCAGGGACTCGGGGCTGTTCGGCCAGGCAGCTTAGGGAACAACAACAACAACAACAACACTACGCAGAGCGGCGACGAAAGCTTGCCATCATGTGCCCGTCCATTTTGAATGCCACTGGATACAATAATATGTTGAGGGGGGCAAACACCCCCATAACATATTGTCATCATCATATAATTTGCCAGCAGGGGGCAAATAGGCCTAACCAAACTGCGGCGATCCACCATGTAAACATGACGGCGGCGGCGGCGGTGGACGCTTGCGATCATGTTCCCGTCTATTTTGACTGCCATTGGATACAATAATATGTTGAGGGAAGGGCTTTGCGGCAATGTTTTTGGTTGTTTGCCCCCTACTGGCAATATAATATATGATGATGATAACATGTCATGGGGGGGGGGGTGAGGGGGGGCTTTCAACATATTATTGTATCCAATGGCATTCAAAATAGACGGGAACATTATCCCAAGCGTCCAACGCCGACACCGCCGCGGTTGCTGAAGAACAAGGAAGTTAGCAATAGGTTTCATTGTGAACTGGAGGAAATTAATAGAAATAAGGAAGCTAGGCCTAGCGATGTAAATAGTCAATGGAATTTCCTTAATAATGACAATTATATGTATAGGTATAAAGTAAAAACAATATATTTTACATAATTTATTGCATATCTTACATTATTTAAACAAATATATATTAAAAATAGTTTAACCACACCACTGAGTTCCCCCAAAATACTCTAATAGGGCTGGCCTGAAGAATTAGATCAAGATGGACAACCAATCAAGACATGATAGGTAGGGAAGGGCAGGTGAACAAATCTAGGACGGTGAAGATACGCAGACATTTCTCGCCATTTCACCAATTCAGCCGCACCACATGAGTTCCACAGCAGAACTCTTATAGGGTAGAGCCGAAAGATGAGGCAAAAACTGCTACACTCCAGCACAGCACCATGCTGGTTTTACTCAGATTTTGTGAGTTTTAATTTAGCCTAGCCTAGGCCTAAGAGTTCACAAGATTTGCAAAATGCACCCCATACTAGCCTACCCATAGCCTAATAGGCCTAGTGATTCTTTTTTGGCAGACCACCCACAAATTTTCATATAGCCTAGGCCTAGGCTAGCCTAAGTTCTGGAATGCATGTTGGAATAGCCTTCCTATAAACTGTAGGCTAGGCTACTTCCTTTTAATTTAAGTTTGATTCTTTGGAAAAATCTATTAGGCCTAGACCAGGGCAGGAAAGTAACATTTAAAATGACGTGTAAAAAGTCGCCCATAAATGGCGGGCCGCTATGTTATTGTAATTTGGGAGCTTATTTCGTCTGTTGATTGACTTTGTCCTTAATTGGGGATCCTATGAATTAGCACAGATGATGACTTACCGTACATCATAATACGTGACGGGCCGATGTGGGGGGGCAGAGCCGCAGAGACCCCCTCAACATATTTTGTGTCCCACAGTATCTTTTAATGGGATGGATGTAGTTACCGGATGTACGGTCGTCATGTTTACATAGGGCGATCGTCGCGGTTAACTTCGCGTCTATTTTGACGGCGATTTTTTTCGGCATATTTAATTTTATTCACTTCCTTTTATATTTAGGCTATAATCTAGCTTTGGCACGACAATAACCCTAACCTAGTCTTTCTTAAAGATTCTTCTAATCTTCCAGTAGCCTATAGCCTAATTTAGGTCATTTTTAAAGGCACACAATTAAATGGTTGGTATTTTAAACGACACTACTGCAGCATTATGAGAAACAATTTATTAGAGATAATAGGCAAAAATAGATTCTCCATATTTTTCTCCATAGGCTATAGTCCACATGGAGGATTTTCGTTATCGACAAATTGAAAAAAATCCCACTTCACAGACAAAATAGACAAATACACCAAAAATCGGGGTGTGGGGGCGGAAGCCCCCACCCATAATAGCCTACTATAATAGGTTAGTAAGGTTGTTAGGTTAGGCTAGGCTAATGTCCTTTCAAAGGGGTATAGGCCTAGTAAACACTAGGATTGCCTATACCTGGTCAAGGGTAAGTCCTGCTGTAGTCAACTTGAAAGCTACCTTAAATTGTAATATTAGACTAGGCATAGCCTATAGATAAAATAGCCTAGCCTACTTATTTATTGTAGCCTATAATATAGGCCTAGCCGGGTAGAATGTAGAGTTCGGGCGTACCGCCACCATTGTTTACACTGCGCAGAGCAGCGACGGAAGCTTGCCATCATGTTCCCGTCCATTTTGAATGCCGTTGGATACGATAATATGTTGAGGGGAGCAAACACCCCCTATGACATATTGTCATCATCATATAATTTGCCAGCAGGGGGCAAATAGGCCAAACCAAAAAAAAATCGTCGTCAACAACTCAAAATAAACGCGAACTTACAGTAACTGCGGCGGCGGCGGTGGACGCTTGCGATCATGTTCCCGTCTATTTTGACTGCCATTGGATACTATAATATGTTGAGGGGAGGGCTTTGCAGCAATTTTTTTGGTTGTTTGCCCCCTACTGGCAATATATATGATGATGACAACACGTCATGGGGGCAAAGCCCCCCTCAACATATTATTGTATCCAATGGCATTCAAAATAGACGGGAACATTATCGCAAGTGTCCGACGCCGACACCGCCGCCGTCATGTTTACATATGTCGATCACCGTGGTTAAAGGCTGGTTCACACATAGCCGAGTCGGTGCGCGAGTCCAACACGAGTCACACTCGTCGATTATCGCCGTCGCTGGAGGCTGAGTCGGCCGCGAGTAGCAATTGCTCCCGAGTCAAGGAGATTGTAACACGAGTTAACTCGAGTCAATACGAGTCAACACGTGTTCATGCAAGAGTCTGTACGAGTAACTGAGAGTCAAAACGAGTGTAACACGAACCCAACACGAGTGTCAAAAATTTGAAAAATAATGGCCACATTCTAGGGCACGTAAACAAAGAGTATGGACGAGTCTAACACGAGTCAACGCGATTGTTACACGGATCAACACGATTGTTATACGGATCAACACGAAAGACAACGCGTTGACTCTCGTTGGATCTCTGTTGCACACGTGTTGACTCGTGTTACATCCGTGTAAACTCGTGTAAACTCTCGTTGATTCGTCCTACATTTTTGAAATAACGGTATTTCAAATTAATGACACTTGCTTTTTCGTGTTACACTCGTGTTTTTTTCTCAGTGGATCGTGTTTACTCTTGTTTACTTGTGTTTTCACTCGTGTTTGAATCGTGTAAACTCTGGCATCATGGGGGCACCAAATTTTGGTACTCACATTCGTGCTTTCTACTCTTGTTGATACGTGTTGCATGTGTGTTACATACGTGTTGTTGCGTGTAGACACGTGTTGCTTCGTCAATGTCGAAATGATGACGAAAAGCGACGAATCACCAAAGAGTGTTACACGGTTTACAAGAGTCAACATGGGTTAACACGAATAACGAAGAGTTATTCAGAGTCAAACACGAGTTAATACGTATGTACACGAGTCTACACGTATTTAGGCCACACTCGTGGGTACTCGCCACGGGACCCAAAAATTTCATGCATGCATGAAATTTTTGGACCCCGTGGCAAGTACCCACGAGTGTGTCGAGTAAACAAAGAGTATACACGAGCGTAGCACGAGTCTATACGAGTGTTGAGGAGTATCGACGAGTCATTGCTGAATAGCAAAATTTCATCACTCGTGTTGGACTCGCGCACCGACTCGGCTATGTGTGAACCAGCCTTTAGTTCGTGTCTATTTTGAAGGCGTTTTTTTCGGTTATTTGCCTCCTGCTGGCAATATATGATGATGACAATATGTCATGGGGGGGTGACCCCCCTCAACCTATTATTGTATCCAAAAGCAGTCAAATAGACGGGAAGATGATGGCCAGCGTCCGCCGCCGCTCCGCGTAGTGTAAACAAGGCTGGCGGTACACCCGAACTCTACATTCTACCCCACTAATTTTCCAACTAGCATAAACGATGATTATCAATGATCAATCCCAGTCAGAAACGTCCATGCTTCCCTCCCATAAGTCAATGTCGGGATTACCACACTGTCATGCAAGGACTTCTTTACTTCCATGCTGACCAGCCTATTTCTTCTTACTGCTTTCAGAGTTCCTACAACGCTCTTCCCCTGTTACACTTTCTCCCACACTTCTTCATCCATAGACCTACTCACATCTTTACTCAACACACTGCCCAAATACTTAAATGAGCTGACATTCTTCATAGCCGTTCAACCTCACTTCACACTCTATGGTTGCACCCCTTTCAATGACCATAATATTGCTCTTCCTAGCATTTACCTCCAGATTCCGTTTTTCACACACTGTTCCAAACATATTTACCTGACCCTGCAACTCCCATTCACTATCGCTCATCAGAACTGTGTTGTCAGCAACAGTAGTACCGGTACTGTACTGTTGAGGCAACTTCCACTCGTTTCCTTCCCTTATCAGCGGTACACCAACATCCGCTGCTCTTCCTTGTATTTCTTTCATGACTCCATCCATATACTGTACCGGTATATATTGAACAACCATGGGGACATCACACACACCCTTGCTTTAACCCAACATTCAGATTAAAGAACTCGCTCTGTTAATTATCCACACATACTGACACCTTTGCACCCTCATACATGCTCTTCATTGCTTTCAGCAACTTACCATCTACTCCATATATTCTCAGTACCGGTACTTTCCACATACCTTCTCTATCAATTCTGTCATAGGCCTTCTCCAACTCCATAAATGCAGCATACAACTTTTGTCGCTTCTCCAGATATTTCTCCACAACACATTTCCGAGCAAAAATCTGAGCTACACATCCTCTTCCCTTCCTAAGATGACTACAGTATGCTAACCATTTCCCCAGCAATATTGACTGAAAATGCCCAAATATATTGCATGTCCTCTTCAGATTTATCTAAAATATGTAAAATTACACCAAATACCACTACAGTAGCACTGAAATCAATAAAACTCACTAACAGGATAAATAAATGAAAGAAATACTCCAAAAGATTAATATGTAAACCCTTTACCCAGCAATACTGACTGAAAATGCCTAAATAGATTGCATGTGCTCTTCAGATTTATACATACATACGTACATAACATTTTAAGACTGAGTGCTCCACACAGATGTGCAGTTTCAGTCTCTTTTCCTAATGGCGGCGTTCCAGGGAACCCTGTTAAGGGATGCTTTACTTGTCAAGTTTTGGGATTTGAGATCGGCACGTATAGTCCGATCCCAGGTCTTACTCGGTCCACCCCTTGGTGTAGCTCCCTCCACAATCGCAGACCTGCATCTTTTCACCCAATTTTGTTCATCCATTCTCTCCACATGTCCATACCATCCCAGTTTACTTGTACGCATCTCCTCGCTAATACTCTTTATACCTAAACGTCTCTTCAGCTCATCATTTGTTATTCTGTTGACATCCTTTATCTGAAATATGTAAAATTACACCAATTACCAACTACATTACAAAATTTTGTAATAAAGTACACTAACAGGATAAAGAAAATGTAAGAAATAGCCCTAAAGATGAATTTATCTATCTATGTATTGACGGACGCCTTGATCCCCGAAGGATTGGCCACGAACGAAACACCCCTATGCACCTCTGTCCCCAGTCAGTCGACGCCCCTCCTCCCATCCAGCACCGCTTTCACCTCTCTCTCGGTTTATTTCTCCCTCTGTCCTTCCACCTCACTCGTACATGCTCTTAGTCATTCTCTCGCTTCCCATACGTTCCACATGGCCGAACCATCTCAAGGTGTTCTTTTTCGAACTTTCCAGTACATTCACACCACACCTCTCTCGTACTTCCTCATTCGTCTGTCTATCCCTCCATGTAACTCTGCACACACTTCTCAAGTAACTCATTTCCATCACTTTCACTCTTGGTTTGAATCTCTCCAACAACGTCCATGCTTCGCTTCCGTAAGTCAGTGTCGGGATTACCACACTGTCATGCAATGACTTCTTCAGTTCCATGCTGACCACCCTATTTCATGTTACTGCTTTCAGCATTCCTACAATCCTCTTCCCCTGTTGCACCCTCTCCCACACTTCTTCATCCATACTCCCATCTTTACTCTGTACACTGCCAAGATACTTAAATGAGCTGACAATCTCCATAGCCTGACCGTTCAACTTCACCTCACACTCTGTGGCTTCACCCCTTTCGAAGACCATAACCTTGCTCTTCCCCGCATTTACCTTCAGATTCCATTTTTCGCACACTGTTCCAAACATATTTACCAGACCCTGCAACTCCCATTCATATCGTCAGCAAACAGCAGTACACAAACATCCACTGCTCTTCCTTGTATTTCTTTTATGACTCCATCCATATACTGTATATATAGAACAACCATCGGGACATCACACACCCTTGCTTTACCAAACATTCAGATCAAAGAACTCCCTCTGTTCATTCTTCACACGTACTGATACCTTTGCACTCTCATACATACTCTTCACTGCTTTCAGCAACTTGCCATCTACTCCATATATTCTCAGTACTTTCCACATACCTTCTCTATCAACTCTGTCATTCCACTCGTTGCCTTCCCTTATTAGTGGTACACCAACATCCACTGCTCATCCTTGCATTTCTTTTATGACTCCATCCATATACAGTTCAGTATATATTGAACAACCACGGGGACATCACACACCCTTTCTTTAACCCAAAATTCAGATCAAAGAACTCGCTCTGTTCATTCTCAACACATACTGACACCTTTGCACCCTCATACATGCTTTTCACTGCTTTCAGCAACTTGCTATCTGCTCCGTATATTCCAAGTACTTTCTACATACCGGTACCTTCTCTATCAACTCTGTCATAGGCCTTCTCCAAGTCCATGAAGGCAGCATACAACTTTTGTCCCTTCTCAAGATATTTCTCCACAACATATTTCAGGGCAAAGATTTGAGCTACACATCCTCTTCCCTTCCTATGATGAATACTGTATGTTAACTGTTTCCCCAGCAATACTGACTGAAAATTCCCAAATATATTGCATGTGCTCTTCTGATTTATCTAAAATATGTAAAATTATACCAAATACCAACTACATTAGCACAAAACTCAATCAATCACAGAAACAGGTTAAAACATAGAATAAATACCCCAAACGATGAATACGTTAACCCTTTCCCCAGCAATACTTACTGAACATGCACAAATAAATTGCATGTGCTCTTCAGATTTAGCTGAAATATGTAAAATTACACCAAATACTAACTACATTAGCACAAAAATCAATCAAGCACTTTAACAGGATAAATAAAATGGAAGAAATAGCCCAAAAATGAATTTATCTATAGCCTACCGGTATATATTGCCGGACACCTTGATCTCCGAAGGGGTGACCATGAACGAAACGCCTGCGTATTTCAAGCTCGCTTGAGTTATCACTCTATCGTCTTTTAGAGCTTTTTGGCCGGGGGTAATTACCACACCATCGCGTCATAAGAAGTTTGAGGGGGTTAAATTGCTAGATACATAGAGGAAGAGGAATGCCAAGTAAAGCTAAACAAAAATATATAAGATATTTTTAACATGAGGTTGCTTATAATAATTTGTACCTCTGCAGTTTCTCCATGGCTAACCAAAAAGGTCACATTCCTAAGAAGCCCCAACCAAAAAGGCCAAGCTTCTGTACAGAAAAAATTCCACACCATTACCCTTATGGTGACCCTATCAAATAATCAAAACAACCACACTTCTTAACCCAATTCCCGCGGGACCCCTCATATGACGGAGACGATTTTCCGGCTATTTTGTAGCCTGTGAGCCAGGCCAGCTTTTGCAAGCAGCACGGATGGACATCAGCCGGAGTCTACAGGCCCCGCCACGACACTGAGGTTTGTGTGAGAGAGAGCTCACTTATGTGCAGCGTCACACATAGCGAAAACAGAAAATAATTGGTAATTTTTAGCGATTTCGCCTATCGGATTTGGTAATTTTTAGCAATTTTGCCCTTCGTTTGCAAGATCCTTACAAGAAAACCAGACGTTGTACAGGGATGATTCAGGAGTAATTTGAAAGCTATTACCGTACTTTCACGAATACATAATTGTATTACGCTCTGGCTTTTGCTTATGCATGAAAATGAGCAGGGAATGAAGGCAATTTCGGGCAATTATGCCTACTCGTACAGGAGTCCTTGGAGCGGCTTCGGTCGCGCCGGGAATTTCCACACCTCTCGCACCACAGACACACATCACACAGTTTTTCCTACACCGAGAAATGACTCTCCGGCTGTCATTTCTCAAAGACTTCTTCTAGCCGGAGACATTGAGAGCAACCCAGGACCCACCTACACATACATATGTCCAACTTGCTCAAAACCCATCACTTCGAGTCGCCACACTAAGGGTTCAGTTCTCTGCAATTCATGCAGGAACTGGACCCACTTCACCTGCACAACACTTGCCTCCAAGAAACACTACACGAACACCTGGACCTGTTCCTCATGCCCCTCCCTCTCCCAGTCAAATCCCTCGCCTAAAACCCGTCCACCTCTCCTCCCCAACCCACCTAACCTTCCCATATCATCCACTCCCCCCCCTAAAACCCGTCCACCTCTCCTCCCTAACCCACCTAACCTTCCCATACCATCCACATCCTCAACTCAACACACCACACCCCATCCTAATCCATTCCAACCCCCATCTCCTGCTCCCCACCCCAACCTCACCCATCCCAACCCCCAGCCCCTCCCTCACCCCCACCCCCTCCCTCACCCCCACCCCATCCTCGTGCAGCAGCACCCAACATACATCGTGCACATAACATTAACATTCTCCAATTGAACATAGATGGCATCAACACAAAGAAACACAAACTCTCACACTTCACCAAACAACACAACATACACATTGCCATCTTACAAGAAACAAAACTCCGCACAACACAAAACACACCCCATTTCATGATTTCACCACCATCAGACAAGACCGGGCTGTCGGCGGAGGCGGTGGACTCATCACCCTGGTACACAAAGAAATATCATACATAGTTACCAGTGTACAAACCAAATCCCTCCTCCCCCCAAATGATAACACAACAGAAATACAATCAATTAAAATACGCACTGGCAAAAACTCCAACATAACCATCATAAACACATACATCCCCTACAGTACCAAATGAATACAGACCACACTTACAACACATCACAAACACCCCACACATCATCCTGGGTGGTGACTTCAACGCCAAGACGTCGGCCTGGTTTGTCGACAACCCCGACACGACAGAGGGCTGGTACTACAAAACCAAACTGATAACCTCATCATCCTTAACGACATCCATCAACATACCCATATTCCTCACCAAGCCCTCTATAACCCATCATCTCCAGACATCACCTTTTGCTCCCCAGAACTCGCCCCCACAACATCCTGGAGGGTGGTCAGAACCTTAGGCTCTGACCACCTCCCGATCATTATCACCACCAAAACCAGACTCACCCCAGCTAGCCACAAGCACACATACACCAATTATAAAAGAGCTAACTGGGAAGCATTCACAAATGAGACAGAACACTTCACAACTCTAAACAGTACACCCATCACTAACATCAACAATGCTGTACACATACTCAATAAAACTATCCAAAATGCTGACAAGAAACACATTCCAAGAGGTAACAGAAAAAGACACAACCCCAACTTCACACCAGAAATTCAAAACCTCATCAGACAACGTGACATACTGAAACACACCCCAGCACCCCACACACAAGACATCACACAACAAATCCAAGCACTCAACACCCAAACTAACAACAAAATACATTATAATAATAATAATAATAGTTCTTAAAGCTAGCGCATGCTAAGCTAGCTAAGGATAGCTCAATAAGGCCGATTAGGCGTATTTCCATTGGGGTCCTGTACTACTACCCCATCCCTTTGCTCATGAGGGATGGTAACGACTCAGTGCTTGTGAAAAATCTTTAATGCGCCGAGCGTGGGCGCGAACCCGGGCCTTCTGGGTGGAAGTCCGAGACGCTAGTCACTAGACCAAGCGAGCCGTCTAAATAACAAAAAAACAACAAGAACAACAAAAACTAAATTGGAATAACTTCCTACAAACACTTGATCACAAAACAAACCCCAAAAAACTCTACAAAACACTAAACAACATCACACTTTCCAACAGCAACACAACACAATCACATGCTGCAATCACAACAACAGACTCTACTCCTTCATGTAAACAACAAGCAAACACTCTCATCAATCACTTCTCACATGTCAGCCACCTAAAACCTCACAAAGACGACCGACGTGTCATCCGACGTAAGAGACAATTCCCCACAGACCCTGACTATACACCCTTCACCAATCACCAGACAAAGCATATCATCAACAATCTCAAGCACTCACCCGCTTGTGGCCTAGACAACATAAGCAACATACACCTCAGACACCTGGGACCACAAGGCATACAAGCACTCACTAACATATCAAACTACAGTTATTCACACAACACAATACCAGACATTTGGAAGCATGGTCTCATCACCACATTCCCCAAACCCAACAAAGACCCCACGCTACCCTCCTCGCACCGCCCCATCACACTCCTTTGCTCCCCCTCCAAAGTCATGGAACGCCTAGTATTACAACTAATTACACCCGACCTACCCCTAGCTCCAACACAACATGGCTTTAGGCCACTGCACTCCACAAACACTCTTCTCACAGACCTTACACAAAGAGCTTTTGACGGCATCAACTCAGCTAGACCACCACACAGATCACTATTAGCCACACTCGACATTAGTAAAGCCTTCGATGCCATCCCCCGCCACAACCTAACAAACAAAATCTACAACACAAACATGCACAACAACACAAAAAGGTGGCTGGCCAACTTCCTAGCAGGCAGATGTGCACACTTATCTTTTGCTGGTCAGTCATCTAAAATCAGAAACTTTCCAAACGGAGTCCCACAAGGATCCGTCCTATCGCCCGCACTCTTCAATCTGTACATGCACGATATAACTACACCCAATACGCCCCAAATAAACTTAGCCTCCTATGCAGATGACATAACACTCACATGCACACACCATGACCCAAAAAGAGCAACAGATCTCCTTCAACCCTATCTCAACACACTACATGGCTGGTGCACTACAAACAGACTTAATCTAGCCCCAGCCAAATCCACCGCAACCCTGCTCACAAGCTGGACACGAGAACACGAATACATCCCTCAACTCACCATAAACAACACACCCCTAACACATACACACACACCAAAAATCCTAGGAGTAACATATGATACTCATATGACATTCAAACAGCACACCACAAACATGAAAAAGAAACTGACACCCAGACTTAATGCCCTCAGGTCACTTGCTCACACAAAATTTGGACACAACAAAGAAACTACCACCACAGTATATAAACAATACATAAGATCAGTGATGGAATACGCAAGCCCAGCCTGGGCTTCTAACCTAGCTAAAACACATCATAAGACCTTACAGACTATTCAAAACAAAGCCCTGAAGATCATTACAGGCTGCACAGCTACTGCACCCACAGATCACCTACATCAAGAAACCAAAATCCTCAAAGTCAAAGACCATCTGGACATGAGAGGCACTCAATTCCTGGCAGCAGCCTCCACGAACCAAGACCACCCACTAAACTACATGGCAACACACCCACATACACCAAGAAATATCAAAACAACACCCAGCACACGGTATCACACACAATTATTGTCCTCTCTCCCTCCCTGCCCACCCCGAACCAACTTCCAGAAGCACATCCATACTCATATCTCTCACCGATCCATCCACTCACTCACAGACAACACGCAGCTGCAAGCACAACCTCCCGAAATCCATCTTTCCGAATCCTCCCTTCCTCGCGAGGACAGAGTCCACCTGGCCAGGCTGAGATGCGGACACCATCCAGCTCTCCTGAGCTATCAGAAGAGACTGGATGACTCCGTTGTCGACGCCTGCCCGGGATGTAACACAGCACCCCATACCATTAAACACATCATAGAAGACTGCATTTCACACAACCACTTACGCCAACAACACAATCTACACTCAATGAGAGCTTTGTGGGAAAGCCCGATCATGGCCATGGCCTTCCTCAGGGACTCGGGGCTGTTCGGCCAGGCAGCTTAGGGAACAACAACAACTCGTACAGGATTAATAGCTTTAACCTAAATGGTCACACTTCTTAACTCCTTCAGACATATATGACGCTACCGCGTCATATGGCCGAGTGCGCCATAACCTCATAATATGACGCTAGTGCATCATATGGACTTATCTTCATGGCTCTCTAATAAGTTATATGACGCTCTAGCGTCATATGGAGCTCAGTAAGTCTGATAAATTAGATTACGATAAAGCCGTTGGTGGCAACCTCAGCCACCTCCGATAATTCTAACGGCCGCAGTGTTGTTGTGAGTGTAGTGCGAGGCGGTGGCATGGATACCGGGCTCCCGCCTCCGTAGACTTACTGGAACATAATATGTCTGAAGGAGTTAATGGTCTAAGTGGCCATAGCCAAAATGGCTACACTATATTCCTTCTGTACTTTCTCCATGCCCGATAAGATACATGATATTTTGATATATGTGGCACAACCCTTGTATCCAACACAATACCCTGCGTGCAACCCTGCACAAGGTTGCTTGCAACTTTAATTATTATTATTATTATTATTACCCACTCCACCAACACTACACTACCCGCAGCATTACCATTAATACCACAGATATCGGCGACCCAAGTAGCACAACATGCAACAAGAACAACAATAAAAACAGGTAGCACTCGCAAATACATCAACAGGGAAGCAGCATCAACGGACAACGAAAACAACAACAACAGCAAACAACCACAGCCCGACCGCGAGTATCCCCCGCCCTCTCCCGCACAAACAGGTGATCGATGCTGACCAAACCACACCTCCAGTCGTATGATAAACAGTAAGACAAAACTATGTATAGTCTGTAATATTGATTTCATCAATAGGAGTTTACTTTTACAATGCAACAGTTGTAATGAAATTGTTCATAACCGATGTACTTACGTTAACAGTAGAAACGAAGTTGAATGTGTTAAATGTAGGAACTCAGCTGTACAACATCGCGAAACCATTTGTTTTATTTGTGAATCACTCATAACATGACGTCAGAAGATCCAAAACTGTGTAAAGTGTAAACATGTAGCTCACATGAAGTGCATCTCTAAGAAGACCAACAGTGAAGAACGGGAATTCCTTTGCAATAAGTGTGCCTTGCATTCATTACCGAATATTAATATAAATGATCCAAGTATTAACAACTCAGAATCCAGCCAGGACACATTCAAAATCAAAGATGAATACAGAGTGTTCACCAACAAAGGGCTCCATCTTATCCACATTAACGCCAGATCAATGTACCATAAATGGTCAGAAATAAACTTGTTAGCTAATAAGGCCAAAGCTTCAATAATTGCAATTACAGAAACCTAGCTGGATTCAAGTATAAACGATGGTGAAATAAACATTCAAGGTTTCAATATGGTTAGGAATGATCGCAATAGGCATGGGGGAGGAGTATGTCTGTATGTAAAAAACAACCTCACACACACAACTAGGACCGACCTCCATGTAGAAAATCACGAAGCTCTGTGGATCGACCTACACCTGCCGAGGACAAGACCCATCACAATTGGGGTATGCTATAGGCCACCAGACGACACACAATTCTTGACCAAATTTGAACGAACTTTGTCATCGCTAGACCCTCGGAATGAATCCATCATACTAGGGGATTTTAACCTGTGTTACAAACAACGAAATAATAGGCTTGTACGAGAATATAGGCATATACTGACAATGCACAATCACAAACAACTCATCACAACCCCCACACGTATCTCTGAGAACACTGCCACAATATTAGACCACATAAACTGTAACAGAGAGGACAAAATATCCCAATCAGGGGTTATACAGACTGGGATAAGTGATCACTTCCGTCACATATTGCACACGGAAAACCACAAAAATTACCCTAGAGAATCACAAGGTTATCAAAACAAGGTCACTCAGAAACTACAATAAAGAAACATTTCTGGACATTTTATGGAATACAGACTGGTCTCCAGTGTTTGGAAGTACAAACGTTAATGATGCATGGGTTGGCTTCAGAACCATCATCACAAACATCCTAGACGAAATAGCTCCTCTGAAAGACATACGAATTAAAGCAAGGTCAGACCCATGGATCAACAATGACATACTACACCATCTGGAACACAGAGACAATCTGTTAAAAAGGCTAGCGAAACATAGACAGGATCAAGGTCTGAAACATGAGTTCAACAGGGCCAGGAATAAACTAAGTAGGAAAATAAAATCAGCGAAAACTAATTATTTTCACAATAAGGCAGAGGAATATCAGAATAACCCAAAGAAACTATGGAGGCACCTAAACACAACAGGCTACAGCAACAAGACAAGGGATTCGTCTAACACTAATATTGCTCTCACCATTAATGATCAGATTTGCCACGATAAACGACAAATTTCAACCTACTTCAACTCCTTCTTCACCTCCATAGCAAACACACTTGCACAGAACCTACCTCAACCTCTCAATAAATACACGACAACAACGGCCACCTTTCGAAATTTCTACAGAGATAAAGGCATACACCCAAACACATTTGGATTGCAAAATGTTACACCAAAATACACTTTTGACGAGCTGTCTAACCTAAATGTACATAAAAGCACAGGACCAGACAAAATTCCTGCCAAATTTCTACGAGATGGAGCCATTGGTATAGCAGGCCCCCTAACCCACATCATCAACTTGTCAATTAACACCAACACTGTACCTGCTGAACTGAAGGAAGCTATTGTAACCCCTCTATTCAAGAAAGGAAATAAACTAGAAGTTGGCAACTACAGACCAGTTAGCATATTATGTATTGTATCTAAAATCCTTGAAAGAGCGGTATACACCCAAATTGAACACTACCTCAAACAAAATGATCTATTCTATAAGTTTCAATCAGGGTTCAGATGCATGTTCTCGACAGACTCCTGTCTCATCCACTTAACGGATCACATTCGTAAAGAAATGTCTAAAGGTAACTACACCGGTATGGTTCTTCTTGATCTACAAAAAGTGTTTGACACAGTAGACCATGATATCCTATGTAATAAACTACAAGCAATGGGCATTGGGTCTGTGAACTGGTTTAAATCTTATCTTAGTGGTAGAACCCAAAGAATCAAAATTGATGATAATATATCTGATCCTATGCCAATTAACTGTGGGGTCCCGCAGGGAAGCATCCTTGGTCCCTTACTCTTTCTCTGTTATGTGAACGACATGGAACTGAGCGTCTCATGTAAATTATTACTGTATGCAGACAACAGCGTGCTTCTGGTTTCAGGAAAAGACCCAATAAGTATTGCCGCTTCACTTTCCAAAGAACTAGAATCATGTAGTGAATGGCTAGTGGACAATAGACTATCTCTTCACCTGGGCAAGACGGAAGCCATCTTATGTGGAACAAAACGCAAACTGAAAGACATTGTGGGCTTCTTGGTCAACTGTAATGATATTCCTATAACAACAGTGTCACAAGTTAAATATCTCGGACTAAACCTGGACGCAAGTTTGTCAGGTGAAACAATTTTGGAATCTATCCTGAGTAAGTGTAGAACACGTATAAAATACCTGTATAGACAGGTGGTATGCTTGCCCGCGGAGATCAAAAAGACCCTCTGCCAAGCGCCTTGTTCAATGTCATTTTGACTATTCTGTGTCATCCTGGTACTCTGCATCATCTAAATCAGCACAGCACAAACTTCAGGTCACTCAAAATAAAATGGTTAGGTTCATGCTGAACCTAGGACCCAGATCACATGTTGGCCAGGAACAACTTCAGTCACTAGGTATGCTCAATGTCTCTGACAGGGCCAAACAAATCAGGCTCACTAATGCCTTCAAAATTTTCTATGACAGAGCTCCAGAGTATCTAAAGAATGATTTTGTTAAAGCAAATGAGAGGAGTGGACATAATACAAGAAACAGGATGTTTAATTTTACGAAGTGGCTACGGGACACCACTGGTGGTGTCCCGTAGCCCAGCCTCACTGGCTGGGCTGCGTGACACTACCACTACCAGTGGTGTCTCGCAGCCCAGCCAGACTGGGTAGGCTACGGGACACCACCACAAGACTAGTGTTTTCGTATTTATCGCCATATAATTCAGCCAATTAGACAGTTGAATCGAAATTCTTTGGATTATTATTTATATAATCATTATAAACGTTGAACTTTATTAAATTATAATCCTACATGTTGTATATACAGACCTATTCCACACTCAACTCCCTACGTCACACACACTCACACATACCTATTTATACATCTAACTAGGCTTATATATAGCCGTTATATATGTGTGTATATTCTTCGTCTTACATATCCATCTTATAAGAACATATGGGAGTCTGCAGACAGTCGATTGGCCAACACAAGGCAGATCCCTCTCACACCCAACCCATCTCGTTCATACGTTTATCTAATTTTATTTTGAAACTCTATCGTTCTTGATCCCACAATGGCGCTAGGTATCCTATTCCACATGTCTATTGTCTACATATCTGTTACCCATTATGGTATAATCAAACAGAAGTAAAGTCATTCGTACTTGCATAACGTACTATTAGACAGCTTGACGACGTTCACAAGCACAAGTGCGTCAATGTGTGGATAGTTACATGTGTTTGTGTAAATGAATATGTTTGTGAGTGCAATATAAAGTAATGCAAATACAATATATGTGCGTAAAGAAATGTTTGTTTACGAATGTTATATGGATGTTCAAATGCATGTCTACATGAGTATGTATGTGCGTGTGTAATGGCATGTACGTTTGGGTCATAATTTGGAAGGAACAAAATTATATATTTGTGAAAGAAATTGCAAAGTACACTGTAAAGTGATCAGCTCACTTGCAGTAGGCTTTCAAGAATAAACTGAATAGCTCAATGAATTAATTGGGTGTGACCTGGATCTGCCTTGCGTAGGCCAGTTGGGGGGGGGGGGGGGCCGCAATGCAAGCTTGCATGCACGAGTAGGAATGTGCATGTACGAGCATAAAGCCTGTACGTTTGTGAGTGGAAATATGTGTTTGTATAATGGATGTACAAAATTAATAATGAATGTACAATATGTGAGTGTGTGTGTATGTGTTTGTGTGTGTGTGTGATAGACAGAGAATGAGAGAGTCATTCACATGACTTGTCTTTGTGAATGTGTGTTTGTGTTTGTGATTAAGAATGCGAATATGTATTTGTGCGTGTGGTTCTGAAAGAACATTAGAGTGTGGGTGCGATTGTGGGAGGGAATATCAATGTGTGTGCGTGTGTATTCTGATTGGAAATGTGAAGGCGAGTGTGTAATTGTGAATGTATGTTCGAATATATGTGCGTTGTCGAGTGGTAATCTAAAAGTGTGTGTGTTTGTGTAGATATATGAATATAAATCACCGAACTTGTTCGTCAAGGTGAATACACGCAATGCAAGTTAATGACATTGTGGGTAGGAATACGAATATGTGTTCCAGAATGATTTTGTGCGTGAAAATGTGAATGTGCATGAGTTTGTATGTGTTTATATAGTGAATCAACATAGAAGATAATAGGAAACATTTCTCAATTAATGATGCATATATTGTCTGGTGATTATTGGCATCCAAATGAGATGTTTGGTTAATTTAGGATAGGGATTGTAATTGGTAAATCTATAGCATTATAAAACATTTATATTGCTATATACCATGTGAGTGCGGGCGAAGAAGGTTGCGAACAAAAAAACCCGCTGACCAACCTCAAGCTAATCCAGGTAATCCAGAAAATTAACACCTACTAGTAAATTGTACCTCTCTCTCTCTCTCTCTCTCTCACACATATATATATATATATATATATATATATATATATATATATATATATATATATATATATATATATATATATATATATATATATATATATATATATATATATATATATATATTAACAACCTTGATGTAGGAATAACTAGCAAAATCAGTAAATTTACAGATGACACTAAAATGGGAACATTCCAAATAGATTTAGACATATTACACAAATGGGTAGTAAACTGGCAGATGAAGTTCAATGTAGGTAAATGCAGTGTAGTAAAATTGAGTAAATCGATAGGAAATGCAGGATACAATTTCGATAACGTGGATATAACCAACTCAAATAATGAAAAGACTTGAGAATCATCGTCCACTGTGATTTGAAACCAAGAAATCAATGCATCAGTGTTCGAAATAAGGCAAATAGAGTTCTTGGATGTATATCTAGAAGTGTGAGTAACAGAACAGCAGACGTAATCTTGAAATTTTATCTAGCGTTAGTGAGACTACACATGAATTATGCTGTTCAAAATTGGAGTCCCTATTAGAGAATGAACATAGATTCTTTGGAGAGAGTACAACTAAGAATCACAAAAAATAATCTGTAATATTAGAAATCTTCCATATGAAGACAGGTTGAAGAAGCTAGGCTTACATTCGTTAGAAAGACGCAGAGTTATATATGATATGATAGATATGAATCATATGATAGAGGTGTTCAAGTGGGTAAGTGAGATAGGCTAAATACAGGGGATATGAAAGATGTACTGAAGCTCAGCGATAGCGAGAAAACTCAAACAAATGATTTCAAATGGGATACATTTCGTTTCAAGAAATATAGGCAAATAGTGGTTTGGTAAGAGCTGTATATACCTGTGGAATAGGCTACCTACCGCCATAGCGCGATCATGAACGATAGAGAGCTTCAAAATACAATTAGATAGACATATGGACAAGATGGGTTGGGAGAAGAGGGATCTGCCTTGTGTGGGCCAATCAGCTTTATGCGGGCTCCCATTTTCTTATTTTTTCTTCTTCTTTTCTGTGTATGAAGGAGACAAAAGGCAGGTTACTAAGCTATAATACCATATACATATCACTCTTATTGATACCTTTCATCCACTTAAAACACCTCTATCATTATTTCCTCTACATATTCGTCTTTCTAGCAATATGATAGCAATATTAACTAATAAGTCAGTCAGTCACAACTAATAATTAGTATAATGTTTATAACACACACACACAAACACACACATTATATATATATATATATATATACAGTATATGTGTGTGTGTGTGTGTGTATTAGAATATACAATGGGTGAAGCATTAGAACAAAAATAGATTATTGGTGAGTGGGAGGAGTATAATCTGTGATTAGAGGACCAGGTGGATCCTCTAATCACATTTAATTGGTACCATTGACTGCCTTTTTCCTTTAATTACAATTTATACTCCTCCCATTCCCCATTACCTCTTTTCTTAGTTGATACAATTTCTATATTTAACTGAATATTTAATAGTGGATGCTAACGTGCTATTAAGAATAATGTATGAATGTATGTATATATATATATATATATATATATGGGTAGAAGAGGAGGTAATTAATTAAAAGTTACTTAACTATAACTGTAATGATATTGGAGTTGGACATTATTGAATTTATATATGTACTTTGGCACATGTTGCTTAGAAGAGGAGTACAAAGGAGTACAAATGAGTACAAAGGAGGAGAGAGAGAGAGAGAGAGAGAGAACATAACATAAGAACATCCTAAGATAATGGGAGTCTGCAGAAAGCCAATTGGCCCACACAAGGCAGATCCCTTTCACACCCAACCCATCTTGATTAGAGCAATGCCCATATTCACCTTATTTACTAATACTATTTCAAACTATCTTGGTAATAAATCAAGCACTTGATGTAGGTCCTAGAACAAACTATTACCATATGAATCCATATCTTTAGTCTAAAAAAATCCTCTATGGTGTTATCCTAATACCCTATTTATTATTTATAATGGAGGTTGGGTGTGAGTGGAATCTGCCGGTTGTTGTCCAGTCGGCGCTCTGCAGACCCCGTTTTCCCATGTTGATCGTTTTGGTGAGGTCAGTCCTCATGGTGTTAGTGAGTTGGGCCTATCATTAGGCCTTAGAATTAGTGTTGGGTGTGAGAGGGATCTGCCTTATATGAGCTGATCGCGTTTCTGCAGACTCCCGTTTTCTTATGTTCTTATGTTCTTATATGTAAGTCCTAGGACCTTACACATGATAGAAATCTTCCTTACGTATTCAAGTTCAGTGATAGCGAAAGAGCTCGAACAAATGGTTTCAAATTAGATATTTTTCGTTTCAGAAAAGATATAGGCAAATATTGGTTTGGTAACAGAGTTGTAGATAGGTGGAATAAGCTACCAAGTGTTATAGTGGAATCAAGAACTATAGAGAGCATTAAGAAAAAAATAGATTGGCATACGGACGAGATGGGTTGGGTGTGAGGGGTATCTACCGGGTGTGGGCCAATTGGCGCTTGACAAACCCTCATTGTCCGTCCTCTGACCGTTTTGGTGAGGTCGATCCTCATGGTATTAGTGAGCTGAGCCTATAATTAGGCCTTGTAATTAGGGTTGGGTGTGAGAGGGAACTGTCTTGTGTGGGCCAATCGGCTCTCTGCAGACTCTAATTTTTGTATGTTCTTATATTGAGAAAGATTGAACACATTAGGCCTACATCCAAAAGAATGAGTAGGGTTAGAGAGGATATGATCAAATGGGCAAGTGTGATTTAAAAGGGGACATGATAAATTTACTGAGGCTCTATGATAGCGAATATAGCAATATTGTTTTTTTCCAGGACCCACACACCCAGTGTGTAGGTTCTGTTTGTTTACATTTGATAAATTTTGCTTTATATATATATATATATATATATATATATATATATATATATATATATATATATATATATATATATTATACTGCATAATTATGTACCTTCACCAAACCCACTAACCATATATTTGTATGTATTGCAATTAATTAATCAATGTGGTCATCCCTGGGACCCGAACTCTGGAGACACACACGGAATATATAAGCACAAAGGGCCTCACATAACCTTTTCCGTGACTCTCGTGATTTTGCCAATCACTGCATGTCATGTTTCCCCAGTGCCCAGCAGTTTTTCTGGATCCCCTCTCTCCATCTCAATTTGTTTGCCACGCTTTCCAACTCTGGGTTGGGTGTGAGAGGGATCTGCCTTGTGTGCGCCAAACGGCTTTCTGAAGACTCCCACACGCACGCACTCACGCATACACACATCTTAAACACATTCTATATATAATATATAATTCTATCTATCTATTTATATGCTCAGGCCCAATCCCCATTTTGGGGGTAGCCGACTCAAGACATATATATATATATATATATATATATATTCACTTTTGGGGAGATGTAGTAATAATTAATAGTAGTTGCTAAAATATAACTGTGTAAGGATATTGGAGTTGGATATTATTGAATTTATATATGTTTGGTACTAGGGTACAGTCTTTCTTCTAGTCAACTGCTGAGCTCTGGAACTCTCTCCCAGAATCAGTCTTTCACTCTTCCTATGACTTAAATTGCTTCAAACTTCGTGTGTACGCACTGTGCCCTTGTACAGAACAAGAAGCTGAGAAGGGGTAAAGAACTCCTTGAGGCGGTTGAGCACATCCAGCTTCTGGGAGGCTGCCTTAGCAAGACTGGATTGAGAGAAGATGAATGATTGATGTTTGTATTGTTGAAGTATAAGCAATAGTCTTCTGGCGGTTCCGGACGGGTAGTAAGATGGAGAAATTGGGTTTCGGGAGCATTAAAAGCACAAGGTAAGGTGTTCTGCTTTGTAATCTGCAAAATCGAAGTGGTTAAGGTATTCCCCATCTGTATGTATTCCTTTTTTTCATGAACACATTCTAAAGATCACTTGAAAACCGTAGGTGAGATCGTGTCGCCCCGTCTCACTCATTTCCCAATCTTTATCTTCCCTATGTCTGTATGTAACCTGACCATGGCAGATATATATACTGTATATATATATATAAGTATTATACAACACACACATTTTCATTTACAAGTGGACAAGGATTCACTATTAAAAGCACCTACCCTGCCATGTATAATTCTACTCACAAACATACAACCACGTGCTCACACACACACTTACACAAACACACCTTTATATTCACAATCACAGAAACATTTCGTACTTTCATTCACAAACCCATACGTAAATATTTCCATCCACACCGTTACCATTCATTTGCACACACACACACACACACACACACATACACACATATACACACACACACACACACACACTGACAAATCTCAATTTCCCAAGCTTGGAGGAGAAGACGTGTGAGGGGTATATAACAACGATTTACAAAGACTTTGTTGTGAGGTAACCTGGTAGGATCAAAGGGCATGTGTTTAAACTAAGAAAAAATACGATATGAACAAATTTAGCCATAAAATCAAGCTGTGTATACGTGGAACACTTGTGGTGGTGTCCCGTAGCCTACTCAGTGTGGCTGGGCTGCGAGACACCACTGGTAGTGTCACGCAGCCCAGCCAGTGAGGCTGGGCTAAGGCAAGGTTAAGAGATACAACAGGTTGGTGCCAAGGTTAAGAGATAAAACAGGTTGGAGCATGGGGTCACTCAAACTCGTACCCGCTCGCGCATGACGTCACGAGGAAGGAAGGGTCGGAGGTCACTCGACTGTTTACCATTCATTCTCAAAGGAGCAGCCGAGCCAGCACTATCCTCCGTTTTCTTTTACTTCATACCGTGATGCTATAACTACTGTAAAAGTAGTTACAGATCTTCTATTTTAACTGAACAAAATGCCTTTATATTGTCAAGTTGTTGGATGCATTTTGGATGCATTATTTATATATATATATATATATATATATATATATATATATATATATATATATATATATACTCGCTACTGTTTATTGATACAGTATTTATATATATATATATATGTATATATATATATATACTGTATATATATATATATATATATATATATATATATATACAGTATATGTGTGTGTGTAGTATGTAGGCTATGAACCTTAAAACCGTGTAACTTCGGAAATTTGTCAAGGTTTTTTAACGATATCTCCTGACTGTAAACACATTATAGAGATATAACTAGGTAAAGTGATGCGTGGTGATAGTGCGCGGTAATCCAGGAAACCTCCTAAAATTATCCCCCATAATAAGAGAGCTATCCTTATCCTAAATGGTGTCCGAAGTCATCTTGAAAAGTGGCTAATTACTTATTATCGCCAATGTCTGAAGTTACGACCCAAGTCCGAAGCGACCTGGTTTTACGGAATGTAATTATTTGTATGTATGTGTGTATACCGGTATATACCAGGTTCAGATTATGCTGTTCAAATTTGATGTCCTCATTACAGAATGGACATATATAGTTTATTTGGAGTCAGTACAACGAAGAATGACCAAAATTATCCATAATATTATATATCTTCCATATATAGAAAGGTTGAATAAATTAGTCTTGCACTCGTTACAGAGACCCATCTCGTCCAAATGCCTATCTAATTTTATCTTAAAGCTCTCTATCATTCTTGATCCCACTATAGCACTTGGTAGCCTATTCCACCTATCTACAACTCTGTTACCAAACCACTATTGGCCTATATCTTTTCTGAAACGAAATGTATCTATCTTGAAAACAATTGTTATAGTTCTTTCGCTATCACTGGGCTTTAGTACATTTTTCATGTCCCCTCTATTAATCCCACTAACCCACTTGAACACCTCTATCAAATCCCCTCTAACTCTGCGTCTCTCTAATGAATGAACATAAGAACCTAAGAAAATGGGAGTCTGCAAAAAGCCGATCGGCCCTCACAAGGCAGATCCCTGTCACACCCAACCCCAATTACATAAGATCACGTGAAGCTGCATATGGCCTATCTACTTTAAAAGCTTCTTACTCTCATAAATACTTCCTAGAATTAGTACTTAAGTTAATATAGTACCAATATATAATATATTTAAGAAATAATAATTATGTCTAGATTTCTAGAAAAAATACAATATTTGACACTACTTGGCCAAACTGGTTCACGGGCCTCATGAGGCCCGCATATTGGAGTTGGACACCCCTGTGATCTAGTAGCAGCAGTTTGGCTGGCAGGCGAGCGTTTTTCTATCTTTCTTTCTCTCGTCCAGCATTGTGACGTCAGCAGGCTGCGCGTGCGCCAACCTGTTGTATCTCTTAATCTTGGTTGGAGCATGGGGTCACTCAAACTCGTACCCGCTCGCGCATGACGTCACGAGGGAGGAAGGGTCGGAGGTCACTCGACTGTTTACCATTCATTCTCAAAGGAGCTGCCGAGCCAGCACTATCCTCCGTTTTCTTTTACTTCATACCGTGATGCTATAACTACTTTTGTTTTTAAAAAGACCTCCGTCTACGTATTGTGAAAAATCTGTTATCCTCTGGCAAATTGTGGGGTTGAGTGAGTGAAGGGGGGGACAGTGAATGAAGGAGGATACATGTTTTTCATAATACGCGTTGCTAGCCCCAAACGCGCGAGCAACTGTGGCTTTCAACCATCCGACACATCCCCTTTTATTTATGTGCATCACACATGTTACATACAAATAAAGTTTATGTTTTGTTTTACCCTACTGTGGAAAGACTACGGATACACCACTCCTGCCCGGGCCTCACACAGTGGCATGACCCAGTCCAGTCGAACTGAGCTCATGACGCTGGTGGCATTGCCCCGGAGGATAGCCATCCCTAGTCTTTGCTTGAGCCAGAGGGTTTCCCGGGGTTCTCCTGAAACTTCTCTGATTTTACGGCCTATTTCATTCACCATCTTAAGGGTGGTAGGGCCGAAGACTCCTGAAGTTTCGAATGCCAGGGGCTCGAACTGATGATTTCTGGCGATGGCTTGATATTTTTCTCGCTTTTTGTTTTCTGCTATCCGGGCGGCTTCACCTGCTTCGTCGGCGTTTCTGGCGATGTTGGTTGTGGAGAAAGTGTCAACACATGTGGCATCCCACACGAGGCACCGGCCATTCTTGTAAGGGAAAGTGGTCATCCCATCTGGCCGTTTGCCGTCTTCTCTGTGAAGTCCATGTGGTTCGAGGATTGATGCACAGTTAGCACTCTGCAGGGCCCGTTTTATGACATCATTTAGTGCAGAGTGTCTTGGCAGGCGGCCTGCGTTGTAATTACATGACAAGGCATGGTGACCTTGAGCATCCATCCCCCCACCACACTTGCAAGTGTGTGGGTGACAAACTGCCGCACCCACTCTGAGCGCTTCAGCATCCAAGTGAGTTCCAAGAGGTGGGATGGGGATGGCGTGTAACCACAAGCCACTCTCCGAACGGACGGCTGCCTGGAGGCGTGCTTTTGCAACCTGGTCTGCATTGGTTAGGAGTTTTTCTTGAGTTTTCTTCGCCGAGATGGTATCCCACGCTTTCTGCTTGCTCCTGGAGGTACCCTGAGGCTCCTCCACTACTCCTGTACTTTCCTTCCAGGTGTTAATCGCTTCTGTTACGTCCCCATTAAGTGTCATTCCGGGTTGAGAAGAAAGGATGGACACTACAAGGTCGTTGGTCGCGATGAGGGAAGAGATAAAGGCTGGGGAGGCAATATCCGAGGCTCTCCGTATGCCCAAGCCCCCGAGGTGGACAGGAAGGGTGGCTTGTGTCCAGGTCCGTTCTTTAAATTCCACGTTGGTGATGCTGGTCACTGCTTCTCGGATTATGCTGTCTAATTCTTGGAGGCCACCATTGTTCGTGTAAGTCATCGATGTGCGCAGGAGGTATTGGAGTTTTGGGATGGAGAAACAGTTCTTGAGAAGGGCCAGAGCTGAGTGGGCATCGATGTGTATCAGGCGACTCACGAGACGTTGAAGCTCCTCCTTTTTAACTTGAAGTGCTGGTGGGATTGCTGCCAGAGTTAGTGGGGAACCTAATAGGGTTTGCTGGTGCTCCTGAAGGATCTTTACATCTGGCAATATGCCTCGAAACAGGGCCTGAGTCTCTTCTTGTTCACGTGTGTGGTTGAGGAGGACAAGTTCACATTTGGTGTCATTTATCACTAGCCCAGCCTGGCCGAGGTCAGTTACGATGTTATTTAGGTCGGTTAGAACATTATCTACTGACCCACCCAAGGTTGCATCGTCCAGGTACCATATATTCAGTTCTGACCTTACTTTGTTAGCTCCTGCATCCACCCCTATTGAGAAAAGAGCAGGACCACCTGGATCTCCCTGCTGTAACCCGGTCGCTGATGGGATTACCGTCTCGCCAAAAATCAGGATTGAAGGTTTGGAATAAGCCTGCCAAAGTAGGGGGTACAGAGTGGGGATGTGTTCTTGAGCTGCACGGAGGAAGACATCCCTGCGAATGCTGTTGAATGCGTTCCGCATGTCAATCTTTAGAAGCACTCGTTTTTCTTGGGCTAGGCTGAGGTAGGTGCGGGTTGCGTGTAGAGCAGCTTCACACCCCCCTGGAGTTCCGAAACCTAGTTGAACTGGTCTTAAGTGTTGACCTAGGCCATTCGAGAGTGGTTTCAAACCCACCTTTGCGGCAAGGCGGCGGAAGGTGTTCCCTACTGCTATTGGGCGCACACCGCCATCTTTTTTTGCCAGTGCACAGAGTGATGCCCCAAAAAATAGGGGTGTGGCACAGTCGGGTACTTCCCCTCTTAAAACCATGTTGATGAATTTGGTGAGGGTTTCCAAGAGTGCCTCCCCAGCAGCTCCTGATCCCTGACCCAAGAGGCCATTGAGGTGGGCGGGTCGGATACCATCTGGGCCTGCGGCTGAGCCTGCTGGGAATGAAGTCACTGCGGCAACCACCTGCTCCTTCGTGACAACTAAAGGTTGGCTCATCTGGTCATTTGGGGCAGGGGGGAGGTTTAGGGCCCTAGGTGTAGGTGGGTGCTTTTCTTGTAGGGCTTCAACAACTTCGGTGCCTTGACCAGCAAAACCTTCTGAAGAGGACAACAGTCTGACGGCCCCTTTGATGTCACTATCCGCCAGCTTCGCCGCGACCCTCTTACGTAGCTGTTCAGCCTCTTCCTCTTCCTTGTCCTGTTGCTTCTGGGCCCTGTTTGGTTGCTGTTCGGGGGGTTCCACCAGTTTGTTTCCATCCATATACTGTGCTACTTAACGTTTCACTCTGGTGGCTAGTGAAACCTGAAGATGGTCTTGTATGTTGGTTCTGGGTGGTTTTCGGAGGGCCCCATAGGAGAAACCCAGGAGCCGTGTCCATGCGAGGGGTGTCTTGAGCTGTAGGGCCTGCTTTATGATGGTTGTAAGGGCCTCCGCCACTTGGATTCTGGCTCCTTTAGGTACCCGGGCAAGGACCTGGATCCGCGCTTTCCATTTGGTCACAAGTTGGGTCAAGTCGGCGACCGGTGTTGCCGGTGTTGCCCCGGTTGGCTCTGCAGTGGGCCCTAGGCATGCGAGACATTTCCAGTTTGGTTGCTCTCCTGATGTTTTCTTTGTCAGCTTAGCACAAGATAAATGAATAGATCTAAGACAGCCGGAACATTTTCGCGAATTCTTTCTTGCATTGGTTTTTCCGCACTTAAAACACTTAGTATCTGCTAGGCCATAGTCTTCCAAGATTATCCGTTCCTCTGCCTCTACCAAGCCGACCTCCTGATCTTCCCGTGGTGCTTCCATCTCTGCCATGTCTCCCTTGTTTCAGAAACCCCGGGAAATCTCTCCTGGCACATATCTAGATTATTGTTGTTGTTATTAATGTATAATTGGCTGGATGCATAAAAATTCACATATCATAGTCAACCTTTCTGATGGGATATGTAAAAAAAAAAATAAAAATAAAAAATCACATATCATAGTCAACCTTTCTGATGGGCAATTGGCCTGCTTCTCCTAAAGCTAAGTGGTTAAATGTATAAATCCTCGGCATTGGGCACCGGTACAACTAAAAGATCTAACTGATTGAAGGGAAGCACGCCAATTATATCCTATGATTACTTACACTGGCGACGCCACCCTGATGTTGAATATTAATAAATGCTTAGGATATTAATAATGCTGTCAACATCAAGATAGGGAGAGAGCCAGAGAGTGAGCGAGAGCCAGGATCTGAGTGGGTAACCGAATCTAGGACAGCAGTTATGGAAAAATGCTTAAATTGTACAAAATGTTAAGAGAGAGGGAGAGAGAGCAGGGGCGGGGGCGAGGGAGAAAGAAAGCGAGCTGGAGAGGGGGCTGGCCTGGTTGGGTATTGAAAGATGTTAGGGAAAAACAAATAACTAAAATGATAAAGAGCGATCTGAAGTTATAGAAAACCAAAAAATAATAACAATGAGACGGTTAAGTGCGGTGATTGAAAGTGGATGGAAAGATGTTAGGGAGAGAGAGAGAGAGAGAGAGAGAAATGAAAATGGACCTTGTAGCAAGTATTTCCTAAATGGTTAGAGAGAGGGAAATAAAAATGGACCTTATAGCAAGTACTTCATAATGGTTAGAATTGTTTGAGAAGTTGCAAGACCGAGGGTCAGGTCCTTGGGGTAGATGGAAGATAAGGCCTATGGTGGGGAACCATAAGGGTGAAACTGCCTGCCCTATAAACGGTTACTTCACTCACCTTGTGGTTACTGCTGGAGGTTTATGGTGCCTGGGCAGGGCTGGGCTAGTGCCTGACGGCTCCTTGTCCCCTCACTGATACTGGTAATAACACTCTCAAGATTAAACTAAATATGCTTTGTGGGCGATGTTTAAACAAGAAACCACGTTCTGTTTACTATGTGCCGAAACACCGTATCATCGCCGATCTTCTGATACGTATATGGGTCACTTAGCCCCACGATACCCCTCCGAAAATCCCCTCTTTTGAGGAGCTCAACCAACCCGTGTGCTCTCACTGTGCTCTCACTCACTCACTTAAAATTGCTTAAATTTGTCACCACAAATTTATTTTTAAGGGGGAGGGTGTAAGGGAGCAGCGTGGTAGCAGAGACGGAGGGAGGAGAGAGACAGGCGACCCACCTTAATCTACACCGATAGCGGCTGGTGTCCAGTGTCGCAAGCACCACCCGTGGGAGTCTATGCACGTGGTGCGTAGGCCTGGGACCCCTTCACCCACCTACACACGTGGGGCATGTAGGCGTGGGAAGATCTACATTTCCCACGACAGGCCTTTATCTGACATTCCGTGTGACTCTGCTGTATAGACTAGTGTGACACCAGGTTCTTGCCGAAAATAGAGCTTGGGAAGAGATGTGTATAGGGAGGGAAGAGTTGAGAGTTAGTAGCTGTTGGAGAGCCCGACGAGGCAGAGGTGGGAGAAGCGCGGAGAGCCCGACGAGGCAGAGGTGGGAGAAGTGCTCCTGTTCACGCTGGTCTGGGTACACCCCTGGACATGCGTGACGTGTTGTCTGCTGGTTTGTGCATTAAGACAAGTAGTAGTGCACTGTTTTGTCCTTTGAAGGGGAGATGAGACAGCATTGGTGTATTATTGTGTATGTGTAACAAGCCCTAGTGTTGTGAGGAGCTCTGAGTTTCATATGGTGTTGTGTGGTGTGTAACGAACACTGATTAGTGTTCTAGAGTGCACACGTTCTCCTAGCGTGTTAACTGGTGATACTACATGGTATCATATATTGGTCTGTGATTGAGTGTGATTCAGTTTGAATCACACAACAGTGTGCTAGGTGTTGATTAACTGTTCTTCAAATGTTCTTTTTGTGTAGTGTTCATTCCTTGTAACGAGTGCATTTACTCGAGGCCTTCACTCGGCGCTTAGCCCATTACCATTCTTTGCCGTGATTAACTGAATCATCATGCTTATCAACCTGTTCGTTTCCCTAGTTATTAGTAATTATAATTAATACGAAAATTAGAAGTGTTTAATATCATCCTTCTTCATTAATTTGTGATTATCTGAGACATTTACCCTTTTGGCCTTCTAAAACGCAACAGCATGCTAGTTGCCCTTGCATGAATTTTAATCTCTTGGGTTCAGCATTGTAGGATTGTAACAAGAATTTGGCGCTTACATTATTATAGGTTTGACTCCTGTAAGGAGATAAAGAAAACCTAATATTTAGTAGTGGCCCCGTAATCATTGACGAACATGCCTATTACATAAGGCATCCTCTTCAAACACTAATCCGCCGTAATTTGAATCTACCGCGCAGAGCATTTAAAATCTGAGGAGCCTTCATCATGAGCGCACGCGACCTCACTCATGGCTTCAGTCATTATGAATTGGGTTCTCACTACGAAAAAACTTCGTAAAAAATAAAAAACAAAAAGAAAATAAGAATAACTATCCAATAAGCTTTCCATCATATCGTAGAATAATGTACTTGTGTGGATCTTTGACCAGACGCTGATTCAGGCGTCATTCTTCCTTCACTGACATATCAAGTAAACCAAAATCCTTAATACATCAACGAATGGGAAGGGGATGGTCGGGAGGGCCCCAGTCGTCAATGATTGCGGGGCCACTACTAAATATTAGGTTTTCTTTATCTCCTTACAGGAGTCAAACCTATAATTTATTAGTGGCCCCTCCATCATTGACGAACATGCCTGATTTCTAAGACTGGAGGGGGACATTCGTAATCATATCATAACTCTAGAAAAGCAGATTATCAAACAACCACATAGTATTCTTACTTTTGTAAAAAAGAGATATTCGGGTGCATAAACTTTATACAGCCTAAATCTTCAAAAAGGGGGACAAGCAGGAGCGTGCTTCAAAGAAGCCTGCTTGAAAAAGGGTTAACTCTGAGACTCTGTGCACAGATCTGCTAGTTAAGAAGGCACCCCACTTAAAGTAAGTGGTGAAAACTAAAAACTTATAAGTTTACATGTGAACATATAAACCCCATTAACTAGTGGATATATTCCTAAAAATATAACCAAACATAAATTAATTGTTGTACATTCGTAGAAGTACTGAACTCGTGTACTTATGCAGAAGTAATTACTGCAAAAGTAAAAGTCGTAGTTGCCACTACCGAGATTTCTCAAAAATCTATTGCTTCACAGCCAAAGCTACTTACAACAAGAATTGTCGTAACACTACTATTGGCCTTTAGCACAATTTCCTGCAATGAATACTACAGAGAAATTTTATAATACAATGCCTACAACCAGTATCACAGCTCGTATGTTCCGAACACATACTCCGGAGGGGTCTAGGATGTCCTATGTCACACTGACTGCACCCTCCCCCCCCTTTTTCTTGAAATTAAACAAAACGTGACTAAAAGGGCCACCTAGACCCTCTGCCGTAAAGCTATACATGGCAAGGAAGGTTTGTCCAGAGCTACTGAAAGGTATCGAGGCAAAAACTCCTGATTAGAGGCCCACAACTGTGTGGACGTAATAACTTCCACCGAAAGATTATTAAGGAAACGTAAAGGCTGTCCCCTTGCGTAAATCGTGGGTCTTACCCACAACGCCGGGATGCTTCTCTTTAAAGTCCTCGACCAAGAGAGAAGCCAGTGTACGCTCCATCAATCGTTCACCCGGACTTGCGACCCATAAAGCACCCTGGTGATTTAGAGGTGCCACTCTTAAATATTTGGTTAGAGCTTGCACTGGGCAAAAAAGATGGTGCACCTTTCCCCTGTTTAACGCCGGCACCGTGAACTCTGAAAACACGTGTTCACTGTGCTCAATCTCGGCTATGAATCCTGGGGAAGGTGCAAAGTGAATACACTCATGAAGCCTATCAAACCTGAGGCAATTAGGTGCGTTGCTCATCGCCGCCAGCTCAGATACTCTGTTCCCGGTAGCCAAAGCCATAAGGAATACTGCCCTTTTGTAAAATCTGCAGTCTTTGGTACATACGGGAACGAGAATAACGACGATGCTTTGTCCAGAGACCATGTAGGCCTGAGCTGACGGGGAGGTGGGCGGAGTTTTAAAACCTGCCCACATAAATCACTTTCAGATAAATGTTTCTGCATGAACAGATAAATTAAATAATAAACAACCAACGCCACCGAGGGCACAGTTTGTTTTGTTCTAAGAATCCGAGACGTAAAAGCTTTCCAATGCGATTGAAACTGTCGCTTTGTAGACTGGGTATATTGATTCGTGAATATCTTGGGCACGTCGCTACCATAAGGTGCTAGCCACTTGGCCTCCTGAATGTCCAAAATGAACAAGACCGCAAGGTTTCTAGGTTGCCAATTGTGTTCTAAGTGGAACAACCCGACCAGGAGGGACACTGGGTGCGGGCACCACGTGTTCAAATGCTGGTACCACACTGCGCCGGCCACAGGGGCACGATTAGTGAGACTACGCCTCGCTAATCCTGTAGTTTGTTGACTATGTGGCACATTAGAGACGGGTCTGGCGACGGAAAAGAGATAAATGGAACTCAACCTGTTCTCGTCCGTCATCAGAGCGTCAGGTCCGCCCGCCGGCGTTATCGTCCGGCGGGTGAGGTACGACTGTGAGTATCGCCATACACCTTGGCCGTGGCTGTCCCTCGCTTGCGAGCTCGGTATACTCCCTGAACGGGAGCCCTCGTCCGAGTCCCGTAAAGGTTTATGATAATTAAAAGCTCCCATAGCTCATTAACACATTGAAAGCAGAGCTGGTGAGCAAAATCATAAAGTATACTAATTAATTTAATTTATATTTAATTGTATTAAAATAAATTACTATAAATAAACACAATATTATCATAATATAATCATAGAAAATATATATGTTTATTATGATTCAGCTATTAAATTATTTCATTAACAAATAAAATAAGATAGGGCTACCTGAGCTTAACGGCGTTGAACATACAGCAATGAGAGGTTCAAGTGCCGACACGACAGAGACTGGGGGAAAACTACCCCGCCCCCGGGAACTACCTGGTCACCTGGTGCAACACCGGTAATCCGCCCTGGAAAAAGAATTTTCCGGGGATTAATGCTCATAGGGATACACCCAAAAAACGGTACAAAATATGTGCCTCAAAACCGCCGGTCAACGAACCGTAGCACTCCACCACTACTTTTCGTTGTCCCTTTAGTATCATATTAAAGATTTCAGCATATCTTTCCCTGTCCAGAAGATTTAAGCATATCTTCTGAATCCTCATAAAGATGAAGCATATCTTTATTAAAGATGAAGTCTTTCAAGTATCCCTTTACACTTGAAACACTAGTAAGATTCCGGCATCTTTTTATCCCATAAAAAGTCTAAGCCTATCTTAATCTCTAATCTGGCGTCACCCAGAAGCCCTCATAGATCGCCGTCTTGAAGGCCGTGATACCCTATTGTATCAATCAATTGTTTGGCAAATTATCGCGAATTGCAAATCAGTTAATATAACCACCCAAAGGTACAACCGCCGGGTTTTATATGCAATGTCACACCAATTGTACCTGCCCCAGACCTCTTTGTAAAAAGGTCGCCGGGAGGGAAAGACTAAACAAACAAACGGCATTGTTTCAATGGCTTATTAAAGATTTCAGCCTATCTTTTATCTGTCCAAAAGAATTAAGCATAACCTCTTAATCCTCATAAAGATGAAGCATATCCTTATTAAAGATGAAGTCTTTCAAGTAACCCTTTACACTTGAAACACTAGTAAGATTCAGGCATCTTTTTATCCCATAAATAGTCTAAGCCTATCTTAATCTCTAATCCGGCTTCTCCCAGAAGCCCTCATAGATCGCCGTCTTGAAGGCCGTGATACCCTATTGTATCAATCAATTGTTTGGCAAATTATCTCGAATCGCAAATCCGTAAATATAACCACCCGAAGGTACAACCGCCGGGTTTCATATACAAGGACCCCAATGGAAATACGCCTAACGGCCTTATTGGGCTATCCTTAGTTCGAATTATGCAAGGCTGGTACATGTCATATTTATAACATACTATGTGGTACCAACTCTGTAAATTGCTAACAGAATAAATATTATTATTATTATTATTATTATTATTATTCTCATTAACCCCTTCAGACATATATGACGCAGAGGTTGCCAGATTAGCAATTAGAAATAGAGTTCTCTCACTCTTATAATTACCTCTCCAAAATTAGTTTTCTGCCCACATCTAACTCAAAGACAACTGCAGAGGTTGAAGTAACTAAAATAAAGGTTTGTAAAAAACCCTGATGGTAATAAAGGCTTTAAAGTATCCCTAATAGGCTCAAAATTGCGTCATATGTCGGAGAGGGTTAATGTCAAACCAATTATACCTGCCCCAGACCTCTTTGTAAAAAGGTCGCCAGGAGGTAAAGACCAAACAAACAGACAGCATTGTTAAATGGCTTTGAAAAGCAGAGAAAACCAAGGCCAACAGGTGTCAGCCTGATCACCTAGAAAACTGAGTGGAGCCCCCCTCGACGGGAATAACTCAGGAAGCCTGATCCCAGGCTCGACCATAGAAAACGCAGTTTCTGATAAGCCCTCAAGCGACCAAACTCGTCGGGGTAACTTACCTATTTTAGCCATCCTGACTAAAACTCGGTAAACAAAAACGGTGTTCTCGGAGCAACGAGAAAAACGCCGGAAAGGTAACCCACACTAAACTATACATTACAGGAGGGCGTAATGCATAAAGCAATGAATAACACAGGAAGCCTGCTCCCAGGCTCGACCACAGAAAACGCAGTTTCTTATGAGCCCTCAAGCGACCAAACTCGTCGGGGTAAGTTACCTATTTTGAGCCATCCTGACTAAAACTCGGTAAACAAAAACGGTGTTCTCGGAGCAACGAGAAAAAACGCCGGAAAGGTAACCAACACCAAACGAGACATTTTAACACATTTCATACAAAGGGTGTGCGCAAAAATAGGGATACCTGAACAGGAGGGCGTAATGCATAAAGCAAAAACCGGGGCAAAGGTAGCCATGACAGAGACTGGTGGGATAATTACTCCAGGTTCTGCATAGACCCGCCGGGACCCAGCTCTGGAAAAAAATAAAATTTCCAGGAATTAATGCTCATAAGGTTAACCCAAACATGTTCGCACACAAGTGTTAAATAACCCGCCGGGTAACGAGACGTAATACTCAACGACGACAGCTCGCTACGCGGTGGGGTTTCCAAAGTAAAAGATTTCAGAATATCTTAATTTGTCCAAAAGATTTATGAATACCCTCTGACATAATATAAAGACCAGCATGGCGTTTATAACTGATGAAGTCTTTCCGGTGGTGTTTGTTTCAAGATTCAATTTTGGAGAAAAAAAAAACTAAATAAGACGCCGGCCCCCGAATTATCTCGTAGATCAAAAACTGGGAAGCCTGACAAATAGACGAGATCTAACTTCTCCCGAAGTATCTTTTTAGATCGCCGTATGTTGAAGGCGGCGATACAAAACGTATCCCTCAATTGTCTGGTTAACTAACTGAATCGTAAATTCGTTATTCCCATCCCTCCAAGGAGCACCCGCCGGGTGTGAATATTAGTTTTAAAAACGTTAACCCCAATTGTGCCCTAAAGCGCCGTATGTTGAAGGAGGCGATACACAATGCATCCCTCAACTGTCTGGTCAACTAAACTGAATTTTGCAAATTCGGGCATCCCACCCTTCCAGGTTGCACCCGCCGGGTGATTTAAAGTTTAAAAGTTAACCCCAAATGTTCCTAACCCCACTTCTTTGTAAAAGATCGCCGGGGAGGAAATACAAAGATCGCGAATTGCAAATCAGTCAATATAACCACCCAAAGGTACAACCGCCGGGTTTTAAATGCAATGTCAAACCAATTGTACCTGCCCCAGACCTCTTTGTAAAAAGATCGCCGGGAGGGAAAGACTAAACAAACAAACGGCATTGTTTCAATGGCTTATTAAAGATTTCAGCATATCTTTCACCTGTCCAAAAGAATTAAGAATAACTTCTTAATCCTCATAAAGATGAAGCATATCTTTATTAAAGATGAAAGTCTTTCAAGTATCCCTTTACACTTGAGACACTAGTAAGATTCAGGCATCTTTTTATCCCATAAAAAGTCTAAGCCTATCTTAATCTCTAATCCGGCTTCTCCCAGAAGCCCACATAGATCGCTGTCTTGAAGGCCGTGATACCCTATTGTATCAATCAATTGTTTGGCAAATTATCTCGAATCGCAAATCCGTTAATATAACCACCCGAAGGTACAACCGCCGGGTTTTATATACAATGTCAAACCAATTATCCCTGCCCCAGACCTCTTTGTAAAAAGGTCGCCGGGAGGTAAAGACCAAACAAACAAACAGCAATGTTTCAATGGCTTTGAAAAGCAGAGAAAACCAAGTCCAACAGGTGTCAGCCTGATCACCTAGAAAACTGTGTGGAGCCCCCCTCGACGGGAATAAACCAGTAAGCCTGATCCCAGGCTCGACCATAGAAAACGCAGTTTCTGATGAGCCCTCAAGCGACCAAACTCGTCGGGGTAACTTACCTATTTTAGCCATCCTGACTAAAACTCGGTAAACAAAAACGGTGTTCTCGGAGCAACGAGAAAAACGCCGGAAAGGTAACCCACACTAAACTATACATTACAGGAGGGCGTAATGCATAAAGCAATGAATAACACAGGAAGCCTGATCCCAGGCTCGACCACAGAAAACGCAGTTTCTTATGAGCCCTCAAGCGACCAAACTCGTCGGGGTAACTTACCTATTTTGAGCCATCCTGACTAAAACTCGGTAAACAAAAATGGTGTTCTCGAAGCAACGAGAAAAAACGCCGGAAAGGTAACCCACACCAAACGAGACATTTTAACACATTTTATACAAAGGGTGTGTGCAAAAATAGGGATACCTGAACAGGAGTGCGTAATGCATAAAGCAAAAACCGGGGCAAAGGTAGCCATGACAGAGACTGGTGGGATACTTACTCCAGGTTCTGCATAGACCCGCCGGGACCCAGCTCTGGAAAAAAAGAAAATTTCCAGGAATTAATGCTCATAAGGTTAACCCAAACATGTTCGCACACAAGTGTTAAATAACCCGCCGGGTAACGAGACGTAATACTCAACGACTACAGCTCGCTACGCGGTGGGGTTTCCTAAGTAAAAGATTTCAGAATATCTTAATTTGTCCAAAAGATTTATGAATACCCTCTGACATAATATATATAGACCAGCATGGCGTTTATAACTGATTAAGTCTTTCCGGTGGTGTTTGTTTCAAGATTCAATTTTGGAGAAAAAAAAAAACTAAAAAAGACGCCGGCCCCCGAATTATCTCGTAGATCAAAAACTGGGAAGCCTGACAAATATACGAGATCTAACTTCTCCCGAAGTATCTTTTTAAATCGCCGTATGTTGAAGGCGGCGATACAAAACGTATCCCTCAATTGTCTGGTTAACTAACTGAATTGTAAATTCGTTATTCCCACCCTTCCAGGGAGCACCCGCCAGGTGTGAATATTAGTTTAAAAAACGTTAACTCCAATTGTGCCTTAAATTGCCGTATGTTGAAGGAGGCGATACACAATGCATCCCTCAATTGTCTGGTCAACTAAACTGAATTTTGCAAATTCGGTCATCCCACCCTACCAGGTTGCACCCGCCGGGTGATTAAAGTTTAAAAGTTAACCCCAATAATTGTTTCTAACCCCACATCTTTGTAAAAGATCGCCGGGGAGGAAATACAACAACAGCATAGTTTTATATTGGCTTTGCAAAACCGAAAAAACTACAAACAACACGTGTCCGTATGAACACTGTTAGATGGGTACAGCCAACCCGCCGGGAATCAGAAGGAGCCTGAAACAGGCACCCCAGAGACGGAGTCCTGGGGAGCCACAGACACCCACTCGCCGGGGAAACAAGCCTGTTTTTAAACCACGCGTGGCCAAAACTCGGCAACCAGCCGGGTTTTTTCATGGTGTAACCGAGAAAAACCCGCTGGAAATAACCCACCCCGTCCAGATACCATCTGAACGCAACACAGGACCGAGGCGTAGCCAAAACACAACGAACGCCGGGCCCAACATAGTCCGTGGAATTAGCCAATACACAACTAACCCAGGACACATAAATAGTCCGTGGAATTAGCCAATACACAACTAAACCAGGACACACATCACACAGTAGTACATATTTAGAAAATAAATCAATAACACTTGTATATGTGGTAAAGCTACGAGAGGCTGGCTAGGCCTAGGCAGACGGATAACATTAACATGTCGGAATATAAACAAAAAGCACTGAATTATATCACAACAGGAACCACCGCCAACACACCACTGTAGCAAATACTTCCGGCAAAGGGAAGAACTGACTCGGGACCCAGAAAAAACTTCACTAAGTGAAGAAAAATACGCTGGGAACGTCAGCAAAAATACGCTACCTCACCAGAAAGATAAAAGGAAGCAATAACGCGTAATGAAAGCCGCCTGCATCACAAAGCTAGCTAACTGTGAAAAAGTTCACCTGTCCACAACCGGACCACGAGGGTACATCCGAAATAGATGCCCCAAACACACGACCCAAAATACACTGCACTGCGGGCAACCAGCCCAGGACCTCCTGCTACGCATATCCTAACCTTACTCGATACATCCCGGAGTAAACAACAACAACGCAGCAAATGCGGAACCAGCGGAGCGTGGATAGACACGTCCGGGCCGGCTGACCGCAGAGCAGAGAAGGAAGAATGACGCCTGAATCAGCGTCTGGTCAAAGATCCACACAAGTACATCTACGATATGATGGAAAGCTTATTGGATAATTATTCTTATTTTCTTTTTGTTTTTTATTTTTTACGAAGTTTTTTCGTAGTGAGAACCCAATTCATAATGACTGAAGCCATGAGTGAGGTCGCGTGCTCTCATGATGAAGGCTCCTCAGATTTTAAATGCTCTGCGCGGTAGATTCAAACTACGGTGGATTAGTGTTTGAAGAGGATGCCTTATGTAATAGGCATGTTCGTCAATGATGGAGGGGCCACTAATAAATACTACTGTATAATGCCCTGTGAAAGCGCAGCTCTTCTATTTTAACTGAACAAAATGCCTTTATATTGTCAAGTTGTTGGATGCATTTTGGATGCATTATTTATATATATATATATATATATATATATATATATATATATATACCCGGTATATATGTATGTATACTGTATATACATATATATATATATATATATACTGTATATATATATATATATATACAGTATATGTGTGTGTGTAGTATGTAGGCTATGAACCGTAAAACCGTGTAACTTCGGAAATTTTTCGAGTTTTTTTAACGATATCTCCTGACTGTAAACACAATATAGAGATATAACTAGGTAAAGTGATGTGTGGTGATAGTGCGCGGTAATCCAGGAAGCCTCCTAAAATTATCCCCCATAATAAGAGAGCTATCCTTATCCTAAATGGTGTACGAAGTCATCTTGAAAAGTGGCTAATTACTTTTTATCGCCAATGTCCGAAGTTACGACTCAAGTCCGAAGCGACATGGTTTTACGGAATGTAATTATTTGTATGTATGTGTGTATACCGGTATATACCAGGTTCAGATTATGCTGTTCAAATTTGATGTCCTCATTACAGAATGGACATATATAGTTTATTTGGAGTCAGTAAAACGAAGAATGACCAAAATTATCCATAATATTATATATCTTCCATATATAGAAAGGTTGAATAAATTGGTCTTGCACTCGTTACAGAGACCCATCTCGTCCAAATGCCTATCTAATTTTATCTTAAAGCTCTCTATCATTCTTGATCCCACTATAGCACTTGGTAGCCTATTCCACCTATCTACAACTCTGTTACCAAACCACTATTGGCCTATATCTTTTCTGAAACGAAATGTATCTATCTTGAAAACAATTGTTATAGTTTTTTCGCTATCACTGAGCTTTAGTACATTTTTCATGTCCCCTCTATTAATCCCACTAACCCACTTGAACACCTCTATCAAATCCCCTCTAACTCTGCGTCTCTCCACCCCTGTGGTCCAGTAGCAGCAGTTTGGCTGGCAGGCGAGCGTTTTTCTATCTTTCCTTCTCTCGTCCACCATTGTGACGTCAGCAGGCTGCGCGTGCGCCAACCTGTTGTATCTCTTAACCTTGGGCTACGCGACCACCAGTGGTGTCCCGTAGCCCAGCCTCAGTGGCTGTGCTGCGTCACACCACTGGTGGTGTCCCGTAGCCACTTCGTTAATCTTAAGGTCCCGAGAATCCAAGGACAGGGTAAGCAAACATTCTTCTTCACTGCCATCAAAGACTGGAACGACCTACCCCAGTCAGACCGTGAAAAGAGAACACTGTATTCCTTCAGACGTAGCCTGAAGGAACACCTGACTCAGACAGCTGCGAGAAGGGAGCACCAAGCTTATGTCTACTACTAAATACGACATAAGAGAGAGATAAACCAAACTTAAATTATTACTGATTACGGATTACTGATATTTACTGTAGGATGTAAGGTATCTTAAAATAACCCCCTAGAAATACTTTTTCTAAAGTATCTATTTCTTTATCCACCCCATTTCCCCAGCTAGGCAGCTAACCTAATCCCACAAGGACCTCAATGGAAATACGCCTAACGGCCATATTGGGCTATCCTTAGTTGGAATTATGCAAGGTTGGTACGTGTCATATTTGTAACATACTATGTGGTACCAACTCTATAAATTGCCAACTGAATAAATATTATTAGGGGTTCGTCCCCTACGGGGAACCCCTATTGTAATCATTAAACCAGGAATTTCATCCAAATGTTTCTTACGCGCCGGTTTCGACGCAATAACTCCAGAACCGCTTTTTGGATCGGGATCAAACTTTCACAAGAGGTGCCTTTTTGTATTGGGCAACTTTTGATATGCTAAACATCCGGCATGGTGGCCAAACAGGTCCGTGGCAGCCGATTTCCCGAAAAACTTGACGCCTAAATACCGTCTCTCCCACTCACAGGAAACGACTGGGCTTTGGCATACGCACTCCCCTACTAATGCTCCGCAAATTTTATAGAGAAGGTTTTGCTTTTGCACGTGGGTTTTTTTCCGGCAATCTTGAAAAAACCTCGAATTCCACTTAAAATTCCACATCTTGAAAACTACGCCGATGATCAGAGCCATGCTTGCGTAGTTGGGTGAGGCTCGCGATTCCGAACGTTTTGATACCAAAAAAATATAAATGGGTGGAATAGTTTGGCCGCAGCATTGAAAACTGTCTATTCTTAAATTACTTTAAAACCGAATTCGCTACCACACACAAAGTTTACCGTCTAGTCTATAGGCTTCCACGCATCCCCCAGTTTTGCTTAATAACATAATCTCTTTATTATTCAGTCCTAACTTTTGTTTTTTTTATTGAACTCTCTCAAAACCGTTCGAGTCCCTACGAATTCCAGCAATTATTTAGCCAACCTACCTATACATACCTACCCTACCAAATAATAATGATAAATTCAAATTTATTTTTGGTAAATGACAGAGTATTGGCTAAGGTTTTTAACAATTCCTCCCTTTGCCAAATGCTTAGTTTAATAACAATGATATGGACCTTTAAAGTTTTGGCAATTGCCTGTGTGACTCCTATTTTAACCCTCCTAAATTGTTACCACGAAATACCGCTAGATCCTTTCTCAAAAGTCGCTAGCATGTTGCTACATAGCCAAACAATGTTAGGATAATGCTGCAATTTCTAAAGAGTTTTGGTTTGTTTGTTTTGCAAATTTTACAATGTAGTATGACTAGAATGTCTGAAATTTTCAAATTATCCCTAGTAAATGTCTCTAGATATAAAAGAAATGGCTGCTAGATTGAAGTAAATAGCTCTACATTTAGCGGTAATATGTATGCTTTACAACTGGCACCACTGCAACCACCACCCAGTGTGTCTCCACAAAATACCGCTAGATCCTTTCTCAAAAGTCGCTAGCATGTTGCTACATAGTCAAACAATGTTAGAATAATGCTGCAATTTCTAAAGAGTTTTGGTTTGTTTGTTTTGCAAATTTTACAATGTAATATGACTAGAATGTCTGACATTTTTAAATTATCCCTAGTAAATCTCTCTAGTTATGAAAAAATGGCTGCTAAATTGAAGTAAATAGCTCTACATCTAGCGGTAATATCTAGCGATACAACTGGCAACACTGCCTAGCCATTCCCTCCTATCTTCTACCTCCCTCATATGTATCAACAACCACTCTAGTGAACTTTCGGTATTTAGTTTATTCAGCTTAATACTATTTATCCACATAAAATAGAAACCTATCACGATTGTTGTCTAATACAACCATAGATAATGCTATTACATATTATTTGAACATGAGGTCGAATTTAGCAGTTGTGTTTACCTTGAACAGTAATTGACAGTCTGTGACAGAACCGAAAGCTTCTCTTGCCGTGTAGTACTCAAAGAAAGCAGGGGTAATTAAGCCAAGTCAGAGATGCAGAGGTAACTTTCACAATGCATTATAACCCTAGACAGACATCAATATACCACTAAATCAGACAAATATCACTACAAAAGAGATAGGAAAATATTATATTAATGTCCTAGGTATTTGAAATTATGCAAATGAGTAAAATCCATTATGATATAATGATAATGGGATTGATTAGTAGCTGGCAACAGTGTTGCACAAAATATTCTGAACGTATGCAAACTTCGGAGTATTTATCCCATTAATATATACATCTATCACTATTTAAATGTAATACAACCATACACAGTGCTATTACATATTATTTGAACATAATATAGGATGCTCTTTCCTTTAAACCATTTTCTATATCTATTCAAGAAAAATATAGGCCTAGCCTAGGCAGCGCTACCGGTAGGTACTAATTTATCAGTTCGAATTTTGATTGAGAGTGGGATTAGGCCTAGGCCTAGCCTAGGGCTTAACATGGGATACTGTTTGGGCAGGGGCGTAGCTAGAGATTTGGAGGCCCAGGGGGCTTGGTGCCTGGAGGGGCCCCCTCCATGGTTTGGGGGTGGGGGTGGCGAGCGAAGCGAGCCTAATCAGCTGGGGGGTTCGGGGGGGCGCTGTAAGCCCCCCCCGAGAAAATTTTAGAATAATAATGCTACCTAGGTGCATTTTGACGATATCCATGACTCAATAGTGGGGTACTGGTAATAATTTAATATACAATTAATTATTATATCACCGTTATCTAATGGATTAGGAATACATGTACAATGGATGGTACAATACTGTAAAACATATACCACTTTGATGAACTCTTTCTCTTTGTCGTTCATTAGGCATGTCTGAAATAAGAATATAAAATAATACTAATAAAATAATAAAAAATAATAATGTACATGAAACGTGATAACATTAAAATATTATTTCAACCCCACCACTGGCGTTAGGGAGTTAAAATAGGCGTCATTGGTAGGCCTAATCAAGCTATGCATTACCTCAAATCTCAATACTGGGGGCCTCTTCTTGAGAACCCCAGTAACTTGTTAGAAAGCTTACCAACGTTTGCACCTGACCCTGAACCAGCCAAAGGGCTAGATTAACCTACAATTACAAACGAGTATTCAATGCTCACAACTGTGTTCCTTCTTATTTCACAGTTCCTGGGCTTGATATGTACAGCCACCATAGCCTATAGCCTATATGGAAGGCGTATGGTAGCATAAATAAAAGTGATCCAGAGTCTAAATTTGAAAGAATGAGTCATAGTGCTCATAGCCTAACCAAGGTAGCCTACACTCTACACCATTAATGTTGCCTCTCTATGCTCTATTTTAGCTGATGTATTGCACCCATACTTAATTGGCTAATATTAAACGACTATGCATCTTTTTCACGATAAAGCTAAGGTTTAGTAAGACCATAAACATTGTATAGGCTATGTTAGGCCCCCTACAGTTCGAGAAATAAATATGAGACCAAAACATAGTCCTACAAATTTCAAGGCCTAAATATTTAGCACTTTAGAAGTTTAGCCTACTCTACAAATATCTTCGATACCACTCAACTTTCTCACAAGGTTAAGTACATAGGTTATCTATGAAATATAGCTATCGATTTGACCATTACAGTTCACGAAAAAGAAAATATTACCGAAATTTTTGGTTCATATATTTATATATAATTGTATGTAGGCCTAATCTTCGATTATACACTCAACTTACTAACAATCACCATGTTTCTTGTTGTCAAATTAGGCTATATCTTATTATTCCTTTACACATGCTTACGAAAAACACAGTATATTAACCAACTGTCAAACTCAATAGTGCTATTTTGTAATGTATATAAAGTATAATCATTAGGCCTACCAGGCTACCTGTCCTATAGGCAGTGTGTCCTAAGCAAGTGGCGGGTAGGAGGCTAGGAGCGAGAGCTACGTTGTTTCCCAGTTCAGTTCAGTTCAGTTGGAATTCGGGAAGTTTAGCCTTAACGTCGGCACTTCCCTAAGAGGTTTTGTTATTTTTCTTTTTGTGACTTTGTGACGTGCTCATTTGTTTAAAAATAAATATATCTCATTTTTCATCCCTTTTTCTGAAATCTTCTTTCTTCTCTCTTCAGTCTTGTTTCTTCTCTCGTCTTCCTTCATTCTTGTTCACTAGCACCCCCTTGCACCGCCAAATCAATACTGATGGAGTGATCGTTATTTTTCTAGTTTTAAATACCCATGACGTCGCAGGATAGAAGAAAAGAAAGAGGTTAAATCAGAAAAAAAACACATGGTGTTTATTTTACTCATTATTAATATTACTTATATATACAGTATATACTATTAGTATAATTAATATTATTTTCAGATCCATTTGGGGGCCCCCTTCTCTTGGGGGACCGTGGGGCGATTTCAAACAGCCCCCTCCCGCTCCCCCCCCCCATTAGCTACGCCACTGTGTTTGGGGTTTGGGAATAGACTGAGGCTGCTTTATGCCTAATTAGGTAAAATTATTCAAATCGAGACAATTGCACAGCCTAGGCCTATTAAGCAAATATTTTACCAATCTACAATAGGCCTAGTCTATTCGCTGTAAGTAGGCAAGAAATCATGACCTAGGCTATAACCTCTGTAACTAAAAAACAACTAGGCCTAGAGTGATCAAGCTAATATGTGAATTATTATATGTCGACCATTTGGGAAGAGTCAGTCAAGGAATAGCCTAGATGTGGAAATTTGCAGCCAATTTGCTCTAGCCCTATTTGATATACAGAGGTTAGAGGTCATTGTTGAGGCCCCCCCCCTCATGACATATTGTCATCATCTTATATATTGCCAGCAGGGGGCAAATAGGCCTAACCGAAAAAAATCGCCGTCAAAATAGACGCGAACTTAACCACGGCGATCGACACATGTAAACACGGCGGTGGAGCGGCGACGAAAGCTTGCCATCATGTTCCCGTCTATTTTGAATTCCATTGGATACAATAATATGTTGAGGGGGGAAAATAGGCCTAACCAAACTGCGGCGATCGACCATGTAAACATGACGGCGGCGGCGGCGGTGGACGCTTGCGATCATGTTCCCGTCTATTTTGACTGCCATTGGATACAATAATATGTTGAGGGAAGGGCTTTGCGGCAATTTTTTTGGTTGTTTGCCCCCTACTGGCAATATATATGATGATAACATGTCATGGGGGGGTGAGGGGGGGCTTTCAACATATTATTGTATCGAATGGCATTCAAAATAGACAGGAACATTATCCCAAGCGTCCAACGCCGACACCGCCGCGGCTGCTGAAGAACAAGGAAATTAGCAGTAGATTTCATTGTGAACTGGAGGAAATTAATAGAAATAAGGAAGCTAGGCATAGCGATGTAAATAGTCAATGGAATTTCCTTAATAATGACAATTATATGTATAGGTATAAAGTAAAAGCAATATATTTTACATAATTTATTGCATATCATACATATTTAAACAAATATATATTAAAAATAGTTTAACCACACCACTGAGTTCCCCCAAAATACTCTAATAGGGCTGGCCTGAAGAATTAGATCAAGATGGACAACCAATCAACACATGATAGGTAGGGAAGGGCAGGTTAACAACGGCGATCGACAAATGTAAACATGACGACCGTACACTCGGAAACTACATCCATCCCCATTAGCCTAACCTAACAACCTTACCTAACCTATCCTAGTATTATGGCTGGAGGCTGCCGCCCCCTAGACCCAGTACGTTGGATACAAAACTAACCCTCACGTAACACCTAGTATATGTCCCTAGTACCCAGTACGTGGGATACCAAGCTAACCCTCACATAACACCTAGTATATGTCCCTAGTACCTAGTATTTGGGATACAATACTAACCCTTATAACACCTAGTATATGTCCCTAGTACCCAGTACGTGGGATACAAAACTAACCTTCACCTAGCATATGTCCCTCACTCAGTACACCATTCACCCTCACTACCGTTCGTGAGTCTTCATACATCTTCATTATCACACGCACCAGCCACTCCTCTACGCCAAATTTTCTCCTAGCCTACTGCACAACTTCTTACTTTCAGTAGCGACGTGATTTTCCGGGCCCGTCGCAAGACCACCGTCTCAACCGAGCCGTCGCAAGATCATCACAGGACAGGAAAAACAACACAGGCTTGCTCCAAGCCAGCACACATCTTACAAATATATAGGCTAGGCTATACAACTTCCATTTCATCGGAATAACATTCACCGCCAATTTAATTATCATAAGGATTATATAAATGCAATTCTGATATGAAAAAACAGTCGGTAAATAGCATAGCCTAGGCCTAGTCAAAGCTGGGGTTTGTTGTTGTTTCGTGGACAAAATTTAGCCAAGCGTACTGTCCCACATTAATTTATTATCAACAATTGGATATACGTTACTGTGGGCTTTTATTACTCTACTTCCTAATAATAGGCAAGTAAATTATAACATAATGTTTGGATAAACAAATATACCGAAATAAATTAGAATGGAGAAACAGAAAGTTGAGTGAGATGTTTCAGCTTGCCGTCAACCCAGCTCCGGAGCTCTTTTGCCGTCGCAAGAGAATATTGGTGTCTCGCTTGCTAAAGGTGGGCTTGCGACGGGACCAGAAAAACAGTTTTTCGGGTAGATCTTGCGACGGTGGTCTTGAGACGGGACCGGAAAAACACCTCTTAGATATCTTTCCTGCAGCTGCCTGACTATGAAGTTATCATACCTTCAAAGACTCTCTCACACTCACAGACCTTCATGACTTGGCCAAGCATTTTCAGGCCTCTTATAGCAGTTGCAAGGGGAGCCTAACTCTGAAATCACTAGATAGTGCCTCCAGAACCATAAAAAAGAGGAGAGGGCTTAATTAACACACTTCCCTGTTGGACTCCGACGCGAACTGAAAACTCATCACTCAGTACCCTCACGTAACACCTAGTATATGTCCCTAGTACCCAGTACTTTGGACACAAAACTAACCTCCACCTAACACCTAGTATATGTCCCTAGTAACCAGTACATGGGATATAAAGCTAACCCTTACCAAATATCTAGTACCGTACTGTATATGTCAATCCAAGGTCCTCCTGCTAACGAAGAAGTTCCTGAGGTTGGCGGGGCGTATCCGTCGACTGCGGGGCATGGGTGCCCTCCCCTGAAATCTACGATGTCCCCGTCCTCCCTGTGAAACCTCTCCACCCTGGGGTCCTTTCCGCCCGGATAGGGTGACATAAGCTTCACAGCTTCACTACCCTATATCCTCAACAAGAAGTACTGTATATGTCCCTCACTCAGCTGTACACCTTTCACCCTCACTACCGTTCGTGAGTCCTCGTACATCTTCATTATCACATGCACCAGCCACTCCTCAACGCCAAGTTTTCTCCTAGCCTACTGCACAACTTCTCTGGCCACCTTATCAAAGGCCTTCTCCCGGTCTGCAAACACAACATCAGATCCCTATCTTTTAAGTACATACAGTACATACAGTATCTTTCCCTTATCATACCTTCTAAGACTCTCTCACAGACCTTCATGACTTAGTCAAGCATTTTCAGGACCCTTATAGCAGTTCCCAGGGGAGCCCAACTCTGAAATCACCAGATAGTGCCTCCAGAACCATAAAAAAAAAGAGGAAAGGGCTTCATTAACACAGAGCCCTGGTGGACTCCGACGCGAACTGAAAACTCATCACTCAGTACCGGTACATCTTTCACCCTCACTGCCGTTTGTGAGTCCTCATACATCTTCATTATCACACAAATACCTTCATGACTTGGATTGTGCCGTGTCCTAGCATGAAACCAAACTGCATTTCGTCAATATCATACCTTCAAAGACTTTCTCACAGACCTTCATGACTTGATCAAGTATTTTCAGGCCCCTATAATTTTCCCTATCCAATGAGTCCCCTTTGCTCGTATACAGTATATAATATACTTTTGTGCCATTCATCAGAGATTACTTCCTCTCTGATGATGAAGTTAATTAGCTCATTGAACACACCTACTCCTTTCTCACCTGAGGCCTTAATCATCTCGGCTAGAATGCCAGAGCATCCTGCAGCTTTTCTGTCCTTCATTAAGTTATTGCACTGCTTACAAAAGCTGGCACAATCACAGGGAGGGGGGAGTATTGGCTTTTCGTTGCTAAGCTTCTCTATTCCATTCAAATTCCATGTTGAATAATCTTTCGTAGTGTATCACAAACTTATTTTACACTGGAAAATAATGCATGAGGAGGGCTGGGTAGGCCTATTAGTATTTTGTGAAATAACTTAAATTAGGTTAGGCTATAGTATACTTCATTAGGTTATTAGGCCTATGAGAAACCAGGCCTAGGCCTAGCTTAATTTTATTTCACTGCTCAACATATTTTTTTTTTTTTTTGCTTTTGAGCTCTGCATAGGGCTATATTCAGGTAGGCTTGGGTTTTAGTAAAATTGCAATAGGCTATGCTACATATTTTTACTTCTATTGGAAAGCACAGGCCTACACAATAGTACACATGTTAAAGAATTTAACCTAGCCTACCACAATTTAGCCTAGACTGAAAGAACAAACAAAAATAGGCTAGGCTAATTGCAGCTAAATAATTTAGCCTAGCCTCACCAATTTTTAGCCTAGACTGAAAAAACAAAACAAAAATAGGCTAATTGCAGTTTTGGTAAGAGTTGTAGTTGTGGGCATACCAAGAGCTTTGTTTATATAGCCTAGTCGCACGCTCGCAGTTAGGCCTACATTCGCTTCTAATTTAACTGCTGGGGTAAACTTGGTAAAGCCACCCGCAATCCGCCGGCCGGTAACAAAACAATTTACCCAACGCCTGGCCGTGAGATACAATAATGGGTTGAAGGGGCTTTATCCCCCTATGACTTATTGTCATCATCATCTATATCACCAGCAGGGGCAAATAACCACAGTCAAATTAGACGCGAATGTAACTGCGAGCGTGCGACTACGTAAATAAAGGGGACGATAGACCCGCTAACACAACTCTTAACGCATTTTTTCCTAATGTATTAGATTTTTTTATATTTATGACCTCAACAGTTGAAAGATGACAATTTTATGGTTTATTTTAGGCTATACAAAAACATTTGCTTTGTAACTTAGATACTCATATTTATGCTTATAATTGCAGTATGAGTGGGTTTTTTCTTTTTATATGTAGGCCTAGGCTAAACAAATGTTAGTTTTTGTTTGATAGGCTAAACTAGGCTGAATTTATGCTAATAAATATTAATTGGAGGGAGCAAATCTGTCAAGGAATAGCCTAGATGTGGAAATTTACAGCCAATTTGCTCTAGCCCTTTTTGAGATACAGAGGTTAGAGATCGTTGGATACAATAATATGTTGAGGGGGTCAATCGCCCCCCATGACATATTGTCATCATCATATATATTGCCAGCAGGGGGCAAATAGCCTAGGCCTAGCCTAACTACAACAAAAATCGCCGTCAAAATAGACGCGAACTTATATTAACTACGGCGATCGACCATTGCCCGCACCGGCCGTCCCCCGGTTATTGTTGAGGTCCTGAGGAACCGTATGACTTTGACGAGCTCTTCCCTCCGCTGTCTCCGCATCCCATGTATCGTCGTACGGTACCCCTTCCCCTCCACATCCTACATCTGGTCGTTCTACATATGCCTCCTAAGCCTCGCCTCGTCCCGTCACTGAGCATGTGGATGGGCGTCCCTTTCTGGCTTCAAAGATGGATTCCTTCCGACAGCTCCTACTGGATTGTCTGGGGTTGGTTGATAAGGGCACCTCGCTTCAAGACATTGCTCTGGCCCTAGTACCGTGGTTTGTAGGTCTCTGGTTCACCACCTGATGACCTGCTATTGGGTTGTTGCCTTTACAGTGTTACGGTTCTACGAATGACCTAGAATGAAAGTGACACGGTGGTGAATTTTAACCTTAACTATAAACTAATTTAATTGTGACATAGGATCTCCGCGACCGCGAACTTATATTAACTACGGCGATCGACCATTGCCCGCACCGGCCGTCCCCCGGTTATTGTTGAGGTCCTGAGGAACCGTATGACTTTGACAAGCTCTTCCCTCCGCAGTCTCCGCATCCCATGTATCGTCGTACGGTACCTCTTCCCCTCCACATCCTACATCTGGTCGTCCTACATATGCCTCTTAAGCCTCGCCTCGTCCCGTCACTGAGCATGTGGATGGGCGTCCCTTTCTGTCTTCAAAGATGGATTCCTTCCGACAGCTCCTACTGGATTGTCTGGGGTTGGTTGATAAGGGCACCTCGCTTCAAGACATTGCTCTGGCCCTAGTACCGTGGTTTGTAGGTCTCTGGTTCACCACCTGATGACCTGCTATTGGGTTGTTGCCTTTACAGTGTTACGGTTCTATGAATGACCTAGAATGAAAGTGACACGGTGGTGAATTTTAACCTTAACTATAAACTAATTTAATAGTGACATAGGATCTCCGCGACTACGGTAGGGCCGGAGTGGGCGAGTATTCGCCTGAGGTTGCCCCAAGACAAGACAAGACAAAATTCTAGTGCTGGTTTTACTCAGATTTTGTGAGTTTTAATTTAGCCTAGCCTAGGCCTAAGAGTTCAGAAAATTTGCAAAATGCACCCCATACTAGCCTACCCATAGCCTAATAGGCCTAGTGATTCTTTTTTGGCAGACCACCCACAAATTTTCATATAGCCTAGGCCTAGGCTAGCCTAAGTTCTGGAATGCATGTTGGAATAGCCTTCCTATAAACTGTAGGCTAGGCTACTTCCTTTTAATTTAAGTTTGATTCTTTGGAAAAATCTATTAGGCCTAGACCAGGGCAGGAAAGTAACATTTAAAATGACGTGTAAAAAGTCGCCCATAAACGGCGGGCCGCTATGTTATTGTAATTTGGGAGCTTATTTCGTCTGTTGATTGACTTTGTCCTTAATTGGGGATCCTATGAATTAGCACAGATGATGATGACTTACCGTACATCATAATACGTGACGGGCCGACGTGGGGGTGCAGAGCCGCAGAGACCCCCTCAACATATTTGGTGTCTCACAGTAACTTTTAATGGGATGGATGTAGTTACCGGGTGTACGGTCGTCATGTTTACATAGGGCGATCGTCGCGGTTAACTTCGCGTCTATTTTGACGTCAATTTTTTTCGGCATATTTCATTTTATTCACTTCCTTTTATATTTAGGCTATAATCTAGCTTTGGCACGACAATAACCCTAACCTAGTCTTTCTTAAAGATTCTTCTAATCTTCCAGTAGCCTATAGCCTAATTTAGGTCATTTTTAAAGGCACACAATTATATGGTTGGTATTTTAAACGACACTACTGCAGCATTATGAGAAACAATTTATTAGAGATAATAGGCAACAATAGATTCGCCATATTTTTCTCCATAAGCTATAGTCCGCATGGAGGATTTTCGTTATCGACAAATTGAAAAAATTCCCACTTCACAGACAAAATAGACAAATACACCAAAAATTGGGGTGTGGGGGCAGCAGCCCCCACCCATAATAGCCTACTATAATAGGTTAGGTAAGGTTGTTAGGTTAGACTAGGCTAATATCCTTTCAAAGGGGTATAGGCCTATTAAACACTAGGATAGCCTATACCTGGTCAAGGGTAAGTCCTGCTGTAGTCAACTTGAATTCTACCTTAAATTGTAATATTAGACTAGGCATAGCCTATAGAAAAAATAGCCTAGCCTACTTATTTATTGTAGCCTATAATATAGGCCTAGCCGGGTAGAATGTAGAGTTCGGGCATACCGCCACCATTGTTTACACTGCGTAGAGCGGCGACGGAAGCTTGCCATCATGTTCCCGTCTATTTTGACTGCCATTGGATACAATAATATGTTGAGGGGAGGGCTTTGCGGCAATTTTTTTGGTTGTTTGCCCCCTACTGGCAATATATATGATGATGACAACACGTCATGGGGGCAAAGCCCCCCCTCAACATATTATTGTATCCAATGGCATTCAAAATAGACAGGAACATTATCGCAAGTGTCCGACGCCGACACCGCCGCCGTAATGTTTACATATGTCGATCACCGTGGTTAAAGGCTGGTTCACACATAGCCGAGTCGGTGCGTGAGTCCAACACGAGTCACACTCGTCGATTATCGCCGTCGCTGGAGGCTGAGTCGGCCGCGAGTAGCAATTGTTCCCGAGTCAAGGAGAGTGTAACACGAGTTAACTCGATTCAATACGAGTCAACACGTGTTCATGCAAGAGTCTGTACGAGTAGCTGAGAGTCAAAACGAGTGTAACACGAACCCAACACGAGTGTCAAAAATTTGAAAAATAATGGCCACATTCCAGGGCACGTAAACAAAAAGTATGGACGAGTCAACGCGATTGTTACACGGATCAACACAATTTTTATACGGATCAACACGAAAGACAACGCGTTGACTCTCGTTGGATCTCTGTTGCACACGTGTTGACTCGTGTTACATCCGTGTAAACTCTCGTTGATTCTTCCTACATTTTTGAAATAACGGTATTTCAAATGACACTTGCTTTTTCGTGTTACACTCGTGTTTTTTTCTCAGTGGATCGTGTTTACTCTTGTTTACTCGTGTTTTCACTTGTGTTTGAATCGTGTAAACTCTGGCATCATGGGGGCACCAAATTTTGGCACTCACATTCGTGCTTTCTACTCTTGTTGATACGTGTTGCATGTGTGTTACATACGTGTTGTTGTGTAGACACGTGTTGCTTCGTCAACGTCGAAATGATGACGAAAAGCACGAATCACCAAAGAGTGTTACACGAGTTTACACGAGTCAACACGAGTTAACACGAATAACAAAGAGTTATTCAGAGTCAAACACGAGTTAACACGTATGTACACGAGTCTACACGTATGTAGGCCACACTCATGGGTACTCGCCACGGGACCCAAAAATTTCATGCATGCATGAAATTTTTGGACCCCGTGGCGAGTACCCACAAGTGTGTCGAGTATACACGAGCGTAGCACGAGTCTATACGAGTGTTGAGGAGTATCGACGAGTCATTGCTGAATAGCAAAATTTCATCACTCGTGTTGGACTCGCGCACCGACTCAGCTATGTGTGAACCAGCCTTTAGTTCGCGTCTATTTTGAAGGCGTTTTTTTCGGTTATTTGCCTCCTGCTGGCAATATATATGATGATGACAATATGTCATGGGGGGGTGACCCCCCTCAACCTATTATTGTATCCAAAAGCAGTCAAATAGACGGGAACATGATGGCCAGCATCCGCCGCCGCTCCGCGTAGTGTAAACAAGGCTGGCGGTACACCCGAACTCTACATTCTACCCCACTAATTTTCCAACTAGCATAACCGATGATTATCAATGATCAATCCCAGTCAGAAACGTCCATGCTTCCCTCCCATAAGTCAATGTCGGGATTACCACACTGTCATGCAAGGACTTCTTTACTTCCATGCTGATCACCCTATTTCTTCTTATTGCTTTCAGAGTTCCTACAACGCTCTTCCCCTGTTACACTTTCTCCCACACTTCTTCATCCATAGGCCTACTCACATCTTTACTCAACACACTGCCCAAATACTTAAATGAGCTGACATTCTTCATAGCCGTTCAACCTCACTTCACACTCTATGGTTGCACCCCTTTCAATGACCATAATATTGCTCTTCCTAGCATTTACCTCCAGATTCCGTTTTTCACACACTGTTCCAAACATATTTACCTGACCCTCCAACTCCCATTCACTATCGCTCATCAGAACTGTGTTGTCAGCAACAGTAGTACCGGTACTGTACTGTTGAGGCAACTTCCACTCGTTTCCTTCCCTTATCAGCGGTACACCAACATCCGCTGCTCTTCCTTGTATTTCTTTCATGACTCCATCCATATACTGTACTGGTATATATTGAACAACCATCGGGACATCACATACACCCTTGCTTTAACCCAACATTCAGATTAAAGAACTCGCTCTGTTAATTATCCACACATACTGACACCTTTGCACCCTCATACATGCTCTTAATTGCTTTCAGCAACTTGCCATCTACTCCGTATATTTTCAGTACCGGTACCGGTACTTTCCACATACCTTCTCTATCAATTCTGTCATAGGCCTTCTCCAACTCCATAAATGCAGCATACAACTTTTGTCGCTTCTCCAGATATTTCTCCACAACACATTTCCGGGCAAAAATCTGAGCCTACACATCCTCTTCCCTTCCTAAGATGACTACAGTATGCTAACCGTTTCCCCAGCAATACTGACTGAAAATGCCCAAATATATTGCATGTCCTCTTCAGATTTATCTAAAATATGTAAAATTACACCAAATACCACTACAGTAGCACTGAAATCAATAAAACTCACTAACAGGATAAATAAATGGAAGAAATACTCCAAAAGATTAATATGTTAACCCTTTACCCAGCAATACTGACTGAAAATGCCTAAATAGATTGCATGTGCTCTTCAGATTTATACATACATACGTACATAACATTTTAAGACTGAGTGCTCCACACAGATGTGCAGTTTCAGTCTCTTTTCCTAATGGCGGCGTTCCAGGCAACCCTGTTAAGGGATGCTTTACTTGTCAAGTTTTTGGATTTGAGATCGGCACGTATAGTCCGATCCCAGGTCTTACTCGGTCCACCCCTTGGTGCAGCTCCCTCCACAATCGCAGACCTGCATCTTTTCACCCAATTTTGTTCATCCATTCTCTCCACATGTCCATACCATCCCAGTTTACTTGTACGCATCTCCTCGCTAATACTCTTTATACCTAAACGTCTCTTCAGCTCATCATTTGTTATTCTGTTGACATCCTTTATCTGAAATATGTAAAATTACACCAATTACCAACTACATTACCAACAAATTTAATAAAGTACACTAACAGGATAAAGAAAATGTAAGAAATAGCCCTAAAGATGAATTTATCTATCTATCTATTGACGGACGCCTTGATCCCCGAAGGATTGGCCACGAACGAAACACCCCTATGCACCTCTGTCCCCAGTCAGTCGACGCCCCTCCTCCCATCCAGCACCGCTTTCACGCATATACTTCTTAACTCCATCCTTCCACCTCTCTCTCGGTTTATTTCTCCCTCTGTCCTTCCACCTCACTCGTACACGCTCTTAGTCATTCTCTCGCTTCCCATACGTTCCACATGGCCGAACCATCTCAAGGTGTTCTTTTTCGCACTTTCCAGTACATTCACACCACACCTCTCTCGTACATCCTCATTCTTCTGTCTATCCCTCCATGTAACTCTGCACACACTTCTCAAGTAACTCATTTCCATCCCTTTCACTCTTGGTTTGAATCTCTCCAACAACGTCCATGCTTCGCTTCCGTAAGTCAGTGTCGGGATTACCACACTGTCATGCAATGACTTCTTCAGTTCCATGCTGACCACCCTATTTCATGTTACTGCTTTCAGCATTCCTACAACCCTCTTCCCCTGTTGCACCCTCTCCCACACTTCTTCATCCATACTCCCATCTTTACTCTGTACACTGCCAAGATACTTAAATGAGCTGACAATCTCCATAGCCTGACCGTTCAACTTCACCTCACACTCTGTGGCTTCACCCCTTTCGAAGACCATAACCTTGCTCTTCCCCGCATTTACCTTCAGATTCCATTTTTCGCACACTGTTCCAAAAATATTTACCAGACCCTGCAACTCCCATTCATATCATCAGCAAACAGCAGTACACAAACATCCACTGCTCTTCCTTGTATTTCTTTTATGACTCCATCCATATACTGTATATATAGAACAACCATCTGGACATCACACACCCTTGCTTTACCAAACATTCAGATCAAAGAACTCCCTCTGTTCATTCTTCACACGTACTGATACCTTTGCACTCTCATACATACTCTTCACTGCTTTCAGCAACTTGCCATCTACTCCATATATTCTCAGTACAGTACTTTCCACATACCTTCTCTATCAACTCTGTCATTCCACTCGTTGCCTTCCCTTATTAGTGGTACACCAACATCCACTGCTCATCCTTGCATTTCTTTTATGACTCCATCCATATACAGTTCAGTATATATTGAACAACCACGGGGACATCACACACCCTTTCTTTAACCCAAAATTCAGATCAAAGAACTCGCTCTGTTCATTCTCAACACATACTGACACCTTTGCACCCTCATACATGCTTTTCACTGCTTTCAGCAACTTGCTATCTGCTCCGTATATTCCAAGTACTTTCTACATACCGGTACCTTCTCTATCAACTCTGTCATAGGCCTTCTCCAAGTCCATGAAGGCAGCATACAACTTTTGTCCCTTCTCAAGATATTTCTCCACAACATATTTCAGGGCAAAGATATGAGCTACACATCCTATTCCCTTCCTATGATGAATACTGTATGTTAACCGTTTCCCCAGCAATATTAACTGAAAATGCCCAAATATATTGCATGTGCTCTTTTGATTTATCTAAAATATGTAAAATTATACCAAATACCAACTACATTAGCACAAAACTCAATCGATCACAGAAACAGGATACAAACATAGAATAAATACCCCAAAAGATGAATACGTTAACCCTTTCCCCAGCAATACTTACTGAACATGCACAAATAAATTGCATGTGCTCTCCAGATTTAGCTGAAATATGTGAAATTACACCAAATACTAACTACATTAGCACAAAAATCAATCAAGCACTTTAACAGGATAAATAAAATGGAAGAAATAGCCCAAAAATGAATTTATCTATAGCCTACCGGTATATATTGCCGGATTGGGTTCTAGTCATGTGGTGATGGGCTGGTCTATCAGAGTGAGAACTGAGCGATCTCTGCCATACCCATAGCTTACTCTGACTGTTCCTTTTACTTATATATTTTCTAGATCTCAAGTGACGGCGTCTCATCCGTGGATTGACCTCCCAATCTACAGTACCAAGATTGGAAGCCAAAGCGTCACATTTTTCCTTTGCCCCTCAACTTTCTCTTCATAATTGCTGAGGGGCACAGGGCCCTGGGTGGGACTTTGGTTTCCCGGGCGTTTCCGCACCCTCCTCAGCTCCCCGCCATGGAGTGGCTTCGGTCACCCAGGCTTTATTGTGGTCGGCAGGGAGGGTTCTGTGGGGGCGCTCGGTTATGGCCTTGGCCTTGCTCGGGGCCTTGGGGCTGTTCGGCCAGGCAGCTTGGGGAACAACAACAACAACAACAATATTGCCGGACACCTTGATCCCCGAAGGGGTGACCATGAACGAAACGCCTGCGTATTTCAAGCTCGCTTGAGTTATCACTCGATCGTCTTTTAGAGCTTTTTGGCCCGGGGTAATTACCACACCATCGCGTCATAAGGAGTTTGAGGGGGTTAAATTGCTAGATACATAGAGGAAGAGGAATGCCAAGTAAAGCTAAACAAAAATATATAAGATATTTTTAACATCTATCTATCATCTATTGCCTGACGCCGTGATCCCCGAAGGGGTGGCCAAGAACGGACCGCCCCCATGCACCTCTGTCCCCAGTCAGTCGACGCCCCTCCCCCCAACCAGCACCGCCTTCGTTCATGTACTTCCTCACTCCATCCTTCCACCTCTCATTCGGTCTATCTCTCCCTCTCTGTCCCTCCACCTCGCTCTCATACACCCTCTTCGTCATTCTCTCTCGCTTTCCATACGTTCCATATGGCCGAACCATCTCAAGTTGTTCCTTTTCACACTTTCCAGCACATCTACCTCCACACCACACCTCCTTCTTACTTCCTCATTAGTCTGTCTATCCCTCCATGTAACTCCGCACGCACTCCTTAAGTAATTCATTTCCACTGCTCTCACTCTTGGTCTGAGTCTCTCAACCAACGTCCATGCTTCGCTTCCGTAAGTCAGTGTCGGGATTACCACACTGTCATGCAAGGACTTCTTCACTTCCATACTGACCACCCTATTTCTTGTTACTGCTTTTAGCGTTCCTACAACCCTCTTCCCCTGTTGTACCCTCTCCCGCACTTCTTCATCCATAGTCCCATCTTTACTCAACACACTGCCCAGATACTTAAAAGAGTTGACGATCTCCATAGCCTGACCGTTCAGCTTCACCTCACACTCTGTGACTTCACTCCTTTCGAAGACCATAACCTTGCTCTTCCCCGCATTTACCTTCAAATTCCGTTTTTCGCACACTGTTCCAAACTCATTTACCAGACCCTGCAACTCCCATTCATTATCACTCATCAGAACTGTATCATCCACAAACAGCAGTATAGGTAGCTTCCACTCAATTCCCTCCCTTTTCAGCGATACACCAACATCCACTGCTCTTGATAGTATTTCTTTTATGACTCCATCCATATATACAGTAAACAACCACGGGTACATCACACACCCCTGTTTCAAACCAACATTCAGGTCAAAGAACTCGCTCTGCTCACTCTCCACACGTACTGCCGCCTTTACACCCTCATACATGCTCTTCACTGCTTTCAGCAACTTCCCCTCTACTCCGTATATTCTAAGTACTTTCCACAAACCTTCTCTATCCACTCTGTCATAGGCCTTCTCCAAGTCCATAAAGGCAACATACACCTTTTGTTTCTTCTCCAGATACTTCTCCACAACACAATTCAGGGTAAAAATCTGATCTACACATCCTCTTCCCTTCCTAAAAACCTCCCTGCTCGTCGCCTCTCCATTTCTCCGTTCTCACTCTCACTCTCTCAATCACTACCGGTACCCTACTGTATACCTTCCCTACTACGCTTAGAAGACATATTCCTCGGTGGTTACCACACACTCCTCTTTCCCCTTTGCCCTTATATAGGGGGACTATTATGCCAGTCTTCCAGTCATCGGGTGCACTCCCCTTCTCCCATGCTAGTTTGCACATTTTCCATACCCATTCTATCACTATCTCACCACCATACCTCAACATTTCCCCACACTCCATCTGTTCCTGGTGCTTTCCCCAACTTCACTCTTTTCATGGCTTCCCACACTTCTGACCTCCTGATCCCCACCTCCTCCTCCACTACTTCTCTTCTTCTCCCTCCCATACCATATCCAGCTATGTTTGCTGGCTCTTCATTCCTTACATTTAGCAACTCACTGAAGTACTCCCTCCATCTCGACTCTCTCTTGCTTCTCGGCTAGCATTCTCCCATTCTTATCTTTCACACCCTTACTGTTTCCCTTGCTACCTTCCCTAACTTTCTTGACTTCTTCCCAGAACAGTTTCTTACTCTCCCTCCATTTTACACTCAGGTGCTCGTTTCTGTCTCTCGGAATCTTCATTCCCTCTACTACCCAACCACTCTCTATATGCTTTCTTCTTTTCTTCCACAGCTATTCTTACCTCTTCTGTCCACCATGCTGTACCTTTCACTCCCCTCCCTCTTCTCCTCACTCCACACACCTCCTCACATGCTGCACAGATCTCATCCTTAAACACCTTGCTCATCTCCTCCACTTCCTCCATAACTTCCAGGTCGAACCCACCTAGTCGTCTTTCCACTGCTCTCCTGTACTCCTCCCTGACTTCCTCCTCCTGCAACCTCTCCACCCTGCTCATCATTCCACCCTCCTCTCGCCTCCCTCCAGCTCTCCTCACCCACTTCTTTTGTATCCTAACCTTAGCTACCACTACATAATGATCAGACAGACCCCCTCCAATACCCCTATACACCCTAGCATCCATCACAGATTTCTTCATTCGTTCATCCACACATACATAATCAATCAATGACTTTCGTTCCACCACTGTCTTATCCTTCATCGTCAACATCCGTTTCCACGTGTACCTGTGGATCATTCTGTGTCGGAAGAAGGTGTTGGCTATCCACAGCCTCCTCCCCACACATACGTCCACAAGTGCACTACCATTCCCATTCACCTCTGATGGTACCCCCCACCCTCCCACCACTCCCTCAACTTTCCTATCACCCACCCACCTTACCATTCATATCCCCAATCAGAAATATTCTTTCGTTCTTGTCAAACTTCTCCAGGCACGCCTCCACATTCATCCAGAACTCCTCTTTCTTTCTTTCAAGTATATCCTCTGTCGGGGCATACACGCATGCAATCAATACAATATTTTTAACATGAGGTTGCTTATAATAATTTGTACCTCTGCAGTTTCTCCATGGCTAACGAAAAAGGTCACATTCCTAAGAAGCCCCAACCAAAAAGGCCAAGCTTCTGTACAGAACAAATGCCACACCATTACCCTTATGGTGACCCTATCAAATAATCAAAACAACCACACTTCTTAACCCAATTCCCGCGGGGCCCCTCATATGACGGAGACGATTTTCCGGCTATTTTGTAGCCTGTGAGCCAGGCCAGCTTTTGCAAGCAGCACGGATGGACGTCAGCCAGAGCCTACAGGCCCCGCCACGACACTGAGGTTTGTGTGAGAGAGAGTTCACTTTTGTGCAGCGTCACACATAGCGAAAACAGAAAATAATTGGTAATTATTAGCGATTTCGCCTAGGCCTATCGGATTTGGTAATTTTTAGCAATTTTGCCCTTCGTTTGCAAGATCCTTACAAGAAAACCAGACGTCGTACAGGGATGATTCAGGAGTAATTTGAAAGCTATTACCGTACTTTCACGAATACATAATTGTATTACGCTCTGGCTTTTGCTTATGCATGAAAATGAGCAGGGAATGAAGGCAATTTCGGGCAATTATGCCTACTCGTACAGGAGTCCTTGGAGCGGCTTCGGTCGCGCCGGGAATTTCCACACCTCACACCACACACACACATCACACAGTTTTTCCTACACCGAGAAATGACTCTCCGGCTGTCATTTCTCGAAGACTTCTTCTAGCCGGAGACATTGAGAGCAACCCAGGACCCACCTACACATACATATGTCCAACTTGCTCAAAACCCATCGCTTCGAGTCGCCACACTAATGGTTCAGTTCTCTGCAATTCATGCAGGAACTGGACCCACTTCACCTGCACAACACTTGCCTCCAAGAAACACTACATGAACACCTGGACCTGTTCCTCATGCCCCTCCCTCTCCCAGTCAAATCCCTCGCCTAAAACCCGCCCACCTCTCCTCCCCAACCCACCTAACCTTCCCATATCATCCACTCCCCCCCCTAAAACCTGTCCACCTCTCCTCCCTAACCCACCTAACCTTCCCATACCATCCACATCCTCAACTCAACATACCACACCCCATCCTAATCCATTCCAACCCCCATCTGCTCCCCAATCCCCATCCCCACCTCACCCATCCCATCCCCCAGCCCCTCCCTCGCCCCCACCCCCTCCCTCACCCCCACCCCATCCTCGTGCAGCAGCACCCAACATACATCGTGCACATAACATTAACATTCTCCAATTGAACATAGATGGCATCAACACAAAGAAACTCTCACACTTCATCAAACAACACAACATACACATTGCCATCTTACAAGAAACAAAACTCCGCACAACACAAAAAACACCCACATTTCATGGTTTCACCACCATCAGACAAGACCGGGCTGTTGGCGGAGGCGGTGGACTCATCACCCTGGTACACAAAGAAATATCATACATAGTTACCAGTGTACAAACCAAATCCCTCCTCCCCCCAAATGATAACACAACAGAAATACAATCAATTAAAATACGCACTGGCAACAACTCCAACATAACCATCATAAACACATACATCCCCTACAGTACCAAATGAATACAGACCACACTTACAACACATCACAAACACCCCACACATCATCCTGGGTGGTGACTTCAACGCCAAGACGTCGGCCTGGTTTGTCGACAACCCCGACACAGACAGAGGGCTGGTACTACAAAACCAAACTGTTAACCTCATCATCCTTAACGACATCCATCAACATACCCATATTCCTCACCAAGCCCTCTATAACCCATCATCTCCAGACATCACCTTTTGCTCCCCAGAACTCACCCCCACAACATCCTGGAGGGTGGTCAGAACCTTAGGCTCTGACCACCTCCCAATCATTATCACCACCAAAACCAGACTCACCCCAGCTAACCACAAACACACATACACCAATTATAAAAGACCTAACTGGGAAGCATTCACAAATGAGACAGAACAACACTTCACAACTCTAAACAGTACACCCATCACTAACATCAACAATGCTGTACACATACTCAATAAAACTATCCAAAACACTGACAAGAAACACATTCCAAGAGGTAACAGAAAACACAACCCCAACTTCACACCAGAAATTCAAAACCTCATCAGACAACGCAACATACTGAAACACTCCCCAGCACCCCACACACAAGACATCACACAACAAATCCAAGCACTCAACACCCAAACTAACAACAAAATACAAGAACAACAAAAACTAAATTGGAATAACTTCCTACAAACACTTGATCACAAAACAAACCCCAAAAAACTCTACAAAACACTAAACAGCATCACACTTTCCAACAGCAACACAACACAATCACATGCTGCAATCACAACAACAGACTCTACTCCTTCATGTAAACAACAAGCAAACACTCTCATCAATCACTTCTCACATGTCAGTCACCTAAAACCTCACAAAGACGACCGACGTGTCATCCGACGTAAGAGACAATTCCCCACAGACCCTGACTATACACCCTTCACCAATCACCAGACAAAGCATATCATCAACAATCTCAAGCACTCACCCGCTTGTGGCCTAGACAACATAAGCAACATACACCTCAGACACCTGGGACCACAAGGCATACAAGCACTCACTAACATATCAAACTACAGTTATTCACACAACACAATACCAGACATTTGGAAGCATGGTATCATCACCACATTCCCCAAACCCAACAAAGACCCCACGCTACCCTCCTCGCACCGCCCCATCACACTCCTTTGCTCCCCCTCCAAAGTCATGGAACGCCTAGTGTTACAACTAATTACACCCGACCTACCCCTAGCTCCAACACAACATGGCTTTAGGCCACTGCACTCCACAAACACTCTTCTCACAGACCTTACACAAAGAGCTTTTGACGGCATCAACTCAGCTAGACCACCACACAGATCACTATTAGCCACACTCGACATTAGTAAAGCCTTCGATGCCATCCCCCGCCACAACCTAACAAACAAAATCTACAACACAAACATGCACAACAACACAAAAAGGTGGCTGGCCAACTTCCTAGCAGGCAGATGTGCACACGTATCTTTTGCCGGTCAGTCATCTAAAATCAGAAACTTTCCAAACGGAGTCCCACAAGGATCCGTCCTATCGCCCGCACTCTTCAATCTGTACATGCACGATATAACTACACCCAATACGCCCCAAATAAACTTAGCCTCCTATGCAGATGACATAACACTCACATGCAGACACCATGACCCAAAAAGAGCAACAGATCTCCTTCAACCCTATCTCAACACACTACATGGCTGGTGCACTACAAACAGACTTAATCTACCCCAGCCAAATCCACCGCAATCCTGCTCACAAGCTGGACAGGAGAACACAAATACATCCCTCAACTCACCATAAACAACACACCCCTAACACATACACACACACACAAAATCCTAGGAGTAACATATGATACTCATATGACATTCAAACAGCACACCACAAACATTAAAAAGAAATGACACCCAGACTTAACGCCCTCAGGTCACTTGCTCACACAAAATTTGGACACAACAAAGAAAATACCACCACAGTATATAAACAATACATAAGATCAGTGATCATGAGAGGCACTCAATTCCTGGCAGTAGCCTCCACGAACCAAGACCACCCACTAAACTACATGGCAACACACCCACAGACACCAAGAAATGTCAAAACAACACCCAGCACACGGTATCACACACAATTACTGTCCTCTCTCCCATCCCAAACCACCTTCCAGAAGCACATCCATACTCATATCTCTCGCCGATCCATCCACTCACTCACAGACAACACGCAGCTGCAAGCACGACCTCCCGAAATCCATCCTTCCGAATCCTCCCTTCCTCGCGAGGACAGAGTCCACCTGGCCAGGCTGAGATGCGGACACCATCCAGCTCTCCTGAGCTATCAGAAGAGACTGGATGACTCCGTTGTCGATGCCTGCCCGGGATGTAACACAGCACCCCATACCATTAAACACATAATAGAAGACTGCATTTCACACAACCACTTACGCCAACAACACAATCTGCACGCAATGAGAGCTCTGTGGGAAAGCCCGATCGTGGCCATGGCCTTCCTCAGGGACTCGGGGCTGTTCGGCCAGGCAGCTTAGGGAACAACAACAACAACAACAACAACTCGTACAGGATTAATAGCTTTAACCAAAATGGTCACACTCCTTAATGGTCTAAGTGGCCATAGCCAAAATGGCTACACTATATTCCTTCTGTACTTTCTCCATGCCCGATGAGATACATGATATTTTGATATATGTGGCACAGCCCTTGTATCCAACACAATACCCTTTGTGCAACCCCGCTCGAACCCCGCACAACGTTGCTTGCAACTTTAATTATTATTATTATTATTAATGTTCCTTTAATTTTGGGTGCAGCTGTGCATGGTGGCTGTTGCGGCTTCGTCGCCTGGGTAATTCGTTCCTTATTTTCCGCGTCCTGGATCAGATAATAGAGTTAACATACACATCTAACATATAATGACATGTGATGGAAGTGTTGTTGGCAAGAGGTTCTTCACCGGGTTGTTTTCGAGGTCAGTGGGGGCGGGGCGCCCTGCTCGTTAAGGCTAGCTGGCTGGGTGCCTGTACTTATAAAGTAAGTTACTTTACTTTTGAGGCAACCGTGTAATGGTGGTATAAGACGAGGGGGTTGGACAGCTCCTCCCTCATCCTACGTCTCTTGGATAATGTGGAATGGTAATAAAAAACGCATCTAACATACCCGTATATGTGTGGAGCTGGTTGCCAGGCAGAGTTCCCCTGGTGGTCCTTTCGTCAGGGTCAAGGGGGCAGAGCACGTCGCTATTCCGGGGTCGACCGGGGGGAGGGGGGGGGGGGGGGTCCCTCCGTGACCTGACGTGGTGGCTCCCTTGTAGGACACCTGCATGACTCTGTATCTTAAGAAGTTTCTTTCAGGGGAGAACTGGGAGTTATGGGTTTGCTTCTTACTTTGATATAGTTTGGATCTAACACTTTTGGTCAAGATGGGTTAGGTATTATCCTGGTTTGTGGTTTTCTTGTGGCCTAACCCTCTGCTATTTTGGTCGTGATGGTCAAGCGAATCTGGTTTGAGCCGGATATGCCAGAAACTAGGTGAGGCGAGTTTAAGTTTAGGAGGTGCAGGGGGGCGGGGGGCTACTTAATTGCATACATACACGTAAAGTAGAGAGATACGAGGGGTCTTCCTTTTGTTATCTCTTTCTGAAAGGAGTGTCTCAGATTTGGTCATAGTTAAAATATATACGTTTTAGTATAATAATATAGGTCATAGTAAAATATATATTTTAATTCAATCATATCACCAGGGAAGGGAATAACTGGCAGGGATGGCGGGGGGGGCTACTTGCATACATACACGTAAAGTAGAGAGATACGAGGGGTCTTCCTTTTTTTATCTCTTTCTGAAAGGAGTGTCTCAGATTTGGTCATAGTTAATATATATACGTTTTATTATAATAATATAGGTCATAGTAAAAATGTATATTTTAATACAATAATATTGGGATCTTCCTTTTATCTCTTTTGTTAAGAGGATTGTCTCAGATTTGGTCATAGTGAAAAGATATACGTTTTAGTATAATAATATAGGTCATAGTAAAATAGGCCTATATATTTTAATTCAATAATATTGCCAGGCGTCCCCACGTCCTAACTTTGGATGGTGGGGGGCTAGTTCTCGTCTGGCTGCACACGTATAGTTAGTAGACAGAACAAAACAAGCGTGAGGCTTACAGGTATATAGTTGAAAAATTGGAGAAAGAAAAATAGGTGTCTTCTTTCCTATAAGTTTTATTGACATGGAAGAGGAGGCTGTGGTGTCGCCTACATCTAGTCATGGGAAGGACAAATAATAGGCATAGGGGTTACACACATATACCCTCGTCAGGTAGAGAGATAATAGGTAAGAATATGGGGCATGGTTTTACATAACCTCGCGGGGTAGAGAGATACGAAGTGGCTTTCTTGTACCCCTCTCTTGATGGTGGTTGCATAGTTAACATATAGAATTAAATACAATAATTATTCTAGGTATTTTACATAGTGTAAATGGAGGGTTTTAGAATGGTTGTGAATACACTACTCCCGGGGGGGGGGAGGGGGGGGGGGGTGGCGCCTGTCGCTGTCTTGTATCGGCCATTTTGGGGCTCGTTGTCTCCTTGTGGTGATGGGGCGGTAATCCCTCCTGGCTGGAGTCCGTGGCCTTGACTCGGGGATTATCACGGCGTATTCCTTTCTTCTTCTTTCTCTGCCTTTCATCCCTTTTCTCTCTTTTTCATTTGGCTTTTTCTATTGTTGCGATGCGACAATTTTCTTTCCTGGTCGGGATCTCTCGCCTTGACCCTGACGTTGTTGTGGTGTGTTGTGTTGTTGTCTCCCTTGTTTCATCTGGTGTTTGTTTGTCTGTCTCTCTCGATCTTGTTTCTCCTTGTTTCTCTCTTGCTTGTTTATTGGTGTTCTTGGGGTTCTCTCGTTTCTCCTGTATTTCACTTCCCTCTCCTTCGTGGTAGGCACGTCCTCGGGCCTCAAAGGCGAAGGTAAGAGACATGTCATGGCGGCTGGTGACGGGCAGGGTATGTAGGAATGTCCACCATTCGGTGAACCGCTTGTCTGGAGTCTTGCATGGATCGGTGGTGACGAGAAGAGAGGTGTCTGTAGTGTTGATGAGGGCTGCAGTAATTGCTTCGTGGGTGTGCCGGATTCTGGCAAGGCGTCCTGAATCCGTGGAGACTTTAATTCTTTTGATGAAAGGGGTGAACGACATGATGGCTGGTAAGAGAGGGTGGTTGAAGCAGCAGGTGGTTATGGTCGTGGTGAGAGTTTTCAGGCAAGTGTTGGTTTGACCTGGTTGTGGTGGCAGGTCATACCTTTGTGCAGACGTAGGTGTAGCAGGGATTATTGTGGAGGGGCGGAGTATGACCGGGTGATTGGCTGGGGGGTATATAGGGCTGGTGATTCCGGCTAATCTACATGTATGAGTGTTGGTTGTGTGTGTTAATTGTTTGGTTTGTTGAGGGTTCTTGATCATTTATTATGTTGGTGGTGTGGGTTGTGTCGAGGATAGGTGAAAATCGTTCGGGTCTGGTGATTAGACGACCAGATTGTGTTCTTACGTTTTGTCTAATAGGGGGGTCTGGGCTAGACTCGGGGGAGGAGGGTTTGGGGTTCGGGGTGGCGTTGAGGTTGGGTTTATGGGGGGGTTGGTGGCTGTGGTGGAGGAGCGTCTGGTGGTATTAGGGGAGTTGTGGGGGGGTAGTGTGGAGGGGAATGGAGATGATGTAGGGGGGGCAAGACGGGTAGGCAGAACAAAAGGGATGATGTTAGTTGTCATTTTGGAGGTACTAGGTACTGGGGTATTGGAAGGTGGTTTTGCATTCTTTGATGGTGGGGTTTGTTTTATATTCGGCTCCTAGCGTAATTGTGGTCAATAGGTGTTTTTTTTCGTTTGGGATCGGGCGAAGTTGGAGATGGTGAGGTTTCTGATTTAGGTTGGGGGCTGGGGGTGGAGTTTGGAGGTGAAGTAGAGGTTGGAGAGGAAATGTTTGGGGATGTTGATATTGGTCGGGGAAGGGATTTTTGACGAATGAGGGGACAGCTGGCTGGTGAAGGGGATTTTTTCTTGTGGGAACTGGGTTTTTTTTTGTTTAGACTTTTAATTCGGCGTGCTGTTGGGAGTTTTGACTTGGATGAAGTTTTTTATCGTAATGCGTAACGGCATGAAGTATTGTGAACTGTTTGAGTTTTGGACAAGGTGGTGTTGGAGGTGGTGTCTGAGGGGGGGCCAGTGGGCATTGGGGGGGTGGGGTGATTCCGGGGGAGATAACGGATGTTTGTTTGTTTTTTTTCTATGTGATTGAGAGAGGCAAAAGGCAGAACTGCCTATAGCGAGTGGCTCCCCCATAGTTGAAAGAGTGACAGGGCCAAAATCAATGGACGTTCGAGCCAAAATGCCTGGACACACAGAGTCAATTTAAGTCATAGGAAGAGGGAAAGACTGATTCTGGGAGAGAGTTCCAGAGCTCAGCTGTTGAGTAGAAGAAAGTTTGAGAGTAACGTTTCACTCTTGGGTTGGAGAGTTGCACAGAGTAGGGGTGGGATTGAGTTGCAAGACGGGTACCACGTGCCCTACGTAAAGGAGGTGGTATACACTGGGAAAGCTCTGAGGAACACTGATTATTATAGTAGCGATAGAATAGCGAGAGAGATACAACATTGCGGCGGAGAGAGAGAGATTGCAGAGAGTTGGTGAGTGGACGGGAGTTAATGATACGAAAGGTCTTCCTTTCAACTTTGTCTAGGAGAGCGGTGTGAGAGGAACCTCCCCACGCATGTGAACAATACTCAATACAAGGACGCACTATGCCCCTGTACAGAGCAAGAGGCTGTGCAGGGGAAAAGAACCCCCTAAGGCGGTTGAGAAAACCCAGCTTCTGGGAGGCTGCCTTAGCAAGACTGGTAATATGGTCCTTCCAACTGAGAGAGGAAGAAAAAGAGACACCAAGAATATTGAGAGAAGATGAAGGATTGATTTTTGTAATGTTGAAGAATAAGGGATAGTCCGCTGGGAGTTCCTTACGGGTAGATAGATGGAGAAATTGGGTTTTGGAAGCATTAAAGGTAACAAGGTTTTCTCTGCCCCAATTGGAGATAGTAGTTAGATCAGAATTTAAGAGTTCTATGGCATCATTACGTTTGTCGTTGAGGGATTGCTGGCTGGGGCGTTCTGAAAAACTAATGGAGTAGTGTAAGGTTGAGTCGTCTGCGTATGAATGGATGGGAATTGAGGTACAGTTGAGGAGATCATTTATAAAAGTTAGAAAGAGAATACGAGATAGGACAGAGCCCTGAGGAACACCGGAGTTTATAGGGTGAGGAAGTGAACAATGGCCGTCCACAACCGCGGCTATGGAATGGCCGGAAAGGATATTAGGAATAAAGGCACAGATGGAGGGATAGAAACCGAAGGAGGGTAGTTTAGAAATTAAAGATTTGTGCCAGACTCTATCGAAGGCTTTCGATATGTCTAGTGCAGTTCCATGTCAGTTGAACCAGTGCCACTTCAACCAGTGCCACTTTAACCAGTACTAACTCAACCAGTGGCCACTTCAACCAGTGACCATTTCAACCAGTGACCATTTTAACCAGTAACCTAACCTAACCTAACCTAACCTAACCTAACCAACTGGTTAAAATGGTCACTGGTTGAAATGGTCACTGATTGAAGTGGCCACTGGTTGAGTTAGCACTGGTTAAAGTGGCACTGGTTTAAATGGCACTGGTTCAACTGACCTGTCACTGTCTAGTGCAATAGAAAAAGTCTCACCGAATTTCCGAAAGGAGGATGACCAAGAGTTAGTAAGATATGAAAGAAGATCACATGTAGAGCGACCCTTAAGGAAGCCATACTGGCGATCTGAGAGCAGATTATGAGAAGAGAAATGCTTAAGAAATTTCGAAGCAAGAATAGTTTCAAAAAGAGACGAGAGATGAGAGCAATTGGACGATAGTTGGAGGGTTGAGAGCGGTCACCCTTCTTTGGGACAGGTGAATGTGAGCAAATTTCCAGCATGAAGGGAAGACGTCAGAGGATAGACAGAGACGAGAGAGTTTGCCTAGGCAGGGAGTCAGCACGGAAGCACAGTTTTTGAGAACAACAGGAGGAACACCGTCCGGACTGTACGCCTTATTAGTATTAAACCCAGAGAGGGTAGAAAGTACATCTTTAGAAGAGATTAGGATATTAGGCATAAGTAAGAGAGAGGAGGGTGGAGAGGGAGGAATAGCACCGGAATCATCCAAGGTGGAGTTTCTAACAAAAGTTTGAGCGAAGAGTTTAGCTTTGTCAGAGGAAGAAGTGATGGTTGTGCCATCAGAGTGGAAAAGGGGAGGGAAAGATGAGGAAGAGAAATTGTTGGAGAGGTTTTTAGCTAGATGCCAGAAAGCTTGGGAAGAGCTAGAGTTGAATAGTTCAGTGCATTTATTATTGATGAAAGAGTGTTTGGCAAGTCAAAGAACAGATTTGGCTTGATTCCGGGCAGAAACATAGGAAGAATGAGAGTCTTGAGTTTTAAGGCGTCGGTACCGTTTGAATGCTTCCTCCTTATTGCGGAGAGCAGTAGAACAGGCGTGAGTAAACCAAGATTTATTAGCGTCCTAGGTGTGTGTTGGCGAAAGTTAGGGGGGGGGGGGGTCATGGGGCAGTGGGGGGCTCGGCGGAAAGGTAAGGTTTTAATTGAGCAGGAACTGTTAGGGCGGGGGTGGCGATTGTGATTGGGGGTGATGAGAATGGTACTGCAATGTTGTGTTTGGGGCTCTGCATGAGTGGTGGGGATAGATTTCTAATGGGTTTATATATTCGTATGAAACGGTTTCTATACGTCGGAGTTTCTCCGTGATAGTTGATAGAGGTTTGATAGGGATTTGGGACATGGGATACTGTATAATTATATGGTCCTACATAACGTGGGCCTAGCTTATTTATGACCGGAAGTTTGGCCACCATTACGGTGTCGTGAATGGCGAAGGGACTTATGTCATCTATGGCGTCATGTTTGGTGTCTTGGTAAACTTGGGCGGTATGAAGGGTGTTTTTTAATTGTTGCAAGGGATCGAGGTTGAACTGGGCAGTGGAAGGTTGGGCCTGGTGATGAAAAGGTAGTAAAAGTGGAGCTACTCCATAGACTTTTTCGTGAGGGGAAATACCATCTTCTTTTGGACAAGTGTTCATTCCCCATTGTATCATTTTGACTTGGGATGGCCAATCTGAGGTGTTTAAGGCTATCATTCTGGTACGCAATTGGTTGTTGATGGTGCGATGACTTCTTTCGCAAACTGCGTTGCCTTGGGGCCAGTAGGGGGATGAGTGTTTGATCTTTATGCCACATTGTTTGGAAAATTCTTCCCAGACTTGTCCTCTGAATTCTGGGGCGTTATCGGATAAGAGTGAAAGGGGTAATCCGAATACGGGCAATATCTCGGTGGCTAATAATGTAGCAATTGTGGATGCTGTATGATCGTGAGTGGGACAGGCGACAAGGAATTTTGAATAGACGTCGACGAATGTGACGAGGTACCGTTTGTTGCTGCTAATGGGAAAAGGTCCCATGACGTCCAGTGAAAGAGTTTGGAATGGTTTCTGGGCGGAAATGGTGCCCGCGGGTCCTGCAGTGCGGCACCTGTCTTTGCCAAGTGCACATGGTTTGCAAGATTCGGTGACTTTCTTTGCAATTCCGGAAGGGTTTGGGGTCCAATACTGGTTTTGGAGTTTTTTTTTAGCATTTTGCTTTGGCCCAAATGAATGCCATTTCCCCCGTGAATTGCAATCATGTATTCTTGATCAACGGTTGGTTCGACGACGATGTGTCCTGAGTCAGTGGTTAATTGGTCACCCCAGCGAGTTAGTTGGGAGAAGATAATTATGTTTGGGGATCCACTTTGGTTTGAGTTTTCTCTGCCATGACTGTAGTAGGGTAGGTTGAGAAGGTGGGGAGTCCTGGAGGATGGAGGTATTGATGAGCTCCATTTGTTGCAAGGCTGCTAGATCGGTGGGGATGTTTTCTGGTACAGGGAGACGAGAGAGAGTGTCGGCATTGGTGTGGAGTTTTCCTGGACGGTAGTGGATGACGAAGTCGTATTCTTCTAAGGTTTCTCTGCAATGCACCAATAGTGCTGAATTAGTTTCGCATTTTCTAAGCCATTGCAAGCTTTGGTGGTCGGTGATGATATCTAACTTGGCACCCAGCACGAAGGATCGGAAGTGATTTAGGGCCCGAATTATCCCGAGGCACTCACGCTTTGTGGCTGCGTAATTCTGTTGGGCCGCATTTAATGTGGAGCTAGCATAAGCAATCACATGTTCCTTTCCGTCCTGGACTTGGGCTAGGACAGCTCCAATGGCATACAGAGAAACGTCAGTGTATAGATGGAAGGGTTGCTTGTAGTCTGGAAAAGAGACTGTGGTGGCTTGTACTAACTTCTCTTTTAGGTTTTCGATACCTAAGTGTCTTTCCGGGGTCCATGAAAACTCGGTATCTTTGTGGGTGAGCTGCTGAAGGGGTCTGGCTATCTCGGCAAAGTGTGGGACGAAACGTCTGTAGTATGTGGCTAGTCCCAGGAAGGAGCGTACTCCTTTGACGGTAGTGGGGGGTTGTTGATTCTGGATTGCAGAGAGTTTCTTGGGGTCCGGAGAGATGCCTTGGGCGGAAATCACATGGCCTAAAAACCCTACGGTGTTTCTGGCCATCTCGCATTTAGAGGGTTTGAGTTTTAATCCGGCGTTTCTGATTCTTTGTAATACCTGGCATAGTCGGTGGAGGTGTTCAGGCCAGGTTGCGGAGTATACTATGACATCGTCCAAATAGGCAAGACAGGTTTCCCAAGTTAGTCCTTTTAACACAGATTCCATGAGGCGGGAGAAGGTGGCCAGGCCGTTGCATAAGCCAAATGGTAAGACATTAAATTCATATAAATGTCCCCCGCTGGTGGAGAAGGCTGTCTTTTGTTGATGTTCGGGTTTAATAGGGGCTTGCCAGTAACCTGCTTGTAGATCTAACGTGGTGAACCATTTTGATCCGTGAAGGGAGTCGAGGGAGTCGTCGATCCTGGGTAATAGCATTGCATCTTTAATAGTGGCGTCGTTTAATCTACGGTAGTCGACACAGAATCTGGTGGAGCCATCTTTCTTCTTCACGAGTACTACGGGCGATGACCCGGGACTGACGGAGGGCATGGCAATTCCGGCGTCCAACATCTCTTGCACCTGTTGGTCTTCCTCTTGGCGCTGGAGTGGATTTTTCCTGCGAGAGGGTTGTCGTAGTGGAGGTCCCGTGGTATGTATAGCATGTTGCTCCATGGATGTTTGTCCTATATCTGTGGGGGTCTGGGCGAATACATCACGAAATTCATGTAGCAATTGTTGCATCTGGTGTTTTTGCACACGTGATAAGGATTCGGGAATGGTGGGTAAGATAGGAATTTCACTGGGGTTTATCTGAGGAGTGACAATTTCGTCAAAGGTTTCTAGGTCGCCAACGATCAAACCTTTGGGTAATGTTAGTACGTCGTCTGAAATGTTGGCAATTAGAATGGTATTTTGCTGGGAAGACAGGATGGCAGGTTGGATAATACATCAGTCTTGGCCTACGGAGGGGGTGGTGGGGGTCAAAATCATGGCATCTTGGGGTATTGGTCTAAGGAACACCCATTTCTGATGGTGAGGGGGGATGGTAACTCGATTGTGGATCATAGCGGGGCTTATAATAGTGGGTGGAAGCAATTTCGGTTCCTGTTGGCCCAAGGTAGACATAGAATATGGCACGTCAAGAGTGGAGGAAGATAGTTTGGGTGGATGGAACATAAGGGGTGCATCAAGTTTTTCTAGCCTAGGGGGGGGGGGGGGGGTCGTTTTTGTTGGCGAGGTTGAGGGAGGTTGGTAATGCTTATCTTGGGAGGGGGTGATTTTTGAATGGCATGAGGTGGCAGAAGTTTTTTTTTCTTTGGGAATTTGTTTGGGAAGTTGCCTTTTGTTGGGGGTGCTGTTGGTTGTGGGACTGGTTAACAAGGGGGGTTAGGTTAGGTTTATGTTTAGGCTTTGCAAGAGGGGCCATGCAGATTTAGGTTTAGGTTTAATTTTAATTTGAGGTTGGCTGTGGTTCGGACAGGTTGTTGGGGGGCCATTTCTCTCTTTTTTTTTTTTTTTTTTTAACGTGATCAAGCGTTGGCCACAGTCAACTTGGGATTGCAACTTGTGAAGGAGATTGAGCCCTAAGTACCCATCGTAGTGCCGGCAATTGGAGTGAAAAACTACGAAGGGGTGATAGCAATTTGCGTGAGGCGCGGGGGTGGTCACATGTAAGGGATTAGTTTCTCCCCTGACGTGTAAGGGGGCGTCTCCGGCACTGATTAATTTTGACTTGGTTGTTTGTAACCCGCCGAACTTCTTATAGTGCTGGTCATAAAATGAGTTGAAAATGCATGATCTGGAGGCGCCGGTATCTATTAATAGCCGGACAGGGATACCTTTGATTTGTGCAAGATGGTATATGGGGGGTGATCGGTCATTTGTGGAATCCCCCGCCGAAGCCATTGTAGGCGGGGGAGGCTCTAAAAATCCTGGGGGTCTATTTCGGACTCTCCCAAGACTTCTTCAGTCTCGCCACTAAGTTCTAGGTGAGCAACGTCCTCGTTGTCGAGGTCTTGGACCTCCTCGTTCTCGATAAACTCCTCTTCATTAACAGAAATGCGAGGTTGGGCTGCTCGATATTTGGCGGAGTCCCTGATGTCATGAAGGGCACATTTGTGATTACAGGCAGGGAAATCATAAGGGTTGATAATAACCAGAGTGGTGTTCTTACCTTTGTTGTTGTTGTAGCCCTGGTTTTTGTTGTACACTCGGCGGATTGGATTGGGGTTGAACCTGGGCCTGCTGGGTTGAGGTTTGCCAGAGTGGTACGTGGGTTTGGGGGTTGCAGCTGGTTGTCGGTGGAATTGGCTGGGTTCCCTCTGTTGACCAGTGTTTTGAGGATGGGTGGTGAACCTTTTTATGGCGGCAATGGTATTTATTTTCGGGGGTTGCACCGCGAGGATCCCCCTGATGGTGATCAAATCGCGTTGAAAACCAACAGGGTCGTGTACGGCGAAGTACTCACGAACTGCTGAGGGAAACGCTTGAACGAGATTCACCAGAATGTACTGGTCTTGTTGAATTTTGGGAAGAGTGGGAAAAGCAGATTTGATTTGTTGTGAAATGGAAGCTAAGGTGTTGTCTAGATCACCTTCGTACTTTATGTCTTTATTGCAGGCATGGACGACAAAGATGCCTAATGAGGGTTTAATGGCCTCAATAACTATGGGCTGAAACTGGTCCCAAGTGAGTGCGGGGATAACTTGCGAGGCAACAAGGCAAACGGCGTTTCCCAGTTGCGTTAACAGTACGGCGATTTTCTCTCGATCCGTATTATATGCCAAATCTAGCACTGGTTTCACAATGTCCATATATGTTTCGATTTCGTATGTGTCCCAATCATATTTAGGGATGGGAAAGTGCGAGCGAGCTGCTACCATATTCGCGATGTTACAATGCTTCTATTGTTTGACAATATGAAATGCAATGAAATCTTCTATCCGAATCAAGAACCACCGCGTGCCACCAATGTTATGCCCTGATTTTATACAGGATTAACGATTGATTGAGGTGAGTTCTTTGAGACTGGAATATCAGGTTTCATGCACGTGCATATAAGGAATCAATAGAACACAAATATAATTTCGGAATGTGGTTTGTAATACAGCTTTATTTAAGTAGCACTCACTGGTATAGAAAAAGAATCAATTCACTTTGGGAAAAACATAAAAGGGGTAAAAGATTCAGTATCAAGTTTGGTCTTTCAATTCTCCTAGCACGATCGTGGATCTGGATGGAGCGTGCACTACCACTTTCAACGCTCAGGTATTATTCTTCTGAGATAAGCACAAAATACAAGGTTAGAAGAGAGTCACTCGAGGGGCACTGGTTAAGTTCTCATAAGTATATTGTGAAGTTCGTTGCTTATGCCTTATGCTTAGTTATTTGTATTGACGCGTATCTAACTTTCGGTCTTGGTTTTCTCGAAATACGAGAGAGTGATTAGGCAACAAAATTTGTATACTTAGTTGACTGTTAATGCACGGTACTGGAACTCATCACTGAGATTAATTTACTTTACGACCTATCCCGTAAGCTTTTGGGATCTCAGAATATCTATACCATAATCTCCCAATTAGGAAGTACTCGTTATGTGGCTGAGGGTAAATATTGGCGAGATAATTATCTCGTAGTACTTTTACTGGTGCGAATTCTTTGGCAATGAACAGGGAGCTCAAGTAATCGAACTTAAAACACTCGTCATCGTTAGCAAATAACTTAAGGGGGAGCACAGGTGAGCAAGTGATCCTGTGGTAAGGTATCTCCGCACTGATACAAATGATAATTAATAGTGCACTGTTGGGTTATCTTCTTAGGTTCTCGATCTGTTGTCATTGAGGGCTCCTGGGCTGCTCCGTGGGCCGTCCAGGGGGTCCAGTCGTGTGAAGAAGTTACAGATTGGTTATTAACCGGTGATGAAGTTCTGTTCAGGTACTCTTGGGGCTAGGATTTTAAATGTTATGTTTCAGGCTGAGGCCGGATTAACATACCATCGGACAAACGCAAGAGGAGTCGGTACAAGGAACTCTTCTTGACAGTCTCTAATATTTTTAAGAGGTTCAAAGAACTCGGGTGGTGTTACCCTTTTAGTCACAAATCCTGGTGGGTTGCCACAGACAAAGTGTGCCTAGGATCTATATATGCTAAGTGCTCCTGAGAGTATCTCGCATAGACCCTTCTAACAAAAAAGATCTTTCTATCCTAGATCTCTGTGAGTTAAGTGCCAGTACTATCTAAGATAACAAGTGTATTGAAAGGTAGGGTGGCCTGCGTCCTTCAATATTCTTGTTAGGTTAGAGTAGAAACTAATATGGATAACTATATTAAAGTTCTGGGTGGCCAGAAATAATCAGTTATCCGTATATAGTTACGGGTCCACTATTTAAACTCCACAGGTCTTTCTCTCCTAGATCTCTGTGAGTTAAGTACTAAGCAAGATGTCTTAAGATAATAAAGTATTGAAAGGTAGGGAGGCCTTCGTCTTTCAATATTTGTATTAGGTTAGATAAGACACTAATATGAATAACTATATTAAATTCTGGGTGGCCAGAAATAATTAGTTATACGTATGTAGTTCTTGTTGCACTATATAAATGATTATAAAACTCAAGTGGAAGAGGCCATACCAGCAATGAGTTTTTAATACACTTACTTGGGGTATATGTATATTATTTTAAGGTCTCGATATTAACCGATGGGTCGCCACGATTAACCCTTGTCTATCGGGGCCCGACTTAAGTCCGTATCGAAAAATTTGGACTATGTGGCGGGGCCCGACTTAAGTCTGAGTGCAATTTTGGCGCAATATTGGCTCTAAGAGAGAGACGAGTGACGGGAGGAGCATGGGTTACCTAATGACCGCTCGCCACGGCCGCCGTGGACCAACTGAGATGTACTCCACTTACATCCACCCTCACTCCCTCGCTACATACGTAATTATATAAAGAAATTACCGTATTTTAGCGATTTTGCCCTTCGGTTGCACGATCGTTGCAAGACAACCAGTGATCGTAGAAGGATGGTTCGGGTGTCATTGGAAAGCTCAATTTACACGCTTTCAGAGATACATACTTGTATTACGCTCTGTGTCTTGTTTATGCATGGAAAAGAGCACGGAAACAACCCCATTTATGGTAAAAAAAAAACGCTGAGCGGCACAGTGAAATATACTCCACCACCCGCTCTTTGAGCGTTAATAAAGATCCATAAATCACTTCAATCATAGGAAAGCTACTAGAGTCAATTATTTCTAGGAAAATGAGAAACCACTTAGAAACATTTAACTTAATCAATTCTTCTCAGCATGGATTCACTCAGGGACGTTCTTGCCTTACTAATTTGCTTAGCTTTTTCTCAGAGGTAATGACAAATCATATGATATTATATATTTAGATTTCAGTAAAGCTTTCGACAGAGTCCCTCATGAGAGATTGATGAGAAAGGTTGAGGCGCATGGAATAGGTGGGGCGTTGTTAGGATGGATTAGGTCATGGCTAATTGGTAGGAAGCAGAGAGTCAGCATAAATGGTACTAAGTCAGAGTGGGGATCAGTCAAGAGTGGTGTCCCCAAGGGATCTGTATTGGGTCCTCTGTTACTTATCATATACATAAATGACCTTGATGGAGGGTGCAGTCAGTGTGACATAGGACACCCTAGACCCCTCCGGAGTATGTGTTCGGAACATAGGAGCTGTGATACTGGTTGTAGGTATTGTATTATAAAATTTATCTGTAGTATTCTTTGCAGGAAATTGTGCTAAAGGCCAATAGTAGTGTTACGACAATTCTTGTTGTAAGTAGCTTTGGCTGTGAAGCAATAGATTTTTGAGAAATCTCGGTAGTGGCAACTACGACTTTTACTTTTGCAGTAATTACTTCTGCATAAGTACACAAGTTCAATACTTCTACGAATGTACAAGAATTCATTTATGTTTGGTTATATTTTTAGGAATATATCCACTAGTTAATGGGGTTTATATGTGCACATGTAAACTTATAAGTTTTTAGTTTTCCCCACTTACTTTAAGTGGGGTGCCTTCTTAACTAGCAGATCTGTGCTCAGAGTCTCAGAGTTAACCCTTTTTCAAGCAGGCTTCTTTGAAGCACGCTCCTGCTTGTACCCCTTTTTGAAGATTTAGGCTGTATAAAGTTTATGCACCCGAATATCTCTTTTTTACAAAAGTAATAATACTATGTGGTTGTTTGATTATCTGCTTTTCTAGAGTTATGATATGATTACGAATGTCCCCCTCCAGTCTTAGAAATCAGGCATGTTCGTCAATGATGGAGGGGCCACTAATAAATTATAGGTTTGACTCCTGTAAGGAGATAAGGAAAACCTAATATTTAGTAGTGGCCCCGTAATCATTGACGACTGGGGCCCTCCCGACCATCCCCTTCCCATTCGTTGATGTATTAAGGATTTTGGTTTACTTGATATGTCAGTGAAGGAAGAATGACGCCTGAATCAGCGTCTGGTCAAAGATCCACACAAGTACATCCACGATATGATGGAAAGCTTATTGGATAGTTATTCTTATTTTCTTTTTGTTTTTTATTTTTTACGAAGTTTTTTTCGTAGTGAGAACCCAATTCATAATGACTGAAGCCATGAGTGAGGTCGCGTGCGCTCATGATGAAGGCTCCTCAGATTTTAAATGCTCTGCGCGGTAAATTCAAACTACGGCGGATTAGTGTTTGAAGAGGATGCCTTTTGTAATAGGCATGTTCGTCAATGATTACGGGGCCACTACTAAATATTAGGTTTTCTTTATCTCCTTACAGGAGTCAAACCTATAATTTAGGTATAACTAGTAGGATAAGTAAATTCGCAGACAATACCAAAATAGGGAGACCAATAGATACAGATAGCGACATAGAGTGCCTCCAAAGGGATCTAAATACCTTACACGAATGGTCAGTAAAGTGGCAGATGAATTTTAACATTGACAAATGCAAGGTATTAAAGATAGGGAAGACGAATACTAATGCAAAATATAAACTAGCTGAAATGTCGGGTGAACGAAGGGAATTTAACCCTCCCGAAAATCTCCAGCCGGCGCGGGGACTCGAACCCTGCTTAGTGACCTCAGTAGGTCCGGTCACCCCAGGACCGCGTGCTAACCCACTCTGCCACCTCGGACGTTAATAGGATAGTAACCTTAGTTCTCCTTGAAAGAACCAGGTTGATAGTCTCGTGGATATCATCACGTGATGGGTTTCTTAGACTTCGCCATCATGACTATTTTACACTATCCCAAACGTCAACTCGGGTAGCAGAGTATTTGGGTCGCGGGTTTTTTTTTTTTTGCTAGGGCATTACACTAGCTAATGCTGAATTAGAAAACTCAGACTGCGAGAAAGATTTGGGTGTGTTTGTTAGCAACGATTTGAAACCTAGAAAACAGTGTATAAGCGTACGTAACAAGGCAAACAGGATTCTGGGGTTCATCTCAAGGAGTGTGAGTAACAGAACTGCCGATGTTATCTTGAAACTTTACTTGTCGTTAGTGAGACCTCATATGGATTATGCTGTCCAATTTTGGTGTCCTTATTACAGAATGGATATAGATTCCTTGGAGGGAGTACAGCGAAGAATGACAAAAATGATTCATAATATAAGAAATCTACCATATGAAGAAAGGTTGAACAAATTAGGCTTACATTCGTTAGTAATACGCAGAGTTAGAGGGGATATGATAGAAGTGTTCAAGTGGTTCAGTGGGGTAAATAAAGGAGACATGAAAAATGTACTAAAGCTCAGTGATAGCGAAAGAACTCGAACAAATGGTTATATATTATATAAATTTCGTTTCAGAAAAGATATAGGCAAATATTGGTTTGATAACAGAGTTGTAGATGGGTGGAATAGGCTACCAAGTGATATAGTGGGATCAAGAACGATAGGGAGCTTTAAGATAAAATTAGATAGGCATATGGACGAGATGGGTTGGGTGTGAGGGGGATCTACCAGGTGTGGGCCAATCGGCGCTCAGCAGACCCCCGTTATCTTGTGTTAATCTCTGACAGTTTTGGTGGGGTCAGTACTCAAGGTATTAGTGAGTTGGGCCTATAATTGGGCCTTGTAATTGGGGTTGGGTGTGACAGGGATCTACCTTGTATGGGCCGATCGGCTTTTTGCAGCCTCCCATTTTCTTATGTTCTTATGTTCTTATATATGTCACTGATAGTATCACACACTCCGGGTTGCCGTTCGTCAGTAACTAGTCCTTAGTGGGGTATTAAATAGTCTTCAGTCAGAGAGCGGGGTGCCGATCGTACAGAAGCGATATTTCTACTTACTTAGTTTCCCTCCTTCCAGGGTTTATATATCAGGGCTGCCCAGTGTTGCTGAGGCTGTTGGCTGGTGGATTTGCTGTTATCTGGGTTTTCTAGAAATGCGAGAGGGGAGTTTTAGCTTTACATGTGGGGCGCTATTGTAGGGCTCACTTAATTGAGTAAGGAGGAAGTAGACGTAACAATTTTTAGGGATTGAGATAACAGGCTTTCAAGTTGGCAAGCTGGTAGAGGTGTGGGGGAAAGTTGGAACTGGGGTGTTGCCTCGGCTGGGAGTGGTTCCTTTAATTTTGGGGGGCAGCTGTGCATGGTGGCTGTTGCGGATTCGTCGCCTGGGTAATTCGTTCCTTATTTTCCGTGTCCTGGATCAGACAATAGGGTTAACATACACATCTAACATATAATGACATGTGATGGAAGTGTTGTTGGCAAGAGGTTCTTCACCGGGTTGTTTTCGAGGTCAGTGGGAGCGGGGCGCCCTGCTCGTTAAGGCTAGCTGGCTGGGTGCCTGTACTTATAAAGTAAGTTACTTTACTTTTGAGGCAACCGTGTAATGGTGGTATAAGACGAGGGGGTTGGACAGCTCCTCCCTCATCCTACGTCTCTTGGATAATGTGGAATGGTAATATAAAACGCATTTAACATACCCGTACATGTGTGGAGCTGGTTGCTAGGCAGAGTTCCCCTTGTGGTCCTTTCGTCGGGGCCAAGGGGGTGGAGCACGTCGCTATTCCGGGGTCGACCGGGGGGAGGGGGGGGGGGGGAAGTGGGGGTCCCTCCGTGACCTGACGTGGTGGCTCCCTTGTAGGACACCTGCATGATTCTGTATCTTAAGAAGTTTTATTCAAGGGAGAACTGGGTGTTATGGATTTGCTTCTTACTTTGATATAGTTTGGATCTAAAACTTTTGGTCAAGATGGGTTAGGTATTATCCTGGTTTGGGGTTTTCTTGTGGCGTGGAAGGGAAAAGGGGAAGTGAAGGGGGGGGGGGGGGGCTTGGTTGTCAGGCGACCTGACCCTCTGCTATTTTGGTCGTGATGGTCAAGCGAATCTGGATTGAGCCGGATATGCCAGAAACTATAGTCCAACAGATCTTAACAGGCGGTCCTACCCACGGTTACTCCCTTTACATTGGTGCCACATGTATAATCCCTAACAACGAAAATATATTATTTTCGGTATTAAGTACCTTAAGTCGGTTTGAAATGCTCTGGCTATTTCTACAGGTACAAAAAAGCTTTATTGTTTTTATAATTAATTCGCTTATTAGTAAATTCAATGGACATTGTATACAGCTTGGCAACATGGCTACCGTGACGTTGTCAGACGTCGGCCAAAAAAACTCATCACAAATTTCACGTGATGGCGTGCTGCCAGGCGCATGAAATTTATACTCTCACTTCATTTCATTCCTGACTTTGACACCATCCACAATGGAAGCCGCTCCAAATTGCCCCACCACTTGCAATAGTCAGACAAAACAGATGGTACAGATGGTACAGAGGGGAAACCTCTTAAAAAAAAATGCGCTGAAACTTTTACCTCTTGGGTGGTGTGGAAAAAAAGGAAAAATATAAAATGGTAATATATTACCAGTACATACATTATTCTGATTATTATAATTTATTTTTATTACGTACATACATATACATATATATATATATATATATATATATACAGTATATATATATATATATCGAACCGTCGACCATCAGGACGATAGCCGACGCTTTAATCAATTACACCACGGCAGACTGCCGTGGTGTAATTGATTAAAGCGTCGTCGGCATTCACCACTGCCTGGTGTATGCGGGGTGGGGGGGGAGGGGGGTAGAGTGGTGTGGTGTGTGTGTGGGGGGGTGGGGAGGGGGGAGTGATGTGGGGTGAGGTGTGTAGGGTGAGTGAGAGAGAGAGAGAAATAGTAATATAATTTATTATAGCAATAATAATCTATGCATTCATGTGGGCTACACAGTCTTACACATACAGTATATATAGAGAGAGCCGATCTCCCTACATTGACCTTGAACGGGGGGGGGGGGGGGGGGGAGGTAGCGAGAGTAATTTGGAAAGGTTGTCGTACGGAAAGGGTCAAGTGGACAGGCGGCACCAGTGTAAGGGTAGGTGACCGCGCCCATAACCGCCTGTTTAGGTCTGTAGGACTATAGGTGAGGCAAGTTAAGTTTAGGAGGTACAGGGGGGGGGGGGGGGCTACTTGCATACATACACGTAAAGTAGAGAGATACGAGGGGTCTTCCTTTTTTTATCTCTTTCTGAGAGGAGTGTCTCAGATTTGGTCATAGTTAAAATATATACGTTTTAATATAATAATATAGGTCATAATAAAAATGTATATTTTAATACAATAATATTGGGATCTTCCTTTTATCTCTTTTGTTAAGAGGATTGTCTCAGATTTGTCATAGTGAAAAGATATACGTTTTAGTATAATAATATAGGTCATAGTAAAATATATATTTTAATTTAATAATATTGCCAGGCGTCCCCACGTCCTAACTTTGGATGGTGGGGGGCTAGTTCTCGTCTGGCTGCACACATATAGTTAGTAGACAGAACAAAAAAAGCGTGAGGCTTACAGGTATATACATAGTTGCTAAAATTGGAGAAAGAAAAATAGGTGTCTTCTTTCATATAAATTTTATTGACATGGGAGAGGAGGCTGTGGCGTCGCCTACATCTAGTCATGGGAAGGAAAAATAATAGGCATAGGGGTTACACACATATACCCTCGTCAGGTAGAGAGATAATAGGTAAGAATATGGGGCATGGTTTTACATAACCTCGCGGGGTAGAGAGATACGAAGTGGCTTTCTTGTACCCCTCTCTTGATGGTGGTTGCATATATAGTTAACATATAGAATTAAATGGATGGAGTTATGAAAGAAATACTATCAAGAGCAGTGGATGTTGGTGTATCGCTGAAAAGGGAGGGAATTGAGTGGAAGCTACCTATACTGCTGTTTGCGGATGATACAGTTCTGATGAGTGATAATGAATGGGAGTTGCAGGGTCTGGTAAATGAGTTTGGAACAGTGTGCGAAAAACGGAATTTGAAGGTAAATACGGGGAAGAGCAAGGTTATGGTCTTCGAAAGGGGTGAAGTCACAGAGTGTGAGGTGAAGCTGAACGGTCAGGCTATGGAGATCGTCAACTCTTTTAAGTATCTGGGCAGTGTGTTGAGTAAAGATGGGACTATGGATGAAGAGGTGCGGGAGAGGGTACAACAGGGGAAGAGGGTTGTAGGAACGCTAAAAGCAGTAACAAGAAATAGGGTGGTCAGTATGGAAGTGAAGAAGTCCTTGCATGACAGTGTGGTAATCCCGACACTGACTTACGGAAGCGAAGCATGGACGTTGGTTGAGAGACTCTGACCAAGAGTGAGAGCAGTGGAAATGAATTACTTAAGGAGTGCGTGCGGAGTTACATGGAGGGATAGACAGACTAATGAGGAAGTAAGAAGGAGGTGTGGTGTGGAGGTAGATGTGCTGGAAAGTGTGAAAAGGAACAACTTGAGATGGTTCGGCCATATGGAACGTATGGAAAGCGAGAGAATGACTAAGAGGGTGTACGAGAGCGAGGTGGAGGGACAGAGGGGGAGAGGTAGACCGAATATGAGGTGGAAGGATGGAGTGAGGAAGTACATGAACGAAGGCGTGTGGGGAGGGGCCGCGACTGACTGGGGACAGAGGTGCATGGGGGCGGTTCGTTCGTGGCCACCCCTTCGGGGATCACGGCGTCAGGCAATAGATAGATAGATAGAATTAAATACAATAATTATTCTAGGTATTTTACATAGTGTAAATGGAGGGTTTTTAGAATGGTTGTGAATATACTACTCTGGGGGGGGGGGCCTGTCGCTGTCTTGTGTCGGCCATTTTGGGGCTCGTTGTCCCCTTGTGGTGATGAGGCGGTAATCCCTCCTGGCTGGAGTCTGTGGCCTTGACTCGGCGATTATCACGGCGTATTCCTTTCTTCTTCTTTCTCTGCCTTTCATCCCTTTTCTCTCTTTTTCGTTTGGCTTTTTCTATTGTTGCGATGCGACAATTTTCTTTCCTGGTCGGGATCTCTCGCCTTGACCCTGACGTTGTTGTGGTGTGTTGTGTTGTTTTCTCCTTTGTTTCTTCTGGTGTGTGTTTGTCTGTCTCTCTCGATCTTGTTTCTCCTTGTTTCTCTCTTGCTTGTTTATTGGTGTTCTTGGGGTTCTCTCGTTTCTCCTGTATTTCAATTATATATGTGAACTTTTGGTATTTACCTGCGTTGAGTTGTTCTGGATTGGAAGCTGAACGTAATTATTTTTCTTTGTGTTAATTCACTATGGTGCTTACGCATAAGTTAACTTGAATTTATTTGTTATTTTCTATACCAGAATTATTATCAGTACTTCCCTGCTTTATCTGGGTTTCACTAGTACTTTCTTTCTCTCGCTTTTTGCATAAGCTTGTAGTATCCAATGTTTCCAGAATACTTTTTTTGATATACCCGGTAGATATATTTTGACTACTTTCCACTGTTGATCTCATTATACCCTTTCTCTGTAAATACACCAAGTATATATCCTTTTCACAGTTAGATCTTCTGTATCTTCTAACGGTATAATAACTTCACTTTAGATGTGTAGAATAAGTAATCCAATCTTCGGTAGATGCGTTGGCCGTGGGGGTTGTCTTGTCGTGACTGGGTTAGCACAGTTTTACTCGAGCTCTTGGATTGGGACCCTGAATACTATTTACCTAGCCATTGCAAAGGTAAAATAGAATCGAGCTAACGCAGGAGCGAACTCACTGACTACTCTGGTCTTTAAAAGATCTTTGATGCAGAACTTTCAGAGTCTTGGGCCTTGAATGAAGTGTACAAGTATACCTCTGCATATGTCAACATTATCGAGCTAACGTAAGATAGTTGTTTTTAGGCAACTTCTCTTAACTGCTCTGGCTTTCATTAGAGTCTTTCAGAACTGAGGGTTGATGAGTTTATTGTTTATTTTGATCTATCCCGGATAAAGCTCTATCCCAGTTGGTAGGTACTTTATCCACAATAGTGCCGGGTGAGGTAGGGAAGGATATTAGTTAGCTTCTATTTTATCATCACTACCACAGATATCGGTGACCCAATTAACACAACATGGAACCAGAACACCCAAACAAGCAGGAAGCTCTAGCAAACACATCGACAATGAAGTAACAGCAACGAACAAGATAGACAACAAGAGAAACCAACCCAGTGGGGTGGGAGGGGGGCAAGGAGGAGCCACAACCTGTCCTCATCTCACGCGCTCACACACCATCAGCCGCTCACAGCGCACAGCTGATCACCACACCGCCAGAAGTACGATGAACAGTAACAGGAAAATATGTATAGTGTGCGATATTGGATTCAACAAAAGGAGTACAACGTCACAATGTAGTAGTTGTAATGAAACAGTACACGATCGATGTACTTACGTTCTAGTTCAGTCAGTGACAGGAGAAGGTTGTGTTAATCTGAGCTCCTGCCCGGACCACTTACCAGTGACCTTTAGTGACCATTACACCTACCTGTGTTTGGGGGCAGTGCACTCGTGTTATATAAAAGTGTTATAGCTCAGTTTTTAGCTGTTAGTTTACTTGTTTTTGTTTTTCTGTACTTAGTTTCTTGCTCCTCGCTAAGCTTATTGGGATCATGGCAGGTATGGAGTGCGAGTCTCTAACTGATCTGCATCATCTTATTCTCCAGGTAAGAGAGGAGATGGTTGTGGTGAAGGAAGAGGTCTTGGCTCTAAGGGAGGTTAATGTTAAACTTCAGAGGGAAGTGGATTTGATTAAAGACGAAAATCTAGCTTTCAAGCTTAGCCAAGAGGAAATAAAGTCAAGTAAGGGGAAAAGGGAGGAAGTTGATGACATTTTTTATTCATGGCAGGTTGTTAAAAATACGGGTGGGAAAGTCACACTCAAGAAGCAGGATAGTAGAATAGGTATGAGTGTGACAAATACATTCTCTCCTTTGCGAGACGAATGTGAGGGACAAGATAGTCAGGATAAGGGAGGGATAACCGAAGTGCCTGCCGCCGACTCAGCTCCAACCTCTGACGCTGTGCTACCTACCACCACCACTACCCCCACCACCGGGGGTTCTTCAACTGCAGCTGCTGGATCCTCCCGAGGGAAAGGTAAGTCTGTGTCCCGAGAAGGTAAGTCTGTGTCGATTGTGGGCGACTCCATGGTAAGACATTTAGTTAGGGCTACCCGCACTAAACTTAGGAAGGTTGTGTGTCTGCCTGGCCATGGAGTTGGGAGGGTTTTAGAGAAGATGGACCACATCTTGGAAGATAGTGGAGATAACCCCATTATCTGTCTCAGTGCCGGGAGTAACGATGTTGGTAAGGGTAGAAGTGAGGAACTGCTGCAGCAGTATCGGGATGTGTTAGATAAAGTTAGGATGAAGGGAGGGATCCCTGTAGTACATTGTATCCTACCCAGAAGAGGAGTTCCCAAGGAATGGACATCCAGGGCGATTGGTGTCAATTGCCGTTTGGAGAAATATTGCAAAGAAAAAGCAATACCATTCATTGATAACTGGGATAGTTTCTATGGGAGAGATGGGATGTACGCAAGGGATGGGGTTCATCTTTCATGGTTAGGGGTTTCTACATTAGCTAGTTCTTTAGATAGGGTGGTTGTGGGGTTTTGAACAGAAATATTGAGAGTGTAAATGAGAGGTTAAATGGAACAATTTTAGCGTCAGGCGGAAAGCGATAAGGATATTCAGTCTCATGCTAAAAATGATGACTATAATGCAAATGATAGTAGTGATGGTGCAACGGAAGATGGAAATGTCGCTAAAAACAAAGGTAAATTAGGTATAAAGAAAAGAAGTAAATTGAGAGTATATTACACAAACTGTAGGAGTCTATGTAACAAAATGAACGAACTTAGAGCCCTTGTTAGCAAAGAAAATATAGACATAATAGCGCTAACTGAAACGTGGATTAATACAGAAACCAGGCATTTTTTAGCAGAATTTGATATACCAGGATATAGTTTGTTTAAATATGACCGAACAAGTAAGAGGGGTGGCGGTATAGCAGTGTTTGTCAGGAGTACATTAAAAAGCTGTATTAAATCAGGTATTAGACTAAATAACGATAATGAAAGTGTTTGGGTCGAGGTTAACGAAGGTAGTGAGACCATAGTTATTGGAGTTATGTATAGACCGCCAAATATGAGTAGAAATGACGGAACGTCATTATGGGAGGAAATTAAAATGGCATCAAGGTTTAGCAATGTGTGTATTATGGGGGATTTTAATTTTCCGAATATAGATTGGCAGCATCAAATAGGAGACTCTGATTCTGAGGAGTTTATAGAGGTAGTACAAGATAGTTTTTTATTTCAATTCATGACCACAATTCTGTGTATTTTAATATACAATGGAAAGGTAATACCAGAGAGAATACAACATTAATACCTGACTTTAGAAAAGCCAATTATGGTGGGTTAAGAAGAGCCCTATTAGCGGACCCTATGGTCAAATAATTAAGTCGATCCAGGTGTCCAAATGAGTGTACCCCTTCTCAGGCACCTGTCATCTTAAGTCAGGAAGAGACGTCAACCTTGGTAGATACATACGATAATTTTATCAAGTCAGTATTCAATGCACAAAATAAATACATCCCCAAAAGAAAATTTAGATCAACACAGAACCAACCCAAATGGATGAATAATAGACTATTAGATCTTCTAGGACAAAAGAGAGGAATATATAGAAAAATTAGAAAAGGCGAAATTCACCTACTTGCTTACTATCAGAATCTATCAAGACAGGTATAAAAGGATATTAGGAAAGAAAAAAGAAATTATGAAATTAAGGTTGCCAATGACTCAAAAAATAATCCTAAAGCTTTTTACCAACTATATAAATCCAAGGTTAGAGATGTAATTGGTCCCCTTAAAACTTCGATAGGAGAAATGACAGAAAATGATTTAGAAATGTGCAGTACATTAAATAGTCAATTTCTTTCCGTTTTCACTAATGAAAATTTGGCACAGTTTCCAGAAGTCCGTAAGGTATATAGCGATAGTATAGAAAATAGGTTAAGTACGGTTACTATAAGTAGAAATGATGTGCTTAAGGAAATTGACAGACTGAAACCTCATAAATCGCCTGGTCCTGATGAGGTATATGCTAGAGTATTAAAAGAATGTAGGGATGAGTTAAGTTACCCATTAACATTTTTATTTAACAAGTCATTGGAGACAGGTATAGTTCCAGAAGCTTGGAAGCTTGCAAACGTAGTTCCGATCTTCAAAAAAGGTGACAAATCAATAGCATCCAATTACCGTCCCATTAGTCTTACATCAATCATAGGAAAGCTACTAGAGTCAATTATTGCTAGTAAAATTAGAAACCACTTAGATACATTTAATTTAATAAATTCTTCTCAGCATGGATTCACTCAGGGACGTTCTTGCCTTACTAATTTGCTTAGTTTTTTCTCAGAGGTATATGAAGCAGTAGATAATGACAAGTCATATGATATAATATATTTATATTTCAGTAAAGCTTTCGACAGAGTCCCCCATGAGAGATTGATGAGAAAGGTTGAGGCGCATGGAATAGGTGGGGCGTTGTTGGGATGGATTAGGTCATGGCTAATTGGTAGGAAGCAGAGAGTCAGCATAAATGGTACGAAATCAGAATGGGGAGCAGTCAAAAGTGGTGTCCCCCAGGGATCTGTATTAGGTCCTCTGTTGTTTGTTATATACATAAATGACCTTGATTTAGGTATAACTAGTAGGATAAGTAAATTTGTAGACGATACCAAAATGGGGAGAACAATTGATTCAGATAGAGATATAGAGTGCCTCCAAAGGGATCTAGATACCTTACACGAATGGTCAGTAAATTGGCAGATGAAGTTTAACATTGACAAATGCAAGGTATTAAAGATAGGGAAGATGCATACAAATGTTAAATATAAACTAGCTAATGTGGAATTAGAAAACTCGAATTGTGAGAAAGATCTAGGTGTGTTTGTTAGCAATGATTTGAAGCATAGACAACAGTGTATAAGCGTTCGAAACCAGGCAAACAGGATTCTCGGGTTCATCTCAAGGAGTGTGAGTAACAGAACTGCTGGTGTTATCTTAAAACTTTACTTGTCATTAGTGAGACCCCATATGGATTATGCTGTTACATTTTGGTGTCCTTATTACAGAATGGACATAGATTCATTGGAGAGAGTACAACGTAGAATGACAAAAATGATCCATAATATTAGAAATCTTCCGTATAAAGAAAGGTTGAAGAAATTAGGCTTACATTCGTTAGAGAGACGCAGAATTAGAGGGGATATGATAGAGGTGTTCAAGTGGGTTAGTGGGATTAACAAAGGGGACATGACAAATGTACTAAAGCTCAGTGATAGCGAAAGAACTCGTACCAATGGTTTCAAATTAGATAAATTTCGTTTCAGAAAAGATATAGGCAAATATTGGTTTGGTAACAGAGTTGTAGATGGGTGGAATGGACTACCAAGTGCTATAGTGGGATTAAAAACGATAGGGAGCTTTAAGATAAAATTGGATAAGCATATGGACGAGAAGGGTTGGGTGTGAAGGGGGATCAGCAGGGTTGGGCCAATCAGCGCTCTGCAGACCCCCGTAATCCTGCGTTAATCTCTAACCGTTTTGGTAAGATGATCCTCAGGGTATTAGAGTGTTGAGCCTATAATTGGGCTTTGTAATTGGGGTTGTGTGGGACAGGGATCTGCCTTGCTTAGGCCAATCGGCTTTCTGCAGACTCCCATTTTCTTATGTTCTTATGTTCTTATGTTACTAGCAGAAAAGAAGTGGAATGCGATAAATGTAGGGAAATAGCTATTAAGGGTCCTAAAATCATTTGTGAAATATGTGAATCACTCATAACAAGAAAACAAAGGATCATAAACTGTGTTAAGTGTAAAACTGTAGCTCACATGAAGTGCATCTCTAAGAAGACCAACAGTGAAGAACGGGAATTCCTATGCAACATATGTGCCTTGCATTCATTCCCGAATATTAATGTAAATGAACCAATTAGTATTAACAACTCAGAATCCAGCCAGGACACATTCAAAATCAAAGATGAATACAGAGTGTTCACCAACAAAGGGCTCCATCTTATCCACATTAACGCCAGATCAATGTACCATAAATTGTCAGAATTAAACTTGTTAGCTAATAAGGCCAAAGCTTCAATAATTGCAATCACAGAAACCTGGCTGAATTCAAGTATAAACGATGGTGAATTAAACATTCAAGGTTTCAATATGGTTAGGAATGATCGCAATAGGCATGGGGGAGGAGCATGTCTGTATGTAAAAAACAACCTCACACACACAACCAGGACCGACCTCCATGTAGAAAATCACGAAGCTCTGTGGATCGATCTACACCTGCCGAGGACAAGACCCATCACAATTGGGGTATGCTATAGGCCACCAGACGACACACAATTCTTGACCAAATTTGAACGAACGTTGTCATCGCTAGACCCTCGGAATGAATCCATCATACTAGGGGATTTTAACCTATGTTACAAACAACGAAATGATAGGCTTGTACGAGAATATAGGCATATACTGACAATGCACAATCACAAACAACTCATCACAACCCCCACACGTATCTCTGAGAACACTGCCACAATAATAGACCACATAAACTGTAACAGAGAGGACAAAATATCCCAATCAGGGGTTATACAGACTGGGATAAGTGATCACTTCGTCACATATTGCACACGAAAAACCACAAAAATTACCCTAGAGAATCACAAGATTATCAAAACAAGGTCACTCAGAAACTACAATAAAGAAACATTTCTGGACATTTTATGGAATACAGACTGGTCTCCAGTGTTTGGAAGTACAAACGTTAATGACGCATGGGTTGGCTTCAGCAAGATACATAGACTAACAGGTATGTTCACTCCCGCCTGGTGCGCAGGTCAGTGACGTCAGTAGGTGTTCTCCAGTTGGAAAATGGGGTATTTATACCAAAGACTGATATCCTTAAATCTTGGGGATATGAAAGAAAATGGAGAGTAGAAGGTAAACAAAAATAAACTCATATTCAATAATCCTGTATGCTAACATTTGTATTATTATTATTATTATTATTATTATTATTATTATTATTATTTGTCCTTTGTTATTACTGTGTATTTATGCATGATTTTGCTTTACAAATAGTACCGATAGTGTATCTTGTAGTCTCTCATACACACACACACACCCCTGTCTTTTGACTGGCAACATCAGAACCCTCTGTGTGAACATGATTTTGTTTTACAAATAGTACCGGTAGTGTATATTGTAGTCGCTCATACACACACACACACACGCACGCACACACCTATAAATATATACGGTATATATCTATTAATCAGGGTTGTACAAAGTACCGAATAATTTTACTCAAGTTCAAGTATGTACTTGAAAGGTTACTCAGCTAAAAGTAAAAGTACCCACATAGAAAGTTACTTAAGTTAAAGTAAAAACAAAAATATCAATTGCCTGAGGGGTTGGGTGAGAGGGAGGCTTATCAGCGCCATTTATATGTAGCGGTGAACTTTTAACTAGCCAAGGAATATCGCACCTACAGTATACCCAGGGGAATGTCCATGGGAAATGGGGGGGGGGGTTACCCATAGTCCAACTTTGTTTGCCACACCGCTTGACTATACTGTAGAATTAACCCTTGAGTATCAGCAACGTGTGCTATATTAACCCTTGAGTATCAGCAACGTGTGCTATATTAACCCTTGAGTATCAGCAACGTGTGCTATATTAACCCTTGAGTATCAGCAACGTGTGCTATATTAACCCTTGAGTATCAGCAACGTGTGCTATATTAACCCTTGAGTATCAGCAACGTGTGCTATATTTTATTGTAGCCAAATTTAGACGAATATTATGAAGCTTAAGACGAATATCATCCATCAATACAATCAGACGATTGGGGACTGGTTTATTTAATAATTCATACATAAGGTGTCTCTTGTATGATGTACGGTTAAAATTCAAACTGCAGACACGTGCAGTCTTGACATTAATAGTTTTTTTGGGGTTGCAAAGAGCAATCCACTGTTTCTGCATTTCTTTATTGGGGGGGAAGCGGTGAAACTGTAGATGGGTGACATTTTTATTGTTATTATTGGAATTGCATCCAGCAATAGCACAATAGGGCATATTGGAAAAAAAGCAAAGTAAGCTATTTGAAAAGTTGTCAGTAAATCTGGAGGCAGCATGGAGATCTATCTAATGGCTGGAGTGGGTTCACTGGACCGGGACCCAAGCCTTGACCTGAACTGGCCAGAGGTCGGGACGGGACTGACCGCTCCTCACCTGGTGAACCCTACTGAAAAATCACCTAGTGACGTCCGGCGCGCGCGGGACGAATATTTGGGCCAAAGTGAACATACCTGTTAGTCTATGTATCTTGGGCTTCAGAACCATCATCACAAACATTCTAGACGAAATAGCTCCTCTGAAAGACATACGAATTAAAACAAGGTCAGACCCATGGATCAACAATGACATACTACACCATCTGGAACACAGAGACAATCTGTTAAAAAGGCTAGCGAAACATAGACAGGATCAAGGTCTGAAACATGAGTTCAACAGGGCCAGGAATAAACTAAGTAGGAAAATAAAATCAGCGAAAACTAATTATTTTCACAATAAGGCAGAGGAATATCAGAATAACCCAAAGAAACTATGGAGGCACCTAAAAACAACAGGCTACAGCAACAAGACAAGGGATTCGTCTAACACTAATATTGCTCTCACCATTAATGATCAGATTTGCCACGATAAACGACAAATTTCAACCTACTTCAACTCCTTCTTCACCTCCATAGCAAACACACTTGCACAGAACCTACCTCAACCTCTCAATAAATACACGACAACAACGGCCACCTTTCGAAATTTCTACAGAGATAAAAACATACACCCAAACACATTTGGATTGCAAAATGTTACACCAAAATACACTTTTGACGAGCTGTCTAACCTAAATGTACATAAAAGCACAGGACCAGACAAAATTCCTGCCAAATTTCTACGAGATGGAGCCATTGGTATAGCAGGCCCCCTAACCCACATCATCAACTTGTCAATTAACACCAACACTGTACCTGCTGAACTGAAGGAAGCTATTGTAACCCCTCTATTCAAGAAAGGAAATAAACTAGAAGTTGGTAACTACAGACCAGTTAGCATATTATGTATTGTATCTAAAATCCTTGAAAGAGCGGTGTACACCCAAATTGAACACTACCTCAAACAAAATGATCTATTCTATAAGTTTCAATCAGGTTTCAGATGCATGTACTCGACAGACTCCTGTCTCATCCACTTAACGGATCACATTCGTAAAGAAATGTCTAAAGGTAACTACACCGGTATGGTTCTTCTTGATCTACAAAAGGCGTTTGACACAGTAGACCATGATATCCTATGTAATAAACTACAAGCAATGGGCATAGGATCTGTGAACTGGTTTAAATCTTATCTTAGTGGTAGAACCCAAAGAGTCAAAATTGACGATAATATATCTGATCCTATGCCAATTAACTGTGGGGTCCCGCAGGGAAGCATCCTTGGTCCCTTACTCTTTCTCTGTTATGTGAACGACATGGAACTGAGCGTCTCATGTAAATTATTACTGTATGCAGACGACAGCGTGCTCCTGGTTTCAGGAAAAGACCCAATAAGTATTGCCGCTTCACTTTCCAAAGAACTAGAATCATGTAGTGAATGGCTAGTGGACAATAGACTATCTCTTCACCTGGGCAAGACGGAAGCCATCTTATGTGGAACAAAACGCAAACTGAAAGACATTGTGGGCTTCTCGGTCAACTGTAATGATATTCCTATAACAACAGTGTCACAAGTTAAATATCTCGGACTAAAACTGGACGCGAGTTTGTCAGGTGAAACAATTTTGGAATCTATCCTGAGTAAGTGTAGAGCACGTATAAAATACCTGTATAGACAGGTGGGATGTTTGCCCGCGGCGACCAAAAAGACCCTCTGCCAAGCGCTTGTTCAATGTCATTTTGACTATTCTGTGTCATCCTGGTACTCTGCATCATCTAAATCAGCACAGCACAAACTTCAGGTCACTCAAAATAAAATGGTTAGGTTCATGCTGAACCTAGGACCCAGATCACATGTTGGCCAGGAACAACTTCAGTCACTAGGTATGCTCAATGTCTCTGACAGGGCCAAACAAATCAGGCTCACTAATGCCTTCAACATTTTCTATGACAGAGCTCCAGAGTACCTAAAGAATGATTTTGTTAAAGCAAATGAGAGGAGTGGACATAATACAAGAAACAGGATGTTTAATTTTAAGGTCCCGAGAATCCAAGGACAGGGTAAGCAAACATTCTTCTTCACCGCCATCAAAGACTGGAACGACCTACCCCAGTCAGTCCGTGAAAAGAGAACACTGTATTCCTTCAGACGTAGCCTGAAGGAACACCTGAACCGGACAGCTGCGAGAAGGGAGCACCAAGCTTATGTCTACTACTAAATGCGACATAAGAGATAGACAAACCAAACTGAAATGATTACTGATTACGGATTACTGATATTTACTATAGGATGTAAGGTATCTTAAAATAACCCCCTAGAAATACTTTCTCTAAAGTATCTATTTCTTTATCCTCCCCATTTTCCCCAGCTAACCTAATCCCACAAGGACCCCAATGGAAATACGCCTAACGGCCTTATTGGGCTATCCTTAGTTGGAATTATGCAAGGCTGGTACATGTCATATTTGTAACAAACTATGTGGTACCAACTCTGTAAATTGCTAACTGAATAAATATTATTATTATTATCATTATTATTATTATTATTATTATTATTGAAGAGTCTAATAACCAGCTTGTTGTTACCTACTAAAAAAACAATTTACACAGGGTAACTGCAGTATTGGAATTGTTTTTCCATCCATCGATAGCAAGAACAATTCTTCATACTGAGCCCTCAATCTAGTATACTGCCTTCCGTCTATTGATCACAAGAACAGCTTTCCAAATTGAGTATCGATCTTAGAATTTCCTGCTGAGGTCACCTCTTTTCTCAGCGTCTTGGCAGTGGTGTGGCTGCACAGCAGAAAGGTGCCTAGGGGTAGGGTGTTGTATGGCGGTTGTTTCCGTGTGGCTTGGAGGTGGGGTGATATATGGTAACCGTATATCTCGGCTTCCCTGGTCATGGCGGCGATGCGGCTGGGCTGTAGAGTGGCGTGGGGATGTACAGTGTTTATGGTGCCATTCTTGGTGTTGCCTGTCTTTCCCACTTCTCTCCTTTCTCGGTGCTTTGGAATTGTCTCTGTTGATGACTATGTCCTTTCCTGGTGTTGGAGGACAGCCCATCTGGACAGTAATGGTTCGAGCACGTTTAGCTGGTTTGGGGGTTGTGTCCTTGTTGAGTTGAGGGTTGGTGGGTGAATTCCGACTTTTTCATTCATTATTCTTGTTTCCCTGGACTTCGGGATTGTTGATGGTGATGAATAAGTCCCCTCCTGGTGTTAGAGGATGTGTCATATTGATGGTGGCAACTCGTGTTCTGGGTTTGTGGGATATATCATTGTTGATCCTGGTGGGTGATCTTGAATTGTTCTTCCCACGGTGCGCCTCCTGGCGGTGCGGTGAGAAACTCAGCCATGTCCTTTCGTTCCCGGCTCTTTCTTCTACTCGGTGATCGCTGTTTCCCATTCTTCCACTGTGGTGAGGAGGTGTGGTAGGATGAGAGGGAAAACTGTTTGGTGGTGGTGAATGCTTGGTTAACTGTTTCCCTGTTATTTCAGTTATGGTGATGGATAAGTTCTTCCTTGGTGTTGGGGGACATGTCATCCCGATGGTAATATCTTGGGTGCCTTTTGTTGGGCTAGGAGTTGTTACCTTGTGGCCTTGAGGTTTGGTGGTCATAGGAGCAAAATTGCTTGGTGGTGGTGCTTGCTATTCCATTATTTCACTTCCTTCTTCCCCATCAAAGCCATGACCACGTGGCTGGAGCTGGTAATACCAGGCATTTTCTTGGTGGAAAACAAACGTCCATTTATCAAGATATTCCCACCATGTCATTGAGCTTTCATCTGCTGGTTACTATTGCTTTACCACAGACACAGAAAGAAAATAGAGGATAATTATAACAAGACGTGCATTCATATTCTATTTATTGGCACAAGAATATCGCATACGTAAGGCTAGAACAAAATGGTCAAGAACAACAATAACAGATGCACGAACGAGGCTCCACTACGTCTGACTCGTAAGACTGGATGATTTTATGCAATATCGAAGTGAGTATGGTGGACCGCTTTCTAATTGAAAGATTACACTTGTCCTGTATTTATTTCAGAGAAAGAATAGCACTCCTTTCAATCGAGGATTTACACTTGTGCTTAGACAGGCTATGTAGTAATTATATATGTGAACTTTTGGTTTTTACCTGCGTAGAGTTGTTCTGGATTGGAAGCTGAACGTAATTATTTTTCTTTGTGTTAATTCACTATGGTGCTTTTGCATAAGTTAACTTGAATTTATTTGTTATTTTCTTTACCAGAATTATTATCAGTACTTCCCTGATTTATCTGGGTTTCACTAGTACTTTGTTTCTCTCGATTTTTGCATAAGCTTGTAGTATCCGATGTTTCCAGAATACTTCTTTTAATATACCCGGTAGATATATTTTGTCTACTTTCCACTGTTGATCTTATTATACACTTTCTCTGTAAATACACCAAGTATAGATCCTTTTCACAGTTAGATCTTCTGTATCTTCTAACGGTATAATAACTTCACTTTAGATGTGTAGCATAAGTAATCCAATCTTCGGTAGATGCGTTGGCCGTGGGGGTTGTCTTGTCGTGACTGGGTTAGCACAGTTTTACTCGAGCTCTTGGATTGGGACCTTGAATACTATTTACCTAGCCATTGCAAAGGTAAAATAGAATCGAATTAACGCAGGAGCGAACTCACTGACTACTCTGGTCTTTAAAAGAACTTTGATGCAGAACTTTCAGAGTCTTGGGTCTTGAATAAAGTGTACAAGTATACCTTTGTATATGTCCACATTATCGAGCTAACGTAAGATAGTTGTTTTTAGGCAACTTCTCTTAACTGCTCTGGCTTTCATTAGAGTCTTTCAGAACTGAGGGTTGATGAGTTTATTGTTTATTTTGGTTTACCCCGGATAAAGCTCTATCCCATTTGGTAGGTACTTTATCCACAATAGCGCCGGGTGAGGTAGGGAAGGATATTAGTTAGCTTCTATTGAAGAGTCTAATAACCAGCTTGTTGTTACCTACTAAAAAAAAATTTAGACAGGGTAACTGCAGTATTGGAATTGTTTTTCCCTCCATCGATAGCAAGAACAATTCTTCATACTGAGCCCTCAATCTAGTATACTGCCTTCCGTCTATTGATCACAAGAACAGCTTTCCAAATTGAGTATCGATCTTAGAATTTCCTGCTGAGGTCACCTCTTTTCTCAGCGTCTTGGCGGTGGTGTGGCTGCGCAGCAGAAAGGCGCCTATAGGGGTAGGGTGTTGTATGGTGGTTGTTTCCGTGTGGCTTGGAGGTGGGGTGATATATGGTAACCGTATATCTCGGCTTCCCTGGTCATGGCGGCGATGCGGCTGGGCTGTAGAGTGGCGTGGGGATGTACGGTGTTTATGGTGCCATTCTTGGTGTTGCCTGTCTTTCCCACTTCTCTCCTTTCTCGGTGCTTTGGAATTGTCCCTGTTAATGACTATGTCCTTAACTGGTGTTGGAGGACAGCCCATCTGGACGGTAATGGTTTGAGCACGTTTAGCTGGTTTGGGGGTTGTGTCCTTGTTGAGTTGAGGGTTGGTGGGAGAATTCCGTCTTTTTCGTTCATTGTTCTTGTTTCCCTGGACTTCGGGATTGTTGATTGTGATGAATAGGTCCCCTCCTGGTGTTAGAGGACGTGACATATTGATAGTGGTAACTCGTGTTCTGGATTTGTGGGATATATCATTGTTGATCCTGGTGGGTGGTCTTGAATTGTTTTTCCCACGGTGAGCCTCCTGGCGGTGAGAAACTCAGCCATGTCCTTTCGTTCCCGGCTCTTTCTTCTACTCGGTCGCTGTTTTCCATTCTTCCACTGTGGTGAGGAGGTGTGGTAGGATGAGAGGGAAAACTGTTTGGTGGTGGTGAATGCTTGGTTAACTGTTTCCCTGTTATTTCAGTTATGGTGATGGATAAGTTCTTCCTTGGTGTTGGGGGACATGTCATCCCGATGGTAGTATCTTGGGCGCCTTTTGTTGGGCTAGGAGTTGTTACCTTGTGGCCTTGAGGTTTGGTGGTCATAGGAGCAAAATTGCTTGGTGGTGGATCTTGCTTCTCCATTATTTCAAATACCAAACCATAAGTTTTAATATATAAAGCGAGAATAATGACCCTCGTACCTATGAGACACCATTAGGCCTATTTAGTTATTTCATTTTAATCATTACAATTTAATATATATCAACTGATATCTTAATCACGATAATAACATAATACCGAATATTTCAACTAATCTCAACACTGGGTCATTATTGGGCTTAAAGTGAGTGAACAGTAAAAGTCTTGGTGTAAATATTGCCAAAATCAAGCCTAGTCAATTTAGACCCCTTACACCCATCTTCGCAAGGGAGCGTGCTGTCTCTTCAAACAGTCTGCTGCACCAAAACACAACCCACAACGAGGGGCGACGTGCTCCTCTCGGTGCTGCTAGGAGAGTGGCGAACACAACCTTAGGTACTTAGGTAGGTACTCAGTGTTGTCGAGCCCTGAAAAATTATTATTTATTCATATAAGAGTTGGGTATTGATTTGGGTAGCATCATTGATCTCAGTACATTGTCTTCTATCTGATTTACTACTTTATTGTTGTGTGGTTATAAATAGTCCATGTATAACTTATTTTGGGTATAATAGGGTTCCTTCATGGCAAGCTTTCTATACATGGAAAAAGGGTCAAAACTGAGGTGTTGTCTGTCTCTGGGAAAGTATTACTTTATTCTTATGGCAGCTGTGCACTGTTGTGGCTTAAGAAGTGTTATCTGAGTAATTAATTTTCTATCTTCGTATCATTGATTATATTGTATTTGTAAGGTTAGACATATAAACATATATTTACAATCATATTGCCTGCTTTCTGGCAAGAAGGTTAACTGGGCCTGATGTCCGGGAGGGTCGCGTACAGCTAGGTTTGTTGACATAGGGGGGGAAAAGGATTTTTTTCTAACTTCATGTTGCCTGCCCCCGGAAATGTATTTAATTATTTTCTATCTATAAAGGCTCTACTAAAGAGAGTAAGAATTAGATCGTTCACTTCTCCCAGCTTTCTAGAATATTTGACCAATGGTTACTTTCATGATAGTATATATAGAGCATAGAGAAATGTACTCTTAGTTTGCGGGTAGGGGGGAATATGGTATCTGGGGGGGTCACAAAGGGTCGCATCCTGCTAGCCTCGCACACCTGTATAATTATTATTGTAGCTGGTTATACTAAGGTAGTAATGCTTACTATAAAGTGTTTGATACTTTTAGCAATGTGACCTTTCTTTTACTTGAGTGGACATCATAACTGTTCTGTATTTATTTCTTATTAACTTATACTCATTTTACGAGATTTTATCACGAAACTGTAGGGGACCTCGGGCGAGGCTATTTTGGGTCGCTTGACTCTTCCCTTCTCATAACTCTGGAAGTAATGTATTTTAGACTAAACTGTCTATGATGCATGACAACGTTATTATGGCTATTATTAGATTTACGCATAATAGTTCATACCAATCTTCCTATATGTGAACTACCGGTACCGGTGTTTCTTAACCCTTAAAGATCGGGGCCGGACTTAAGTCCGGCTCCAATTTGCAGCAAGTTAGGAGCATTATTAAGGCTTTTAAAGGGTTAAAATCGAGTGCAAATGGCCGGGAGCGCAGCGGGCCAGACAGCCGACTCCCAGGGCTTACCGCCGCCCATTACCTCATGTTCCCTGTGTTCTCGAGAGGCCGGAAGTGTAGCCAGTAGTGAGCATAGCTGGGAAAAATATGCCGCTATACGCTAAACTCCCATGTTACTGCTACCACTGTATGAGAACCACGAGTGCTACATAGCTCGTTCTGGTCTCATTTTGAAGCTTTTAGCGCCTAGTTTTTTGCTGAATACATTTCTTGTCATGCAGATACTTGATTTATCATTCAGGAGGGCCTGAATATGCCCAAATAAGCCCAAAACCCCCCGCTAGACAAGGGTTAATGTTATGCCCTGTTTTTCTACAGGTTTAACTTGGGTAATGTGAGTTCTGAATGACTGGGTATAGAAGGCTGCATGCACAATACAAGGTATGAGGAATAGAGAACACAAAATAAACACACGGTAACACGACACAAGTTCACGTTTATTGAAATAAAGAAATAAAGAGCATAGAAAGATAGTTATATTCGCACAAAACAAATGATAGAAGGGAACTGCTAGCATTTGCGGATTTGAATGGAGCCTAGTCTCCCACTTCCAACGTTCAGGTATATTCTTCTGATCACGGGTTTAATTAGCAAGTTTATATTTTACTGGAAGACCTCAATATATTCGTATAATTCAATGTCACTGATTTTACCTCTTGCTGGCTGGTCGCGTGCCCACGTAGCAACTCACAGTTAGGATTAGACGCGTATATTATAGAACACGGAAATCTCTAGCAACCTCATGGGGGTACTGAACTAAGTTTGATATTCTTAAGGCAGAAATATGTAGAACACGAATCAGTGGGCGAACGTTAGATATCACTAGAGTTTTAATATCTGAATAAGGTAATTACGAGAGTCAAGGTCGCCTGTTAATAAAAAACACTGATCGCTTAGTACGTCCCAAATGGAATGGTTAAATATGAATTACACTGGGCAAGGTCTTAGCCACTTTATAGAAAGTTAATAGGTGAGTATCAACTTTCTATAAAGTACTATAACACTTAGTACTAGTAACATGAATCTTGAATAGTATGGGTAGATCTGGTCCTGGTTATCTTGCTTCCGGTGATGTTGGGGGCTAACGACTGGTTCCTCGGCCGTCCAGATGGTCCAAAATGTAGGAAGTTCTCAAGTCGGATCTCTTGATGATCGTTGCTGGCTACACACTTATATACCCACGAATTTGTGTGAAGGTTATAAGGTGCACGTTAGGACTTGTACATGGACAGATGCTTCTATCAGTCTTCTCTGCCACGGAGTCTGCCGGATCTGGAATCTCTCAACTCCGGAACAACACAAGGGCAGAGCTAGAGGTAAACTGCAGGGTAGTGACCACTGGTTGGTGTCTAGCTTTCAACTGATTTGACTGGGGGCGGGAGTTAGATTTATAGGCTCGGTTCTGGACCCTGTAGACAGTAGGGATCTCGAGTCTTATGGACTTAATTGAGCTCTCAATAGATATGGGGACTAGGTAAGATGGTATTTACTGTTGTGGCACAGGGCGATAGGAAGCCTTTATATTTTCATATAACTGAGCCTTAGTAAGAGGTACTATTTTGGCTATACTGGACGTATTTAGGGGAGAGAGACTGGATCTACTTTGCGAGGAGGATGGGGACAGCTGTGATAGGAGCGTCTCTCTAGATTGTTCAATCTTCATTCTATGGTATAGCTGAGGTGCTAATTTAGTGATCAGAGCATGCAAGAAAGGTAAATGGTTTATTGTGAGGTAATAGAGGTTAGTAAAGGTGTTAGTCATTCATGGTTAGTTCATTGATAGGAAGAATTCCTGTGCTACCTGGCAATGACTCGAAAGTCAAAACAGGGGCCAGGTATACCTCCGCGGGGGTGGGGGTCTCCCTCCTCGGGTGGGCAAAAAGGGGGAGCTGGGCGCCCTCTCTCTGATATAGTCGTCCGGCGGCTGTGGCTAGGGGCTTGCCATATCACCAGTGTTTGTAATAACCCTCTGTGTATGAGACAGATGTGAGTGTCTTTAATACCAAAACCGAAGGTGCCTTAGCTAGCTGGTTTTACTCGGCTGGTTGTTAATTGTAGGGTTTGCTGGATATGGTGGAGACTGGGTTGCTAACTCTGCCACATTTATCTGGAAGTATGACAATAGAAGTTAGTTACTGGCGGGGCGGCTAGCCTCGCACCGACGACCATTGGGTGCAGGGTTGTGAATGTATTGTAAGAGAATAGATGGCATGCAAGGGGCTAGTAAAGTTCTAATGTTGTTCTGGCCTACTAAGTGAAGGTAGGCTGGATAGGAGTATATATATAAAAGGTTGGAGAGCGTTAGTAACGGACAATTCAAGGATCTTCAAGAGGTATGAGAGAGAGGCTAGGTCGGACAAGAGTCGAGAAGCGCGGGTGTCTTAATGAGAGGGGGGGGGGAGAGTTCAAGGGCTACAGGGAAATTTTGCCCCTAAGGTCCCTGGGCGTGGGGGTGGCATTAGGCTACAATTGATATGGAAGTTTGAAAAGGCAGTAGAATACGTTAGCCAAATGCTACCGGGGAATGCAACTATGGGGTGGTATAGGAGTCTGGAAAAGATAGAGTTATGTGATCAGTCCGAGGGTTATGGATACTATTAGTTGGCCCTGGCAACTGCGTTTTCTATTAAATATAATATCAACAACAGCGGCAGTTCGTAGGGGTACTTAGTTGTTTCGTTTCGGGGTACTTATGACAGATACTGATAACCAGGTTATCTTATATAATCTCTGGTTGGGGTAAGAGGTGTAAGACACGAAGTAAATTGGCGTAGTGTGGACTGTGGATACGAAGGAGGCAAGGGGAAGACGTATGACAATTGTGGAAAGTAAATGGAAAAAGGTGAACACAATGGCGGATAAAATACTTAACCTAAAGGATTGCATACATCGATGAACGATGACATTATAGTCGTCGTCCTAATAAGGTGATGAAACCTGGTTGATCTGTACTGGGCATAATACGACACAAGGACACTGCCGCTATGTCGCATCAATGCTGGTGGCAGTTAATATTATAGACTTAGTTACTAGAGGAACAATGCAAGGGGGTGACTGAGCACGGGTTACACATATCTATACTCGTCATGAAAAATGATATAAGAGGTCTAGGGACAAGCGTGGGTGTTTGAACTTCTAAGATATATAACATCTACTTCTCGGATGCAAGAACATACATAGATATAATTATGGCTGTCTGATGTGTTGGCATTGGCTCAACGTCGGGACAGGCATGGGTGTTTTTAATATGAATGTATATTCCTGTTCATCATCTTTGTAGCAAGGACAGTGCCGCTATGTCGTATCAATGCTGGTGGCAGTTAATATTATAGACTTAGTTACTAGAGGAACAATGCAAGGGGCGACTGAGCACGGGTTACACATATCTATACTAGTCATGGAAAATGATATACGGGGTCTAGGGACAGCGTGGGTGCTTTAACTTCTAAGATATATAACATCTACTTCTCGGATGCAAGAACATACATAGATATAATTATGGCTGTCTGATGTGTTGGCATTGGCTCAACGTCGGGACAGGGCATGGGTGTTTTTAATATGAATGTATATTCCTGTTCATCATCTTTGTAGTTAATAAGTGTAGGACACGAGGGGGTTAGTGTACGTGAGGTGTGGAAAATGGTCGGTTTAGAAAAGGTAAATGGGTGTGTCCTGGAGCTGTTTAGCCCTGCGGGCTTGGGCCTGTCTGGAATGGCGGGCTCGGTCAGCTGGTCCTTTCGTTCTGTGGACCTTTCTTCCGGGTGTTTCTGTGTGGTGTTCGCTCGTGGCTTCTGTGGTGGGCTTCTTGTTCTGGGGCATTTTAGTTAAGGTTATTCGAGGTGTTTTATGTTTTTTTTTTTTTTTTACTGTTGGAGGTTGGTACTTCTGATGGTCATCGCCTTATCTGGGAAGGTATAGAGGCGAGAATAGCCTACAACTTGAAAGGAAGCAAATGTGGTTTGTTTGAGTTTAAATTGTGAAGGATAGTTGTATCTAGAAGGCATGTACATAATTGTTCATATAAGACAGAAAGCATCTGTCCATACTTAGTATACTCTATCTAGTATGAACAGTCTCGATGTTACGTAATCTGGGTTAATGTAGCGTTACGTATCTTTCCGTAGTCTTAAGTTGAACGCTTCCGTAGTCTTAAGTTGAACGCTTCCGTAACCTTAGGTCGAACGTTCCATGATTTTGGTAAGAATATATTATTCTGTAGTTGTATATGGGAAAGTATTGTAGGATTATAATTCCCATATATTTGTGTATTATGTAATAAGATTGTTCATATGTATCTCAATATAAAGATGGGATACATTTTCCATATGCTATGCGCAGGCGCGGATAGTCACGAGAGACACGAAGACGTTTCTCTCGCACGCACTCTCCAACCAACCTCCGTCCCAGCTACACACGCCGCGCGCTAAGCCTTCTTCATAGTTTCATATATTAGGTGTTTTCGCTTCACTTTCATCTCATATTCATATAGTCACTACATAATCATCTTTTGTTAGTTATCATGAAATATAACGTAAATATCTAACCTATCCTAGCCTATTATAGCCTCTTTCCATACGCTTCTTTGTCGTACTAACCACTTAAGTCAACTAGCCTATTTTCCGCCATCCTTCAATCACCAGCTGAGTTCATCATAAAGGGTAATTATGCTATAGCCTTTTGTGTTAATGCTTATTCCAAATTAATAATATACAGTCCACTTTATCTAAATTAACCATATATTTGGTCCTTCGACCTTTCGCTAGTTTGCCCCCCCCCCCCCCCCCAGTCTTTGTGTGTTTCGGCAGTTAGTAGTAGCCTAGCCTTAGTGGGATTTTTTTGTGCCGTACTTAGTCCGTACCTCATGGCCCAGGGTTTTTGGCAACATGGTGACGCGGGTGGTAGAGTAGGGGAGGATTTTCCTGTGGTTTCTGTTAGGCCTGTGTACCCGGGGCCTCTTAGGAAAGTGGCGCTTTTGGGCCACTCCTACGTGAGAACAATTTACGTGGACAGCCCCGTGTACCAGCCTTTCTTTGCGGTTACTCCTCTGGCCGCCCCAGGTGCCCGTCTGTTTTCAGAAACTCTGGCAATATGTCGCCGGTTCTTTGCACAGGACGAGAATGCGCGAATAGACAGGGCATACGACGAGATGTAGAGTATCAGTATATAGTCTAGAATAATAATAATCCTTCAAAGTCGGTACAGTATACTAATTAAATTTTGATTACAAATCCTTTAGGCCCAAATTATATCACAATTGATTGGTACTAAGATTAAAATCATCCATACTGTACTGTATAATATATTCAAAAGTTACGGTTATTCAATCTAGATTAAAATTATACTGTCAAATAACTTCTTTATTCATTCACACATCTTCCTAAATTCTACTCTCGTCGTGTGCCCTGGAGGCGGGGTAATGTGATAGCTGATAGGCAGAGTGTGTGTTAATCCAACTCTAAACCTTTTTGCTAGTGACTTCGTGATATGAACTTTTCTTGTGTACAATTTTCACATTTATTAAATGTAATAATATAAAATTAGCGGTACCCATTGAGTTTAGCCTGATTAAATTACCCTATTGGCTCTCTCTCTCTTAAAATTCTTGAAATTATTATAACCTTAAAACGGTACCTCTCTTTTTTAACATCTACAGACTTTTGGCCTATACTGTATTGTACTAAATTTCCCTCCCGGCTTTTCTTAAATTATGGTGTAATGATTCTCTAATTTTTAGATCTAGATCATAACTATTATGTAAGGAGTTAAATTGAAAGGCTCCAGACTGCTACTCTACATTTGGGCATAATTCTTATTCCGCATTTCGTGAGGGTGTTTTATTTTCGGCTCGCGATTTAATTTGATTTCTCGGAGTACTGTATTGTCTGCAACGTATTCAGACTAGCATTGATAGTTTGATTTAACATCACTAAGTTTCCTTCCCGTATAATCATGGCTAAAAGTTTACAACGGCGTCGGGCTGGGCTTAACCTCTCCGATACGTACCCCCTATAGTATACAGCCACCCCTGTGCGGAGTTATTTAGATGGTTTCCTTCACTCTAATCGTCATCGTACCATAAATATCATTAATACTTATCCATATGCGCCTATTTTACGTTGATTATAAAGGTATTAACCTGTAACAGCAATAAAACAAGTGGAAACAGCGTTTGGATGGTCAAAATCGGCGATACAGGCCGGGAGTTACATAAGTTATGGCTGAGGCAGCCTCCCTCTCCTCCACTCCTCCCCACGGCTGGAGAGACACTGTTGCGTGGTAGTCAGAAAGAAACTGACGTGGTAGAAGAGAAACCACCCACCCCCCACAACACGACGCCGCTGCACAACAAATCAACCAAAACAACACAACCCAACACTATCGGCGACCCAGGTAGCTCAACATGCAACCAGAACAGCTAAAAAAGAAGGGATCAGTCGCAACAACATCAACAATAAAGCAGCAACAACGGCCAAGAACAAGGACATCAAACAACAAATACAGGTAGGGGTGGGAGGCGGGCAAGGGGGAGCCACAACCTGTCCCCATCTCACGCGCTCACACACCAGCAGCCGCTCACGGCGCTCAGCTGATCACCACACCGCCAGACGTACGATGAACAGTAACAGGAAAATATGTATAGTGTGCGATATTGGATTCAACAAAAGGAGTACAACGTCACAATGTAGTAGTTGTAATGAAACAGTACAAGATCGATGTACTTACGTTACTAGCAGAAAAGAAGTGGAATGCGATAAATGTAGGGAAGTAGCTATTAAAGGTCCTAAAATCATTTGTGAAATATGTGAATCACTCATAACAAGAAAACAAAGGATCCTAAACTGTGTTAGGTGTAAAACTGTAGCTCACATGAAGTGCATCTCTAAGAAGACCAACAGTGAAGAACGGGAATTCCTATGCAACATGTGTGCCTTGCATTCATTACCGAATATTAATGTAAATGAACCAATTAGTATTAACAACTCAGAATCCAGCCAGGACACATTCAAAATCAAAGATGAATACAGAGTGTTCACCAACAAAGGGCTCCATCTTATCCACATTAACGCCAGATCAATGTACCATAAATTGTCAGAAATAAACTTGTTAGCTAATAAGGCCAAAGCTTCAATAATTGCAATCACAGAAACCTGGCTGGATTCAAGTATAAACGATGGTGAAATACACATTCAAGGTTTCAATATGGTTAGGAATGATCGCAATAGGCATGGGGGAGGAGTATGTCTGCATGTAAAAAACAACCTCACACACACAACTAGGACCGACCTCCATGTAGAAAATCACGAAGCTCTGTGGATCGACCTACACCTGCCGAGGACAAGACCCATCACAAATGGGGTATGCTATAGGCCACCAGACGACACACAATTCTTGACCAAATTTGAACGAACTTTGTCATCGCTAGACCCTCGGAATGAATCCATCATACTAGGGGATTTTAACCTGTGTTACAAACAACGAAATAATAGGCTTGTACGAGAATATAGGCATATACTGACAATGCACAATCACAAACAACTCATCACAACCCCCACACGTATCTCTGATAGATATTAAACCACATATTAGACCACATAAACTGTAACAGAGAGGACAAAATATCCCAATCAGGGGTTATACAGACTGGGATAAGTGATCACTTCGTCACATATTGCACACGGAAAACCACAAAAATTACCTTAGAGAATCACAAGGTTATCAAAACAAGGTCACTCAGAAACTACAATAAAGAAACATTTCTGGACATTTTATGGATTACAGACTGGTTTCCAGTGTTTGGAAGTACAAACGTTAATGACGCATGGGTTGGCTTCAGAACCATCATCACAAACATCCTAGACGAAATAGCTCCTCTGAAAGACATACGAATTAAAGCAAGGTCAGACCCATGGATCAACAATGACATACTACACCATCTGGAACACAGAGACAATCTGTTAAAAAGGCTAGCGAAACATAGACAGGATCAAGGTCTGAAACATGAGTTCAACAGGGCCAGGAATAAACTAAGTAGGAAAATAAAATCAGCGAAAACTATTATTTTCACAATAAGGCAGAGGAATATCAGAATAACCCAAAGAAACTATGGAGGCACCTAAAAACAACAGGCTACAGCAACAAGACAAGGGATTCGTCTAACACTAATATTTCTCTCACCATTAATGATCAGGTTTGCCACGATAAACGACAAATTTCAACCTACTTCAACTCCTTCTTCACCTCCATAGCAAACACACTTGCACAGAACCTACCTCAACCTCTCAATAAATACACGACAACAACGGCCACCTTTCGAAATTTCTACAGAGATAAAGACATACACCCGAACAAATTTGGATTGCAAAATGTTACACCAAAATACACCTTTGACGAGCTGTCTAACCTAAATGTACATAAAAGCACAGGACCAGACAAAATTCCTGCCAAATTTCTACGAGATGGAGCCATTGGTATAGCAGGCCCCCTAACCCACATCATCAACTTGTCAATTAACACCAACACTGTACCTGCTGAACTGAAGGAAGCTATTGTAACCCCTCTATTCAAGAAAGGAAATAAACTAGAAGTTGGCAACTACAGACCAGTTAGCATATTATGTATTGTATATAAAATCCTTGAAAGAGCGGTATACACCCAAATTGAACACTACCTCAAACAAAATGATCTATTCTATATGTTTCAATCAGGTTTCAGATGCATGTACTCGACAGACTCCTGTCTCATCCACTTAACGGATCACATTCGTAAAGAAATGTCTAAAGGTAACTACACCGGTATGGTTCTTCTTGATCTACAAAAAGCGTTTGACACAGTAGACCATGATAAGTCTATTATTATTTATTCCTATGTAATAAACTACAAGCAATGGGCATAGGGTCTGTGAACTGGTTTAAATCTTATCTTAGTGGTAGAACCCAAAGAGTCAAAATTGATGATAATATATCTGATCCTATGCCAATTAACTGTGGGGTCCCGCAGGGAAGCATCCTTGGTCCCTTACTCTTTCTCTGTTATGTGAACGACATGGAACTGAGCATCTCATGTAAATAATTACTGTATGCAGATGACAGCGTGCTTCTGGTTTCAGGAAAAGACCCAATAAGTATTGCCGCTTCACTTTCCAAAGAACTAGAATCATGTAGTGAATGGCTAGTGGACAATAGACTATCTCTTCACCTGGGCAAGACGGAAGCCATCTTATGTGGAACAAAACGCAAACTGAAAGACATTGTGGGCTTCTCTGTCAACTGTAATGATATTCCTATAACAACAGTGTCACAAGTTAAATATCTCGGACTAAAACTGGACGCGAGTTTGTCAGGTGAAACAATTTTGGAATCTATCCTGAGTAAGTGTAGGGCACGTATAAAATACCTGTATAGACAGGTGGGATGCTTGCCCGCGGCGACCAAAAAGACCCTCTGCCAAGCGCTTGTTCAATGTCATTTTGACTATTCTGTGTCATCCTGGTACTCTGCATCATCTAAATCAGCACAGCACAAACTTCAGGTCACTCAAAATAAAATGGTTAGGTTCATGCTGAACCTAGGACCCAGATCACATGTTGGCCAGGAACAACTTCAGTCACTAGGTATGCTCAATGTCTCTGACAGGGCCAAACAAATCAGGCTCACTAATGCCTTCAAAATTTTCTATGACAGAGCTCCAGAGTATCTAAAGAATGATTTTGTTAAAGCAAATGAGAGGAGTGGACATAATACAAGAAACAGGATATTTAATATTAAGGTCCCGAGAATCCAAGGACAGGGTAAGCAAACATTCTTCTTCGCTGCCATCAAAGACTGGAACGACCTACCCTAGTCAGTCCATGAAAAGAGAACACTGTATTCCTTCAGACGTAACCTGAAGGAACACCTGAACCGGACAGCTGCGAGATGGGAGCACCAAGGTTATGTCTACTACTAAATACGACATAAGAGATAGACAAACCAAAATGAAATTATTACTGATTACGGATTACAGATATTTACTATAGGATGTAAGGTATCTTAAAATAACCCCCTAGAAATACTTTCTCTAAAGTATCTATTTCTTTATCCTCCCCATTTCCCCAGCTAACCTAATCCCACAAGGACCCCAATGGAAATACGCCTAACGGCCTTATTGGGCTATCCTTAGTTGGAATTATGCAAGGCTGGTACATGTCATATTTGTAACATACTATGTGGTACCAACTCTGTAAATTGCTAACTGAATAAATATTATTATTATTAATATTATTATTATTATTATTATAGTCTCTCTCTCGCTCTTTCCCACGTTGGTAACACTTATGACCACAACTCGCTAATGTTAGCACGAATATATACCTAAGAATAAGGGAATAACAGGGAGAATAGGTGATAAATGAAGGGGGGGAGGGGAAGGGTGGAAGGAGGGGATGTGGAGGAGTGATATTTGCCATGGCCAAGGGGCAATACAAAAAAAAAAAAAAAATGAAACTGGGCTGATTAAATTGTTTTTTTTTTAGGCCTTGGATTATATAAGGAGTTCCGCAGCTCACCGGTAGGCCTCATATAAGGAGATCCGCACTTGCTGGGTTAAGGGCTCTTTGACGGTCTTGACCTCTGACATCGACGAATTCCGTGATTCGGCGTCTAGAGTGGAGGTGGAGGCCAGGTTGCTGAGTATTCAAAAGCAACTTGACAAGTATGAGGTCACGCAGGAGGACCTGGCCGACACTTACGAGACGGACGCCGAGTATATCGAGGAGTTAAGAGAGGATACCCTATATATGGAGGGCATACAAGTAATCGTTGCCACACTGAAGGGGATCTTGATTCCAGAGGTCAAGAAGGAGCCAAAGAAGTCTGCAGTCAAATTACCACATCTTACTCTTCCAAAATTCGAGGGTGATGCCACAATGTGGTCGGGATTTTGGGAGATGTTCAAGTGTACCATCCATGACAATCCCGACCTCACAGATATACAACACTTCACCTATCTGAAGGGTCAGCTTCTGAGTGATGCGCATAAGCTAGTCGAAGGATTCATTGTCGAAAGTGCAAGTTATGCCCCAGCAATAGAGCTCCTGCAAGAGACATATGGACATCCAGATCGAATCAAGGCAGCTTATGTTACCCAATTCAATCAACTAGCGTCACCCAAACACCAAATAGCTGACCTGAAGGACTTCTATGCCAATACAGAGAGTGTGATGAGGTCAATCATTAGCCATGGAATTTGTTTGGAGGAATTTTGTGTGGTGACTCTTGTCAATAAATTACCATCACCACTAAAAGAAACCATCAAACGGGAAATGGGAGACTCAAGCCTGGATTATAAGAAATTCACCCATTGCTTCCAGGCTGAAGTGTACAATTTGACAGGTCAAGACAAAGTAGGGGGTACACCCATGGTTACGGCAACATTTACTGCCCAAAGTGAATACAGGAAATTTAACTGTGTCCTGTGTAGTGGCACCAATCATTTGTGGTACAAGTGTATGAAGTATAAGACAGGGCCTCTTAAAGTTAAAAGAGCCCATCAACTACGTCTCTGCACTGGGTGCTTGTCAAAAGAACATGGCCATTCGGGTTGTACTAAGCCTAACATAAGAAGCTGCAAGTTTTGTAAGGGCAAACACTTTCATTCCCTGTGTACACAGAAACAAGGGAAGGAAAGTAGACCGGCGGAGGAGAACACCAAAAGAGAGCATACTGCTGCTACTTCGACTACAATGTCCGTTGCTACAGGCAAAAATACAGTAATCTTACCTACCGTACAGCTGCCGGTAAAGGGTAAGGATAATAATTGTGTTAAAATCAGATCGCTACTTGACCAATGTTCTCAGAGGACTTTTGTGAAGTCTTCTGTTCTATCCTCCCTTTCCTACATTTCTAAAGGAACTGAGGAGTTATGTCTTCACGGATTTACCGGAAAACAAGCCTCTAGGGAATATAATGTCGTGGCACTGCAATACAAACACAGAGGTAAATTTCATCATCTAGACGCAATAGTGGTTGATGAATTACCAGAACATAAAGGTGAACTTAGCCTAAAGTCTAAACTGGTTAGTTTACAAAGTAAAGGCATAAAATTAGCCGATCCTCATGCAACGGACACAGATCAATTGGAGCTGCTCATCGGTGCATATCACTACGATATAGTGCGACCTGGGTATAAAAGGGCAGGTAGCCTTATTCTGCTTCCTACCAAGTACGGGTATGCCATAAGTGGTTCATATGTGGCACAACATACCAGCTCCAGCACTGAAGTAATTACTGTATTGAAAGTAGCAGTAACCCCAATGGACGAATACATGTCCACTGGTAATATTCTACCATGCAAAAATGACTTAAATGTTTTGTGGGAAATAGATCATATTGGGATAACCCCTAAGGAATACTCACAAGTTGAGCGTCAAGCACTATCGTCGTATGAGGATACTGTTACCTACGATCCCGACAGCCAACAGTATAAAGTGAGACTACCCTGGAACAATTACAAGGATCAGCTGCCAACTAACAAGGGTTTGGCCATAGGCCGTCTTCGGGGTCTTCAGAGAAGATTCATCAAAGAGCCTGACTTTTGCAAGGAATACTCAAAGGTCATACAGGAGCAGGTGTCCCGTGGTTTTATAGAAGAGGTGCTTTTTAACAATTCAGATATCTGGCATTACTTGGCTCATGGAGTGGTCAAGGAGAGCAAAACTACGCCAGTGTGTATCGTCTTTGACTGTTCAGCCAAGGTGAGTGATCGTCTGCCTAGTCTTAATGACTGCTTGCATACTGGACCTTCATTTGTACCAGACTTAGCGCAGGTTTTACTCCGGTTTAGACTCGATAAGTATGCCTGGGTGTCTGATATCGAGAAGGCGTTTCCGATGTTAAAACTTCATGAGGACGACCAAGACTATACTCGGTTTATGTGGCCAAAATTTCCACGGCCACTAGATTCCCCCCTCATTTATTACAGATTCCGGGCGGTTTTATTTGGCGCGACATGTTCCCAATTTCTTTTAAACGCCACCATTTTGAATCACTTGTCCACTGTCAGTGCAGATCCGCAGGTTATTCAGCAGATTCGGTCAGGGCTATACATCGACAATTTACTGGGTACAGGTAATGATGAAGATTTCCTGATTCATACCTATGGTGAAGTCCAAGAAATTATGAATGATGCCCATCTACATCTGCGTGAATGGGCGACAAATAATTATGTTTTGCGGACTACTGCAACGGGATGGTGTGGCGGCGGTACAGCAGGAACATGTTAGGGTGCTAGGGTTGTTTTGGGAGACGGACACAGATACCCTCTCATTCGGCGTGGAGTACATGCAATATTCGCAGATTACAAAACGGATTTGCTTGAGTATGACGGCTAAACTTTTTGACCCCTTGGGGATATTTCTCCCGGTGTCGATCAAATCAAGATTATTCCTTCAGCAATTATGGAGGATAAAAATAGGTTGGGATGAGGTTTTGACTGGCGATTTGGTTCAGGAGTGGGAAGACATTATTTCGGATCTTCGTCTCTGTAAGGGTTTTAATTTTCCTCGGAGAGTTGTCATGGACCATCCTGTTTCCATTCATGCCTTCTCGGACTCTAGCAAGGTCGCGTACGGCACCGCCATATAATTTGTTGACACAAGTGGAAGCCGTCTAGTCATGGCGAAGGCGAAAGTCGACCCCGATCAAATCCCTTTCCATCCAAAAATTAGAGCTAACTGCAGTTCTGTTGGCTGCTAGACTCATTCACTTTATATAGGAAACTTTTAAATATTTGCTAAATATCTCGGAGACAGTTATATGGAGTGACAGCCAAATTACGCTCTACTGGTCACATAGCCGAAAGAAGCTACCAGTGTACGTCACCAACCGTGTCGACGAAATTCATACCCTGCTCCCAACCGCACAGTTCCGGTATGTGTCTACCAAAGAGAATCCAAGTGACTGCATTACTCGTGGTGTATCTGCTCAATTTCTCAAATCTTCTGCGTTGTGGTGGAATGGCCCATGCTGGCTTAATAATCCCAACAGATGGCCAGACAATATAGATTTGAGCAAGCAACACACTGCTATTGTGGCGCCGGTAATTGACTCGGTGCCTGACGAAGACACACGGTTATGGGACTGGGATAGATTCAGCAGCTATGAGAAGTTACAACGTGTTACAGCATGGGTGATACGATTTGTAGAAAATGTAAAAGCAAAAATCAAAGGCACACCACCCACAGGTAGTGCTTACCTCAATGTGAAGGAGATCAGAACTGCAGATAAATTATTACTCTGTCAACAAGAACAATGTATGCAGGAATATAAATTACTGGTTAAGGGAACAAAGTCCAGGAATAACCTGATCAACCAGTTGGGCTTACACTTGAAGGGGGACTTGATACATTGCGGAGGCAGATTACGATTGGCAGCCCTCTCTGAGGCAAGTAAGTATCCAATACTACTGCCCCCCAATCATCCCTTCACCCATCTTATCATCGATAGGTGTCACCGACTCTGTTGTCATTATGGGGTTGGTCATATAGTCACCTATGTAAGACAACGATGGTGGGTGCATAGCATCAGGCAGGTGGTCAAGAAAGTCCTACGCAAATGCTGAAAGTGTAGAAGAGTACAGTGAACACATTATGATCCCGTCGGAATTCCTCCCTTACCAAACCTGCGAACCACCCCAGGTGACCCTTACAAAGTTACCGGGGTTGACTACAGTGGAGAAATCCCTGTAAAAGATTCACCCAATCTTATGGTGTACATGATACTTTTTACCTGTGCCGTTACCAGGTCAATTCACCCGGAACTGGTCAGCAACCTCACTTGTGATAGCTTCCTGCATGCCTTCAGAAGATTCTGCAGTAGACAGGGATATCCACGTATCATGCTGAGTGACAATGCAAAGACTTTCATAGGGGCATCTACATATCTCAAAGAAGTGAGCAACAATCCCAAGATTCAGACCTGCCTTGCGGATGTAAATTGCGAATGGCGTTTCATTCCCGCCAGAGCGCCTTGGTTTGGCACCATATGGGAAAGGGCCATAGGGATCGTGAAGGTGGGTCTGAAGAAGGTGTTGGGTAGAGCTCTCATATCGATTGAGGAAGTCAACACCATACTCTTGGAGATTGAAGCCACCGTAAATGATCGCCCTCTATACTATGCTTCTGGTGATTTGGAACACCTTACCCCAATCACACCCTCAGTACTGGTACGTGGATACAGACTGTGGGATCTTCCTGATGAGCATGATGAGGATACTATGGAAGATCCAGACTACACAAGTAAGGACGTGATATCGGCCCGCTACAAATATATTCGTAAATTATCGCGAGATATTTGGCATCGCTGGTCAACAGAATATCTGGTGACTTTAAGGGAAGCGCAAAAAAGTAAACTAACACCATTAAAAGGTCATTGGCCTAGGGTAGGGGACGTGGTAACCATCCATGAAGAGGGCCCGCGCGCATTCTGGAAATTGGGTCGGATAGAGGAGTTGTTACCAGGTCATGATAGTGAGGTTCGGGTAGCAAAGGTTCGCACCAGGACTGGAGTAATCACACGGCCAACAGTACGACTATATCCTCTTGAGGGTGACCTCGATCGCAAGGACACCCCCTCGGATCAGGTATCCATTGATGTCCCCTCCCTGGCTCCTACCTCGGCGCAGCCTGTTGACGCGTCCGGCGGACGCCCCAGTCGACAGGCAGCCCAGATATCCTCCCAGGCTTGGCGGGATAAGATTGCCTCCGGGCAAATCTAATCATGTAACTTTTGTATATTTTCTGTTGGCGGGAATATGTCCATACTTAGTATACTCTATCTAGTATGAACAGTCTCGATGTTACGTAATCTGGGTTAATGTAGCGTTACGTATCTTTCCGTAGTCTTAAGTTGAACGCTTCCGTAGTCTTAAGTTGAACGCTTCCGTAACCTTAGGTCGAATGTTCCATGATTTTGGTAAGAATATATTATTCTGTAGTTGTATATGGGAAAGTATTGTAGGATTATAATTCCCATATATTTGTGTATTATGTAATAAGATTGTTCATTATGTATCTCAATATAAAGATGGGATACATTTTCCATATGCTATGCGCAGGCGCGGATAGTCACGAGAGACACGAAGACGTTTCTCTCGCACGCACTCTCCAACCAACCTCTGTCCCAGCTACACACGCTAAGCCTTCTTCATAGTTTCATATATTAGGTGTTTTCGCTTCACTTTCATCTCATATTCATATAGTCACTACATAATCATCTTTTGTTAGTTATCATGAAATATAACGTAAATATCTAGCCTATCCTAGTCTGTTATAGCCTCTTTTCATACGCTTCTTTGTCGTACTAACCACTTAAGTCAACTAGCTTATTTTCCGCCATCCTTAAATCACAAGCTGAGTTCATCATAAAGGGTAATTATGCAATATGTGTTAATGCTTATTCCAAATTAATAATATACAGTCCACTTTATCTAAATTAACCATAGCATCTCTCTTAGATGGTTTGTTCAGACTCTCGTAATGTACAAGATATATATATATATAGGTTTTTAACACTCAACGAGCGGCTAGGTTTGTAACTTCTACTATAGTCCACCAGATCTAAATAGGTAGTTTTACCAGCAGTTACTAATTTTACATTGGTGCTACGTGTATGATCCCTAACAATGAAAATATATTATTTTCGGTATTAAGTATTATGTCGGTTTGAAATGCTCAGGCTATTTCTACATGTACAAAAAAGCTTTATTGTTTTTTATAATTAATTTGCTTGTTATTAGTAAATACAATGGACATTGTATACAATTTGGCAGCATGGGTACCGCGACGTTGTCAGAGGTCGGCCAAAAAAACTCATCACAAATATCACGTGATGGCGCGCTGCCAGGCGCACAAAATTAATACTTTCACTTTATTTCATTCCTGACTTTGCCACCATCCACAATGGAAGCCGCTCCAAATCGCCCCACAAACTTGCATAGTCAGACAAAACAGATGGCATATAACGTTCACCAATACTTCAAGACAGAGAAGGAGATTGGACGCCCTTTTATTGCTGTAACAAAAGCTACTTCTCGGACAGCTGCAGCCACATATATATGAGAGAGAGAGAGAGCAAGAGCGCCAGAGAGTGAGAGTGCCACAAAACTGGGGGTGGGGGGTGGGGGGGGGGGGAGAGAGAGTGGTGTGGGGTGGGGGGTGTGTGGGGTAAAGTGGGGGCAAGTGTGGTGTGGTGTATGCGGGGTGGGGGGGGAGGGGGGTAGAGTGGTGGGTGGGGTGGGGGGGGGAGTGGTGTGGTGTGTGTGGGGTGGGGGGTGAGGTGTGTAGGGTGAGTGAGAGAGAGAGATAAATAGTAATATAATTTATTATAGCAATAATAATCTATGCATTCATGTGGGCTACACAGTCTTACACACACATACAGTATATAGAGAGAGAGCCGATCTCCCTACATTGACCTTGACCGGGGAAGGTCGCGAGAGTAATTTGGAAAGGTTGTCGTACGGAAAGGGTCAAGTGGACAGGCAGCACCAGTATACGCAGAGTCGACACCGCCCATAACTGCCTGTTAAGAATTGTAGGACTATAACTGCCAAGCGGGCAGATTTACCCTAAACGAGCTTCATTCCATGCTCTTTTTCATGCATAAACAAGAGCCAGAGTGTAATACAATTATGTATTCTTGAAAGGGCGATAATTGAGCTTTCCAATGACACCTGAACCATCCTTGTACGACTACTGGTTGTCTTGCAACGATGTTGCAACGCGAGTACAAAAACCCTAAAATACGGTAATTTCCTTACATAATTCCCTGTCTAGGGAGGCAGTGGATGTGGATGAGTGTGGAGGCGGGACCAGTAGCGGTACGGGAGCCGTGCCGAATGGTCAGAGCACACCCGCGCTCCTCCCACCGCTCGGACTCTCTCTCAGAGCCGATTATGTGCTCAACATCGCACTGGACTTATGTCGGGCCCCGCTCTTTAGTCCTTGGTTCTCTTGACCACCTTAAGTCGGGCGCCGCCAAAGAGGGGTTAACTCCTATTACGCTTAGTTTATTTATTTATTTCCTTTTCTTTTACCTGTTACTTGTATAGGAATGATCTCTTATATTCATGATTTTCTCTTTAAATGTTTTTAATTGTCCTTAATATTTATTACTTATATACTGTACATGTATATTCTGAACAGCCTATTTTAGAATGGTTGGGAGAACAGCACCCTCTAGGTGGTTGTATGTCTGATTTCCTTTTCTGTCTGGATGGGGTCCCTCTGGTCCAAGCTGGCGAGTCGGCGGTGTCCTTTGTCCTTCCTGACGTTTGACCTTGACCCGGCTGTCTGGGGTGGAGTCACGACAATCCTGTCTGGTCGCTTTGTTTCCTCGGCTTTCTTTTTCTTGTTCTTCTCTGTTTTCTTCTTCTCTTCTGTTTCCTTCGATTTCCTTTTCTTCTGTATTTTACACAACTTACTGTCGGTCTGGGCAAAGAGAGAAATACTACACTCAACAATGACGTGGATCTCTCACCCACCTACAGTATGGGTAGACACAGATGCTTCAGGGACAATAGGCTGGGGTTATCAGTCAAGCCTAGGCCACCAGGGGCAAGGGCTTTGGTCCCAAGCCAAGAATTATCATATCAATGCGCAAGAACTATTAGTCCCCTTGTTTTTTTTTCAAACCCACGGCTCTTCATTGCGGGGGAAATCAGTGGCTTTTCGGATGGACAATTTGAATGCGGTTCACTGCATTCAAAAGCAAGGGTCAACGAGGTCTCGGAAGTTGCTAGAATTGTCAGAGAAGGTCTTTGCTCTGGCGGAAAAGCTTAGCATTCATCTCCACGCTTCTTATCTCCCAGGCGTGGCGAAAGTCTGGGCAGACGCATTGTCCCGGAGACAGAGCAACAAAGTTGTTATGCCCTGTTTTTCTACAGGATTAACTTGGGTAATGTGAGTTCTAACTGACTGGGTATAGAAGGCTGCATGCACAAAACAAGGTATGAGGAATAGAGAACACAAAATAAACACACGGTAACAAGACACACGATCACGTTTATTGATGTACACACTTCTGTAGTTTTCTTGATAATGATTAATATGAAACATAAGAAGGTATGAATACTCGTACAAGACAAATGATAGAATTGAACAACTAGCATTAAGTGGATCTGGATGGAGCCTAGTCTCCCACTTCCAACGTTCAGGTATTAATCTTCTGATCACTGGCTTTATTCACAAGTTGATATACTGGAGACCATAAATGTTACTTATAGATCATATTCACTATTAGATTTATCACTGGTAGCTCTGATGCACAAGTAGTAGTTCACAGACTAGATTAGACACGCGTATTTTAGAGCACGGGAATTCTAGTAACCTCAGGGGGGTACTGATCTAAGTTTTATATTCTTGTATCAGAAATACATAGAACGCAAATCAGTGGGCGAACATTCAGATATCACTAGGGTTTAACTTCTATGTAATAATATCTGGATATATGGGTAATTACGAGAGTTAATATCGCCTGTTAATTAATAAACACTGATACGCTTAGCACTTCCTAATGGAATGGTTATATATGAATTATACTGGGGCAAAGATATAGCCACTTCATAGAAATATTAATAAGTGAGTCTCTAAATAGCACTGTAACACTGTAGCACTGATAGAGTGAATCTTGGGTAGTATTTGATTGGTCTGGTCCTGGTTATCTTGTGTCCGTGATGTTGGGGGCTAACGACTGGTTCCGCGGCCGTCCAGATGGTCCATATGTAGGAAGTTCTCAAGATGGATCTCTTGGCGATCGTTGCTGGTTACACTCTTATATACCCACTGGTTTCTAGATCTGAATCACAGATATTAGGATATTCCTGAATATCTGGATCGGAATTAACGCCAAGCGCATCTCACGTCGATCGCTCAGCTTCCCGGCCTGTATGAAGGTTATAAGGTGCACATAGATTTCTTGTACGTGGACAGATCCTTCTATCTAAATCTGCCACGGAGTCTGTCGGCTCTGGAACTCAATTCTCAGCAACAAACAATGATAGAGCTCGAGGTCAACTCTGGTGACCAACCACTGGTTGGTGTCTATCTTTCAACTGATTTTACTGGGGGCTGGAGCTTGGTTTATAGGTTCGGTTTTGGACCCTGTAGGCAATAGGGATCTCGAGTTTTGATGGAATCATTTGAGCTCTCAATGGATACGGGAACTAGGTAAGGTGGTGATTACTGTTGTGGCACATGGCTGTATGGAGCCTTCATAATGTGATATAACTGAGCCTTAGTAAGAGGTACTATTTTGGCTATACTGGAAGTATTTAGGGGAGAGAGACTGGATCTACTTTGCGAGGCGGTTTGGGACATCTTTGATAGGAGCGTCTCTCTTAGATTGCTCAGTCTTCATTCTATGGTATAGCGGAGGTACTAATTTGGTTATCGGAGTATGCAAGAAAGGTTAATGGGTTATTGTGGGTTAATAGAAGTTAGTAAAGGTGTTAGTCATACATGGTTAGTTCATTTATAGAAGAATTCCTGTGCTACCTGGCAATGACCCGGAAGTCAAAACAGGGGTCAGGTATACCTCCGCAGGGGTAGGGGTCTCCCTCCTCGGGTGGGTGAAAGGGGTAGGTGCGCGTCCTCTCTCTGTGATGGTCATCCGGGTGGCTGTGGCTGGGGGCTTGCCATATTACAAGTGTTTGTAATAACCCTCTGTTTATGAGACAGATGTGGGTGTTCATAATACCAAAACCGAAGGTGCATTGACCAGCTGGTTTAATTTGTTGGGTTGTTAATTGCATGGTTTGTTGGATGTGGTGGAGACTGGGTTGCTAACTCTGCCACATTTATCTGGAAGTATGGCAATAGAAGTTAGTCACTGGCGAGGCGGCTAGCCTCGCACTGACGATCATTTGGTACAGGGTTGTGAATGGGTTGTGAGGGAATAGATGGCATGCAAAGGGTTAGTAAAGTTCTAATGGTGTTCCTTCCTACTGGGGGAAGGTAGGCTGGATAGGAGTATATATACAAAAGGTTTGGGAATGTTAGTAACGGAAAAGTTAAGGATATTCAGGGGGTATGGTGGAGAGGCTAGGTTAGGAGGGAGTGGAGGAGCGTGGGGGTTAACGAGAGGGAGAGGGTTAAGGGGGGCTACGTGGAAGTTTGACCCTAAGGTCTCTGGGCGTAGGGGTGGCATTAGGCTACAGTTGGTATCTTAGCCTGGGGGTTACCGACTGGGAGGGTAGGGTAATCAAATGCTACCGGGGGATGAGCAATAGGTGGTGGTATATGAGTCTGGAAATTATAGAATCATGTGGACTGTGGGGAAGATGAGGTTAGCTGTAGGTGTGTGCTTGACTGTGGATAAAAGTAGAGAAAAACATAGTGTACTATTACTCGTCAATACGAGGGGTTATGGACACTATTATTTGACATGATTTCTTGCTGATCTAGTTGTCCCTGGGAACTGCATTTTCTATGAAATATAGACCAAAGAAAGCGGCAGTTCGTAGGGGTAGCTTCGTTATTGTTTTGTGGTAGATATGCATCAAGACAATGGTAAAAGAGGGTTATCTATACAATCTCTGGTTGGGGTAAGAATTAGAGTTACTGCATGGTTGCTAACCTCTTCAGTCATTATCTCTGTCTAGGTCTTACAGGAATAATGGTTATATATACAATGGTGTACCCGTGGGTATCATAGTTTCTTATCAATTATGACATGGGGGTTAACATATTACTTCTCGGATGGAAGAACATACATAGATTTATGGGAGTGGTTGGTCTTCAGAAACTTAGTCTGGCAAGACAGGGGTTAACATATTACTTCTCGGATGGAAGAACATACATAGATTTATGGGGGCGGTTGGTCTTCAGAAACTTAGTCTGGCAAGACAGGGGTTAACATATTACTTCTCGGATGGAAGAACATACATAGATTTATGGGGGAGGTTGGTCTTCAGAAACTTAGTCTGGCAAGACAAGGTATTTTAGGGTATGTTGATATTGATATCTTAACTTAGGGACAGGGCATGGGTGTATTAAATTTAGGTGTATTCATGTTCATCATCATGTAGGTAGAGTCTGGCGGGTAAGAAGTGTAGGACACGAGGGGTAGTGGATACGCGAGGTGGGGGAAGGGTCAGTGGTTAGAAGCGATAGGCAGGTGTGGTTTGGAGCTGCTTAGCCCTGCGGGCTTCGGCCTGTCTGAACTGGTTGGCTTGGTCACCTGGTCCTTTCGTTCTGTGGGCCTTTCCTTCGGGTGTCTCTGTTCCCGTTTCTTTGTTGTTCTCGCTCGCGGCTTCCGTGGTGGGCTTCTCGTTCTGGGGCATTTTAAAAGTAGAATGGGCGATCAAGCAAAATGTCTTCAACAAGATGATTGCAGAGCCCTACCGTCCACAAGTGGATCTTTTTGCATCCGAAGGGAACCACAGAGTCCCTCTCTACCGAACCCGCCGGGGGACAACTTCGGGGGGGGGGGGTCCAGATACACTGACGGAGGACTGGAACAAGTGGAGTTTCATCTATCTTTTTCCGCCACCCGACGCTTCACTCATGTGTCAGGTAGTTCACATACTAAGAGGTTACCGAGGCCTAGTCTCGAATGCGCCACTATGGCCGGCGCAGACATGGTACCACCAGTTGAACACGTGGTGCGAGAACCCTGTGTTGCTCCCGGTCTCGTACTTCCACTTGGAAGCAATTGGCAACCTAGAGACCTCGCTGACTTTTGCCTTTTTCACATTCAGAAAGCCAAATGGTTGACTCCGTATGGGGACAGTGTCACTAATAAATTACTGAATCAATATACTATGTCGACCAGGCGTCAATACCAATCACATTGGAAAAAATTCACAACCTGGATAGTAGAGACAGCACAAACAGACAAGTCAGCAGCTTTGGTGTTTAAGTATTTGGATTATTTGTTTGAGCAACAGCGCAACAGCGCTTTTCTTTAGTTACACTAAAAAAAAATCATCTGTCTGCCATTTGTTACGTTACGAGCAGGGTTCGAACCCATAACATAAAGAAACATTCCACTAAAACCACAAAACGAGGACTTATTATTTAGCCTCACAAAATGCGGAAAATATGACTATTGTAACGTTACAGGCGGGGTTCGAACCCATAACATTAACAAACATCCCACAAAAGAAACCACAAAACAGAGATCTATTTATTCAGACTCAATAAAAAAGTGGTGTGAACGACTTATCCTAAAGTCAAAAGTGGTATGTTAAACTTCCACAAACTAGTAACTCATATGAGTTACAAAGGAGTACAAAGGAGTACAAAGGAAATCAAGCAACAACAGATCTAGTGACCCTTCTAGGTTGCTTGTCGTCCAAAACACTGAGGATCAAGTGTCCAAACAGTGGTTTAGAGTGGGTAAGGGAACATTGGAAAGGGAATTACTGCCCTGGAACTAATGTCCGTGGCAGGATTAGGAAGTTAGTAGAGGACAGATGGGTTAGTAACTGAGGGGGGGATAAAATATAGTTATTCATTTACAAACGCAGTCAGTCGCAGGTTTGATGAGAGATATTTGTCTAGGCGGAGTTTAAATGAATCAACGGTGATGCAGTCTATAACGTTTCGGGGAAGCTCATTCCACAAGTTGACAACTCGATTGAAGAAGAAATTCTTAGATTCGTGCGAGTTAAAAGATTTACCAATAATTTTGCAACCGTTTCCCCGCGTGTAATTAGATTGGTCGATAGTGAAGTACTTACTACAGTTCATATTGTCGATGCCTTTGATGATTTTGAACACTTGAATTAAGTCACCTCTTAAACTGTGCTGGGTTAAAGGAAATAGATTTAATTCTCTAAGACGCTCTTCGTATGGTTTGTTCTTTAGGCTAGGTATCATTTTGGTAACTCTACGTTGAACTCGTTCTAGCTTGTTTATATCTTTTTGGTAATAAGGGCACCAGGATTGAACGCAGTATTCCAGAAGAGGGCGGACTAAGGAATTGTAAAGGGTTAGGATAACTTCTTTGGATTTATGCTCAAATGACCTGCCTATAAAGCCAATTATTTTGTTTGCCTTCTTAACAACTTCTTAACATTGTTGACTCGGTTTTAGGTTACTCGATATTGTTACTCCCAGATCGGTTTCTCTGTTTACATTCTTAAGCTGAGTGCCATTCATCGAATAGTTTGCTTTCTCATTTAGGTATCCGACATGTAGTACTTTACATTTATCCGCATTGAAACTCATTTGCCAAATTTGGGCCCAACATGACAATTGATCTAGATTGTGTTGCATATCGTCAACTTGTTCTTTTGAGAGTACGCTATTTGCAATTTTTGTATCGTCAGCAAATTTTGAGATTGTACAGGTGAGACCCTCATCTATGTCGTTGATGTAAATTAGAAAGAGAATTGGTCCTAGTACCGATCTCTGGGGTACCCCGCTACTTACATTGGTCCATTTAGATGCATTACCGTTTATGACTACCCTTTGCTTTCTGTTGCCGAACCAATTTTCTATCCATTTCAACACACCGTCTTGTATTCCATGCGCTTTTAGTTTTAGCAGTAAACGTTTGTGGGGAACTTACCGAACCCTTTGTAAGGTAAAAGTAGTTAAAAAAATATCAAATGATATCAATTAGCCATTGGCATTAAGAAACCCCAAAGATATTCCTTCCTTAATCCTCGTTAATCATTATTTATGAAAGACCATAGAGTATTGCACTATGAATACAACTACTATCAATATATAAGTGAAAGAATAATATTAGGTGTAGGTGGTAATTGTCAAACATTAAGTAAAATTATATAATTTATTTACATGAACTTATCTATATAATTAATTGAATACAATCTATCAAAACATAGAACATAACAACACATGTTTAACTGAATATAAATTTATCTATTAAGAGAGTAAGATTGGACAAGGCAAATGAACTACTTATCGTATTCCCATGGCAACTCTTTTACAGGTGATGAATCAGGACAGGCAGGAGGTGGTGATGGTCTCAGAACTGAATTTACCAACTCCGTCTGCTCTATTTATACCCTTGGAAATGGTAAATATATCATACTGGCCTTATTCTGAAATATCCTATTTTACTCTCATAATCTTTGAACTTACTAAATCATCAAAGAGTATGATAACATAATCATAAAATGAATCCATATCAAAATAATATTACCCAACTGAATTAATATCAAGAAATATAATTATGATCCTACGTCTGGCATGAACGTGAACATAGAGGGAGTGGGGGGGAATTGAGAGTGGGGGGGATCTTGAGAGAGAGTGAAGGAGAGAGAAGGGGGGGGAAAAAGAAGGGAGAGAGAGAACATGTTTGGTGAATTTCTAGATCGTTCTACACATCACCAGGTGAGGGTACACTCCAAGCCTGAAATATTGTACCCACCTTATTAACCCGTACAGCCCCAGCGACGCGTCGGCGATGTATGTAACGCACAGCCCCAGAGACGCGTCACCCTAATTGCGCCGACCGTAACCTCAGGTGTAGCCACTCAAGAGGGCTCAGATTTGTATGGGAACTGTGTACGTATCCCACACAACCGTGCCGATGGTTGAAAACTCTCAAAGTCCACGTGCGTGCGCGTGAGCGCGCAATAACCTGTTTTTTTGGGGTAATTGCCTTCAATTTTTTACTCTTGTAAAATACGTTTTCGGGGCTCTGTAGGACCATTCTTTAAGCTTTTTGAGCGGTTTTTCGTGGTTTTTCCTTCATTCCTAACCCATTCGCTATTGTTTCTGGAATAAAACCATTTTTTGAAAACCGGCCGGGTTCTGGTGAACAAACATTACAAAACTAGCCGGGGCTCCACGGGTTAAGTAAGTTAGATAACCTTAACACCTCCCTCACAAAGAGATTTATAAGGGAAGTGAAATAAATCAAAATATAATTAAATTTCCCAACACCAAACTATAACCACACTACCTAATTTACATAACTACTGCTAATGGCAGAAAACGTATTAACAGGGCACCACAAATGAAAGGTTGATTGATCTAGTTCCGGAACAACATATCTGCTATTACATTGTTCTTCCCCTTTATGTGGTGAATGTCCAGTTTATATGGTTGCAAAGCCAAGCACCATCTCATTAACCGTTGATTAGAGTTTTTCATTGTACACAAGAATTTCAAGGGGTTGTGATCAGTATACACTTGTATGGGGAAAATGTGAGCCACTGATATACACATTAAACTTGTCTACTGCAAAAATCAAGGCAAAACACTCTTTCTCTATGGTGCTATAATGTCTCTGATAAGGTTTGAATTTACCGGATGCATAGCAAACAGGATGCAACACTTCATCATCATCCAACTGCATCAAAACATCAACATCGCTTGCATCAACTTGAACTATGAAAGGCTTGTCAAACTGAGGAGATTTTAGAATGGGTGCGTTAATTAGCAGAGAACGGATCCTACTAAAGGATTCCTGGCACTTTTCAGTCCACACAAATTTTTTCTTGGGACTAATTAAGTCAGTTAGGGGGCTGGAAATGTCAGCAAAGTTTGGCACAAATCGACGATAGTAACCGGCCATACCCATAAAGCGCATCACCACCTTGCGGTCATGGGGAGCAGGCAGTGTAGAGATGGCCTCAACCTTAGCGGTTACTGGGCTGACTTCTCCCTCTCCAACCACGTGACCCAGAAATATCAGCTTGGCATGACCGAACTCACTCTTGGCCAAGTTGACAGTGAGCCCTGCCATTAATAAGTTGGAGAAGAGGGCTTGTAGTTGTTGTAGATGTTCTTGCCAAGACTCGCTGTAGACCACAATGTCATCGAGGTAAGACTGCACTCCCTGTAGGCCATCCATCACCCGGTGGATCAATCGCTGAAAGGTGGCGGGTGCATTCACCATACCAAACAGCAGAACGGTATAATGAAATAAACCGTCTGGGGTGACAAAGGCAGAGATTCGCTTAGCCCTCTCAGACAACTTGATCTGCTAGTATCCTTTTAGCAAGTCTATCTTCGAGATGTAGTGCGTTCCTCTCAGCCGGTCCAGCAGATCATCAATCCTTGGCAGAGGGTAGCAATCCTGACGGGTGAGCTGGTTAACACGGCGGTAGACAGTACACATTCTGTATGTGCCATCCGGTTTGTCCACCAGTAGGCAGGGAGATGCCCACTCACTCTCGCTTCTCTCCACCAAACCATGTGCCATCAGGAAGTCCACCTCACGTTGCAAGGCCTCATGCTTCCCTGGATTGGCACGGTAGGGGTGCTGCTTAACAGGGATGGCCCCATCGGTCAGCACCACATCGTGCTCCACCAGGGGATACTGCTGGGGAACATCACCAAACATCTTTGGAAACTGGACAAGCAGGCGCTGCAGGTCACCACTCTGGTCAGGTGACAAGTGCTGAAACTTCAAATGGGGATGAGCTAGGAAGGCAGAGTTTTGCATTGTACTATCCTGAGGCAAAGGGAGGTCATTATGCTCCATTACCTTGACTTCCTCTAGTTCACCTTCATTAAAGTTTTCCACAGCTTTCAGGTTAAGGACCTTATTATTAACAACATTATCCCTAACATGATAGGCCTTCAACAAGTTGACATGCACAAGTCTTTCCGACTTTCTACGATCAGGAGTTTTCAGGACATAGTCGTCATTACTGATATTTTTATGCACAACATATGGCCCATGATATTTACTCTGTAAAGGCTTCTTAGGTATAGGCAATAAGGCTAGCACAAGATCACCTGGCTGAAAATCCCTGACAACTGTATTCTTGTCATAATGAAATTTAATTTTATCCTGAGACTGCTCTAGATTCTTCATTGCAAGAGTTACTGCAGATTTCAGTCTAGACTTAAATTGGTGAACATTATGTGAGCAGGGGTTTTCCAGGATTAGCATCTAACCAAGTGTCCCTTAGGACTTTCAAAGGACCTCTGACTTCATGTCCAAACACAAGCTGAAATGGTGAAAATCCTAAAGAATCCTGTACACTACTCCTCACAGCAAACAAAACAAAATGAATGCCCTCATCCCAGTCAGCACTGTTCTCTTCACAGTACTTAGTAAGCATAGATTTGAGGGTCTGATGGAACCTCTCTAATGCACCCTGGGATTGAGGGTGACTGGCTGTGGAATGGTACTGGTGTACTCCCAACGCTTCCATAGTTTGCTTGAAGAGCTGAGAGGTAAAGTTACTACCCAAATCTGACTGTACCACACACGGAATTCCATACTGTGTGAAAAATTTACTGAGAGCCATTACTATGTTTTGGGAAGTTATACGTCTCAAGGGGAAAACCTCAGGGTACCTAGTGGTGGAACACATGACGGTTAACAAGTACTCATTACCACCTCGTGTTTTTGGCAAAGGTCCTACACAGTCAATTATGACCCTACTAAAGGGTTCATCAGTTACCGGAATGGGGTTTAAGGGTGCAGGCTTTACAGGCTGGTTAGGTTTTCCAGCAATTTGACACTTGTGACAAGATTTACAAAAAGATCTGACTGATTGTTTCATTCTTGGCCAAAAGAAGTCTCTGAGTATCTTGTTATAGGTCTTGTTTACACCCAAATGTCCTCCACTAAGGTCATGAGCAATGGAAACGACGTCTGACCTATATATGGAGGGGACAACTATCTGATGCATTTCTTGCCAAGTTTCATCAGCTGGCAGATTAGGGGGTCTATTCTTACGCATTAAAATACCATTGGAGATGTAAAAGCACCGAGGATCATTCCCTATTTCGGACTCTTCCACAGCTTTGTCAAAATATAGTGACAGTTCAGAGTCCTGCTTCTGAGCCTCCTTCAGTTTTTCAGAGTCAATGGGAATCTTGCTCATTTCCTCTAGATCGGCATTATCCGCAAATAGTGAAGAAGTGTCTAAGTCATGATTATTCATTGGTTTATTACTTTGGTTACCTGCCTTACTCCTAGTGACTACACAAGAGGGAAACAAATTAGGGTACTGATCCTCAAGTTGTTCAGTATAATTGCAAGAGGAGGGAAGGGAGGTAACAATGGGGTCTGGTATCACTTTTCCCCCAGCAATATCATTTCCCATCAAAAAGTTAACCCCTTCTACAGGAAGTGAATCTTGAATCCCAACAACATAATACCCACTAGCAAACTCAGATGTCAGATATACCCTTGCCAGAGGAACAGCAAGACACCCACCAACTCCCTGAATGAGTACACTCTGGCCCAAGAAACAGTCCTTCAAACCGGGCATCACACCCTTTAACATGAGGCTGTGAGAAGCGCCAGTGTCTCTTAGAATATGAATAGGACAGTTAGTGGAAGAATCAGAAGAAGAAACTGATCCTGTGGAAAGAAAGGGTTTAAACTGAGTAGAACTGCTAGGTGAAATATCAGAGAAAGCCTGGCTTTGAGAACTAACAATGTCAGAACTGGCAGTCAACACTGGTAGATTAGAATGGGATACTGGTACACTATTAGCATTAGTCAGGGTGGAAGTAGCTAAAACTGCACCTCTTTCCTGTTGTCGGGTTTTAGCTTTTAATTTAGGACAATCTCTGAGGTGATGACCCGGTTGTTTACAGTAGGTACAAATCAAAGGTCCAGTAGGTTTGATGGAGGGGTTAGGGGATTTACCTGGTGCAGGCTTACCATTTCCATTTCTCCCAGAGACCACCCTTGAGACTGGCTGGGAGACACCAAGACCATACCTACCACCAGGAGAGTTAAATCCACCACCACCACCACCACGAGGGCTAGCACCGGAGTCAGTGTAGGTGCCAGGCCCCCTCTGTCCCGTCCTGAAAGAAGAGTCACCATGGGTTAATCTATAATTCTCAGCCAAAGTAGCTGCCTTGTCCACTGTCTGCACTTCTCTTTCCTGCAGGTACATTTTTAATGATAGAGGGACTTTGTGGAGGAATTCTTCAAGCATAATTAACTGGCTCAACTGTGCAAATGTAGTAATTTTACTAGCTCTTAACCTAAATAGGATTATTTTTCACCCTTCTTCAGACTTCTGAAGTCTTGACGGTGGGTTTCAGGAACCTGATCATAAACAGCTAATACTGAAGTTTTTAATGTCTCATAGGTTAAGTCTAGGCTAGGGAGGTTTGTATACACCTTTTTTGCATGTCCTACAAAAGCAGTTTGGGCCAGAAATGCCCACTGATCACTAGGCCATTTGAGTTGATTGGCTGCCTTTTCAAAAAGAATGAAGAATTGCTCCGGGTCAGTCTCATCGAAACTAGGTACAAATTTCAAGCTATGCCCCTTATCAGAAAATGGTTTGTTGGCAAAAGACTCACTTTCTTTTTGTTTACCATCTTGTTTCAATTTTAGCATTCGCTCTTCATGTGCTCTCTCACGTACTTTCTCCTCAAGATCCCTTTGTTTTTGCTCCAACTGAATTTCTGTCTCACGTTCTCTTTGCTCAATCTCTCGTTGTCTTTGTTCCCTGTCGGCTTTTGCATTTTCTAGCTCCAATAATTTCAATCTCATCCATGCATCACTACCCCCTTCCTCTACACACAACTGATAGGCTGCCTCAGACAAAACACCATCCTTCACTAGTTTATTGATGACACTCTTTCTAATCTCACCTTTGTTATCACTAGTTTTATATGGTGCTGCATACTTTGTAGCTAAAGCAATCCAGTCAACTTTCCTAATTTAGGAAGTAGATAAGGTGCCCAGGGAGGGGTCAGCAACAAAATCACTGAGGTTAAAATCCATGATTAAATGAAAGAATGAACAAGACTATATGTGAAATTAGAATGAGCGAGAAACACTTTTGATGGGTATTTAAATTGGTGGAGGCCGAATGACACCACAAATCATAAACAAAACATAATAATGAGATGAGGTGTCCAAGCCGCATAGCGAGAGTCTTAATGATTCATTAATGTTATGCCCTGTTTTTCTACAGGTCTAACTTGGGTAATGTGAGTTCTAATTGACTGGGTATATAAGGCTGCATGCACAATACAAGATATGAGGAATAGAGAACACAAAGAAACACATGGTAGCAAGTTACACGATCACGTTTATTGATATACCACTGCAGAATACTCGTGCAAGACAATATAATAGAATTGAACAACACTAGCATAAGTGGATCTGGATGGAGCCTAGTCTCCCACTTCCAACGTTCAGGTATTAATCTTCTGATCACTGGCTTTAATTCAACAGGTTTATATACCGAAGACCATCAATGTTACTTATAGAATCATATTCACTGTTAGATTTATTACTGGTAGCTCTGGTGCACAAGTAGTAGTTCACAGACTAGATTAGACACACGTATTTTAGAGCACAGGAATTCTAGTAACCTCAGAGGGTACTGATCTAAGTTTTATATTCTTGTCTCAGAAATACATAGAACGCAAATCAGTGGGCGAACCTTCAGATATCACTAGGGTTTCCTTCTAGGTAATAATATCTGGGCATATGGTTGATTACGAGAGTTAGTATCGCCTGTTAAATAATGAACACTGATACGCTTAGCACTTCCTAATTGAATGGTTATATGAATTATACTGGGGCAAAGAGATAGCTACTTCGTAGAAATATTAATTAGTGAATCTCTAAACAGCACAGTAATATGTAGTACTGCTAAAGGGAATCTTGGGTAGTATCTGATGGGTCTGGTCCTGGTTATCTTGCGTCCATGATGTTGGGGGCTAACGACTGGTTCCGCGGCCGTCCAGGGGGCCCATATGTGTGAAGTTCTCAAATACGTGGGCAGGTCCTTCTATCCAAATCTGCCACGGAGTCTGCCGGCTCTGGAATCTCACTCCGGAACAACACAAGGGCAGAGCTAGAAGTTAACTGCAGGGTAGTGACCCCTGGTTGGTGTCTAGCTTTCAACTGATTTGACTGGGGGCGGGAGCTAGATTTATAGGCTCGGTTCTGGACCCTGTAGACAGTAGGGATCTCGAGTCTTATGGACTTATTTGAGCTCTCAATAGATATGGGGACTAGGTAAGATGGTATTTACTGTTGTGGCACATGGCTATAGGAAGCCTTTATATTTTCATATAACTGAGCCTTAGTAAGAGGTACTATTTTGGCTATACTGGAAGTATTTAGGGGAGAGAGACTGGATCTACTTTGCGAGGAGGATGGGGACAGCTGTGATAGGAGCGTCTCTCTTAGATTGTTCAATCTTCATTCTATGGTATAGCTGAGGTGCTAATTTAGTGATCAGAGCATGCAAGAAAGATAAATGGTTTATTGTGAGTTAATAGAGGTTAGTAAAGGTGTTAGTCATGCATGGTTAGTTCATTGATAGGAAGAATTCCTGTGCTACCTGGCAATGACTCGGAAGTCAAAACAGGGGGCAGGTATACCTCCGCGGGGGTGGGGGTCTCCTTCCTCGGGTGGGCAAAAAGGGGGAGCTGGGCGCCCTCTCTCTGTGATAGTCGTCCGGCGGCTGTGGCTAGGGGCTTGCCATATCACCAGTGTTTGTAATAACCCTCTGTGTATGAGACAGATGTAGGTGTCCTTAATACCAAAACCGAAGGTGCCTTAGCTAGCTGGTTTTACTCGGCTGGTTGTTAATTGTAGGGTTTGCTGGATGTGGTGGAGACTGGGTTGCTAACTCTGCCACATTTATCTGGAAGTAAGGCAATAGAAGTTAGTTACTGGCGAGGCGGCTAGCCTCGCACCGACGACCATTGGGTGCAGGGTTGTGAATGGGTTGTAAGAGAATAGATGGCATGCAAGGGGCTAGTAAAGTTCTAATGTTGTTCTGGCCTACTAAGTGAAGGTAGGCTGGATAGGAGTATATATATAAAAGGTTGGAGAGCGTTAGCAACGGACAATTCAAGGATCTTCAAGAGGTATGAGAGAGAGGCTAGGTCGGACAAGAGTCGAGAAGCGCGGGTGTCTTAATGAGAGGGGGGGGGGGGGGAGTTCAAGGGCTACAGGGAAATTTTGCCCCTAAGGTCCCTGGGCGTGGGGGTGGCATTAGGCTACAATTGATATTGGAGTTTGAAAAGGCAGTAGAATACGTTAGCCAAATGCTACCGGGGAATGCAACTAGGGGGTGGTATATGAGTCTGGAAAAGATAGAGTTATGTGATCAGTCCGAGGGGTTATGGATACTATTAGTTGGCCCTGGGAACTGCGTTTTCTATTAAATATAAATATACCAACAACAGCGGCAGTTCGGAGGGGTACTTAGTTATTGTTTCGGGGTACTTATGACAGATACTGGTAACCAGGTTATCTTATACAATCTCTGGTTGGGGTAAGAGGTGCACGACACGAAGTAAATTGGCGTAGTGAGGACTGTGGATACGAAGGAGGCAAGGGGAAGACGTATGACAATTGTGGAAAAGTAAATGGAAAAAGGTGAACACAATGGCGGATAAAAATACTTAACCTAAGGATTGAATACATAGATTTATGGGGCGATGGGTCTTCAGAAGCTTAGTCTGGCAAGACAAGATGTTAGGGAATGTTAATATTAATCTTAAACTAAGGATTGCATACATCGATGAACGACGACATTATAGTCGTCGTCCTAATAAGGTGATGAAACCTGGTTGATCTGTACTTGGCACAATACGACACGAGGACAGTGCCGCTATGTCGTATCAATACTGGTGGCAGTTAATATTAGAGACACTTAGTTACTAGAGGAACAATGCAAGGGGGCGACTGAGCACGGGTTACATATATCTATACTCATCATGGGAAATGATATAAGAGGTCTAGGGACAATCGTGGGTGTTTTAACTTCTAAGATATATAACATCTACTTCTCGGATGTAAGAACATACATAGATATAATTATGGCTGTCTGATGTGTTGGCATTGGCTCAACGTCGGGACAGGGCATGGGTGTTTTTAATATGAATGTATTTTCCTGTTCATCATCTTTGTAGTTAGGAGTGTAGGACACGAGGGGGGTAGTGTACGTGAGGTGTGGAAAATGGTCAGTTTAGAAAAGGTAGGTGGGTGCGGCCTGGAGCTGCTTAGCCCTGCGGGCTTGGGCCTGTCTGAAATGGCTGGCTCGGTCAGCTGGTCCTTTCGTTCTGTGGACCTTTCTTCCGGGTGTTTCTGTGTGGTGTTCGCTCGTGGCTTCTGTGGTGGGCTTCTTGTTCTGGGGCATTTTATTTCCCTCTCCTTCATTATAGGCTCGTCCTCGAGCCTCAAGGGTGAAGTAAAAAGAAGCATAGTCAGAAAAGTGTAGGTTAACAAGAAAAGTAGTATGACTAAGGGAAAAAATATATAATATATAGTATATGGAAAACATGTAAATTTAAGAAAGAACAGATAATTAAGAACACAGGAAATTAAGAAGAGGTAAAGTGTTTAACAATGTATAAAGCAAATTTAAAAGATAGTCAGAAAAGTGTAGGTTAACAAGAAAAGTAGTATGACTAAGGGAAAAAAATAATATATACAGTATATGGAAAACATGTAAATTTAAGAAAGAACAGATAATTAAGAACACAGGAAATTAAGAAGAGGTAAAGTGTTTAACAATGTATAAAACAAATTAAAAAGATAGTCAGAAAAGTGTAGGTTAACAAGAAAAGTAGTATGACTAAGGGAAACAAATAATATATACAGTATATGGAAAACATGTAAATTTATAGAATCATGCCCAATCGCTTAGGAATTGAAAACAATACAAAAAAATCAAGTACAATAATATCCTCATCATCATCAGGGGGGGTTATTTAGGGTCGCCGTTAGTCTGGGTGACGGTCTGGTAATAGGGGTGGTGGTGGTTGTGGCTTTGACCTTGGGGTTTCACTTTCACTTTGGAAGGGCGGGGTGGATATACCGTTAGTTCTGTCGTTAGGAATGTGGGTCTGGGGGCGAGCTGGCCCGGGGCCAGTTTTGGAGGGGGGTCTAAGTGGTTTCGGTCGGGGGTAGTGATAGGGGGGTTTTAAAGATGAAATGGGCAGGTCGAGTCGGGGTTGTTGTTGCGGAAGAGGTTGGTGCTGGGGAGTGGTTGAATTGTGTAGAGAGTTGTGGTCGTGAGTGGAGTTTGGGGAAGGGTGAGTAAGGCTGAAGGTTGAGAGTTTACTATGATCGGGTGGTTTGGAGGTTTGGGGTGTGGGGATTTGATAGGGAGATGGTGGGGGGGGTCTGGGCAGGCAGGGTTGTGGTTTGAGAGGGGTTGAATTTGGACTGATTTTATTTTCGGGAGAGACATGGATGGGATTTCGAGGAGTGGTTGAAGTTGAGAGGTTGATTATGTTGTTTGGGGCGAGAGAGAGAGTATTTTGGGGTTTAGCCAAGGTGGAAAAAGTTTTGTGGTTGGATTGGGATGAGAGTGGTATTTTGTCGAGCGGGATCTTTGGGGGTGGAATTTGGGGTGGGTGGGGTAACGGTGAAGAGGGGGGTAAGATAGGGGGGAAAAAGGAGGTAGGGGTTATGTACGGGGGTGATTGTTCGTTCGGAATGTGGTCGTGAGAGGTTAGGCTGGCAGGGTGGGAATTGGTGGAGGTTGAAAGTTTAGCTGGGCTCATGATGGTGGGGGACCGACTGGTGAGCAGGTGTTCGGTACGCATGAGGGGGGGGGGAAATCACTTTGGTGGGGGTCACGCGTGAGGGGGGGATTAACGGCGCGTGTGGGAGGATCAGAGTGGTGGGGTGTGTCGGTGGCAGTGACGGTTTGTTTAGAGGTTATCTGGGGTTGGTGGGTTTGTCTGTCATGAGGGGGTGAGTCAAGTGTGGGGTTTTGAAGTTTATTAGGGGTGTGAATTGTGGAGGGGTGGAAGGGAGCTACTGACGGAAAACTGTCACAAGGGAAATTTTGTTGATGGGGGAATAGCTGAGCATTTCTGGGGGAAGGGGGGGAACATGGTTGGGTCCCTAGGTCGTCACGCGTGAGGGGAGGATTAACGGCGCGTGTGGGAGGATCAGAGTGGTGGGGTGTGTCGGTGGCAGTGACGGTTTGTTTAGAGGTTATATGGGATTGGTGGGTTTGTCTGTCATGAGGGGGTGAGTCAAGTGTGGGGTTTTGAAGTTTATTAGGGGTGTGAATTGTGGGGGGGTGGAAGGGAGCTACTGACGGAAAACTGTCACAAGGGAAATTTTGTTGGTGGGGAAATAGCTGAGCATTTCTGGGGGAAGGGGGGGAACATGGTTGGGTCCCTAGGTCGTCACGCGTGAGGGGAGGATTAACGGCGCGTGTGGGAGGGTCAGGGTGGTGAGAGGTGAGCGAGTTAGGAAACGGGATTTGTTGGGGGGGCTGCGGCGGGTTGGTGGGGGAAGAGTTAGGTGTAGAACAGGAGTTATTGGTAGAGGACTGATGTATTGATTTGGGGTTGTTAACAGGACGAATTTGGGGAGTTTTCTTGGTGTCAGTCTCGGTCTGGTTAAAGGTTATGTGGGACTGGGGAGGATTAGTGGGGGCAAAGTTAGGCATAGGACATGGGTTATTGAGGGAGGAGTGATGTACTGATTTGGGGTTGTTAACAGGACGAGTTTGGGGAATTTTCTTGGTGGCAGTCTCGGTCTGGTTAGAGGTTATCTGGGACTGGTGAGTTTGTTTGACATGAGAGGGCGAGTCAAGTGTGGGGTTTCGAAGTTTTCTAGGGGTGTGAATTGTGTGGGGGTGGAAGGGAGCTACTGACTGAAAACTGTCACAAGCTACCGACGGAAAACTGTCACAAGGGAAATTTTGTTGGTGGGGGATAGCTGAACATTTCTGGGGTCATGGGGAAAATATGTTGTGGTAGGCCTACATAGGTAGGCATAGCTAGAATACGGGGCTTGTTGGGGGGGCTGCGGAGGGTTGGTGGGGGAAGAGTTAGGTGTAGAACAGGGGTTATTGGTAGAGGACTGATGTATTGATTTGGGGTTGTTAACAGGACGAATTTTGGGAATCTTCTTGGTGGCAGTCACGGTCTGGTTAGAGGTTATCTGGGGTTGGTGGGTTTGTTTTCTGGGGTCATGGGGAAAATATGTTGTGGTAGGCCTACATAGGTAGGCATAGCTAGAATACGGGGCTTGTTGGGGGGCTGCGGAGGATTGGTGGGGGAAGAGTTAGGTGTCGAACAGGGGTTATTGGTAGAGGACTGATGTATTGACTTGGGGTTGTTAACAGGACGAATTTTGGGAATCTTCTTGGTGGCAGTCACGGTCTGGTTAGAGGTTATCTGGGGTTGGTGGGTTTGTTTTCTGGGGTCATGGGGAAAATATGTTGTGGTAGGCCTACATAGGTAGGCATAGCTAGAATACGGGGCTTGTTGGGGGGCTGCGGAGGGTTGGTGGGGGAAGAGTTAGGTGTAGAACAGGGGTTATTGGTAGAGGACTGATGTATTGATTTTGGGTTGTTAACAGGACGAATTTTGGGAATCTTCTTGGTGGCAGTCACGGTCTGGTTAGCGGTTATCTGGGGTTGGTGGGTTTGTTTGACATGCATAGAAAAAGGATGGGGTTTATGGGGTAACACAATTGATGGAAGATGATCGTTAGTGGATGGCTGGGCAGGGGAAAATTTAGGGATGGTCAGAGAGGATAGAGGCAAGGAAGAGTGCACTGGGGTTGGACTTTCACCGGAAGTCATTTTGGAAGGGTGCACGGAGTCTTGGATAGGGGCTGAAGGGTTGGATAGGGGATTCATCGAACTGAGTAGGCATTCTTCTCTGATGGAGAGCATATGTTCTTCGAATAAGCCATACGGGTCGAGATGGGCGGTGATGTGGGGTGGGAGGATGTTTAACAATGCGGTGAATAAGAGTTCATTTTGTTGGTCGTAATCTTCATAGCTATACGTGGTCCTCACGTATCTGTAGAGTTGTATGAGGGTCACATTTATATCCCCTTCATACTTGATCTCGTCGACTTTTATTATTTTGGGGGCGAGGGGGGAACCCAAAAGTGGATCTAAGGTCCGGATCACGAAGGATCGAAACTGGTTCCAGGTAAAATCTGGCGTACACTGTGTCACAGTTTGGCGAATAAATTCTTTAAAGGTAGGCCGATCAACAAGTTGGGAAACGGCTTCTCCCAACTGTATAATATGCAAAATTGCAACGGCGATTTTTTCGCGGTCATTATGAAGTACCACATCGTACACTGGCTTTATTATGTCTAAGTAAGTGGTGATATCATACGTGTTTACATCATACTTGGCAATGTGTGCGAGTGGCTGAAAATTTTGCGATGTTGCCATGCTTCTACTGTTCCAAACTTGCAGTGTAATGCAACCTTTTATCCGAATCAAGAACCACCGCTGCCGCCAATGTTATGCCCTGTTTTTCTACAGGTTTAACTTGGGTAATGTGAGTTCTAATTGACTGGGTATATAAGGCTGCATGCACAATACAAGATATGAGGAATAGAGAACACAAAGAAACACATGGTAGCAAGTTACACGATCACGTTTATTGATATACCACTGCAGAATACTCGTGCAAGACAATATAATAGAATTGAACAACACTAGCATAAGTGGATCTGGATGGAGCCTAGTCTCCCACTTCCAACGTTCAGGTATTAATCTTCTGATCACTGGCTTTAATTCAACAGGTTTATATACCGAAGACCATCAATGTTACTTATAGAATCATATTCACTGTTAGATTTATTACTGGTAGCTCTGGTGCACAAGTAGTAGTTCACAGACTAGATTAGACACGCGTATTTTAGAGCACGGGAATTCTAGTAACCTCAGGGGGTACTGATCTAAGTTTTATATTCTTGTCTCAGAAATACATAGAACGCAAATCAGTGGGCGAACCTTCAGATATCACTAGGGTTTCCTTCTAGGTAATAATATCTGGGCATATGGTTGATTACGAGAGTTAGTATCGCCTGTTAAATAATGAACACTGATACGCTTAGCACTTCCTAATTGAATGGTTATATGAATTATACTGGGGCAAAGAGATAGCCACTTCGTAGAAATATTAATTAGTGAATCTCTAAACAGCACAGTAATATGTAGTACTGCTAAAGGGAATCTTGGGTAGTATCTGATGGGTCTGGTCCTGGTTATCTTGCGTCCATGATGTTGGGGGCTAACGACTGGTTCCGCGGCCGTCCAGGGGGCCCATATGTGTGAAGTTCTCAAATACGTGGGCAGGTCCTTCTATCCAAATCTGCCACGGAGTCTGCCGGCTCTGGAATCTCACTCCGGAACAACACAAGGGCAGAGCTAGAAGTTAACTGCAGGGTAGTGACCCCTGGTTGGTGTCTAGCTTTCAACTGATTTGACTGGGGGCGGGAGCTAGATTTATAGGCTCGGTTCTGGACCCTGTAGACAGTAGGGATCTCGAGTCTTATGGACTTATTTGAGCTCTCAATAGATATGGGGACTAGGTAAGATGGTATTTACTGTTGTGGCACATGGCTATAGGAAGCCTTTATATTTTCATATAACTGAGCCTTAGTAAGAGGTACTATTTTGGCTATACTGGAAGTATTTAGGGGAGAGAGACTGGATCTACTTTGCGAGGAGGATGGGGACAGCTGTGATAGGAGCGTCTCTCTTAGATTGTTCAATCTTCATTCTATGGTATAGCTGAGGTGCTAATTTAGTGATTAGAGCATGCAAGAAAGGTAAATGGTTTATTGTGAGTTAATAGAGGTTAGTAAAGGTGTTAGTCATGCATGGTTAGTTCATTGATAGGAAGAATTCCTGTGCTACCTGGCAATGACTCGGAAGTCAAAACAGGGGCCAGGTATACCTCCGCGGGGGTGGGGGTCTCCCTCCTCGGGTGGGCAAAAAGGGGGAGCTGGGCGCCCTCTCTCTGTGATAGTCGTCCGGCAGCTGTGGCTAGGGGCTTGCCATATCACCAGTGTTTGTAATAACCCTCTGTGTATGAGACAGATGTGGGTGTCCTTAATACCAAAACCGAAGGTGCCTTAGCTAGCTGGTTTTACTCGGCTGGTTGTTAATTGTAGGGTTTGCTGGATGTGGTGGAGACTGGGTTGCTAACTCTGCCACATTTATCTGGAAGTATGGCAATAGAAGTTAGTTACTGGCGAGGCGGCTAGCCTCGCACCGACGACCATTGGGTGCAGGGTTGTGAATGGGTTGTAAGAGAATAGATGGCATGCAAGGGGCTAGTAAAGTTCTAATGTTGTTTTGGCCTACTAAGTGAAGGTAGGCTGGATAGGAGTATATATATAAAAGGTTGGAGAGCGTTAACAACGGACAATTCAAGGATCTTCAAGAGGTATGAGAGAGAGGCTAGATCGGACAAGAGTCGAGAAGCGCGGGTGTCTTAATGAGAGAGGCGGGAGAGTTCAAGGGCTACAGGGAAATTTTGCCCCTAAGGTCCCTGGGCGTGGGGGTGGCATTAGGCTACACTTGATATTGGAGTTTGAAAAGGCAGTAGAATATGTTAGCCAAATGCTACCGGGGAATGCAACTATGGGGTGGTATATGAGTCTGGAAACGATAGAGTTATGTGATCAGTCCAAGGGGTTATGGATACTATTAGTTGGCCCTGGGAACTGCATTTTCTATTAAATATAAATATACCAACAACAGCGGCAGTTCGGAGGGGTACTTAGTTATTGTTTCGGGGTACTTATGACAGATACTGGTAACCAGGTTATCTTATACAATCTCTGGTTGGGGTAAGAGGTGCATGACACGAAGTAAATTGGCGTAGTGTGGACTGTGGATACGAAGGAGGCAAGGGGAAGACGTATGACAATTGTGGAAAAGTAACTGGAAAAAGGTGAACACAATGGCGGATAAAAATACTTAACCTAAGGATTGAATACATAGATTTATGGGGCGATGGGTCTTCAGAAGCTTAGTCTGGCAAGACAAGATGTTAGGGAATGTTAATATTAATCTTAAACTAAGGATTGCATACATCGATGAACGACGACATTATAGTCGTCGTCCTAATAAGGTGATGAAACCTGGTTGATCTGTACTTGGCACAATACGACACAAGGACAGTGCCGCTATGTCGTATCAATACTGGTGGCAGTTAATATTAGAGACACTTAGTTACTAGAGGAACAATGCAAGGGGGCGACTGAGCACGGGTTACATATATCTATACTCGTCATGGGAAATGATATAAGAGGTCTAGGGACAAGCGTGGGTGTTTTAACTTCTAAGATATATAACATCTACTTCTCGGATGTAAGAACATACATAGATATAATTATGGCTGTCTGATGTGTTGGCATTGGCTCAACGTCGGGACAGGGCATGGGTGTTTTTAATATGAATGTATATTCCTGTTCATCATCTTTGTAGTTAGGAGTGTAGGACACGAGGGGGGTAGTGTACGTGAGGTGTGGAAAATGGTCAGTTTAGAAAAGGTAGGTGGGTGCGGCCTGGAGCTGCTTAGCCCTGCGGTCTTGGGCCTGTCTGAAATGGCTGGCTCGGTCAGCTGGTCCTTTCGTTCTGTGGACCTTTCTTCCGGGTGTTTCTGTGTGGTGTTCGCTCGTGGCTTCTGTGGTGGGCTTCTTGTTCTGGGGCATTTTAATTAAGGTCTACAATTACCACCAAACGACGAGGGTAAGAAAGGAATATCCTGGTCACGGCACCATGTAACGTTACAGGCGGGGTTCGAACCCATAACATTAACAAACATCCCACAAAAGAAACCACAATACAGGGATCTATTTATTCAGACTCAATAAAAAAGTGGTGTGAACGACTTATCCTAAAGTCAAAAGTGGTATGTTAAACTTCCACAAACTAGTAACTCATATGAGTTACCGAACCCTTTGTAAGGTAAAAGTGGAGAGTTAAAAAAATATCAAATGATATCAATTAGCCATTGGCATTAACACCTTACGAGCGGCCTATGCGGTTTATTTATGTGTACCGCACAGCGGGGTGTTTTTAGCCAAAATAGGGCTGTTTACGTGATCATTTTCATGCCTAAATAAGACCCAGAACGTAAAACAAGTACCTATCCCTGAAAGGGCATAAAGAGCTTTCGAATGACACCATAACGATCCTTGTATGATGGATAGTTTTCTTGCAATAACCGTGCAACGCGAGTGCAAAAAGCAGGTAATTCGGTACTTTCAGTTCCTGCCACTTGTCTCTCTCTCTCAGCCACATTACGTGCTGAAATTGCCGAGTTATGTCGAGCGCCCACCCCAAAGATATTCTCCTTAACACCTTACGAGCGGCTATGCGGTTTATTTATGTGTACCGCACAGCGGGGGTTTTTTAGCCAAAATAGGGCTGTTTACGTGATCATTTTCATGCCTAAATAAGACCCAGAACGTAAAACAAGTACCTATCCCTGAAAGGGCATAAACAGAGCTTTCGAATGACACCATAACGATCCTTGTATGATGGATAGTTTTCTTGCAATAACCGTGCAACGCGAGTGCAAAAAGCAGGTAATTCGGTACTTTCAGTACATAATTGAGTATGTAGCGAGTGAGAGAGGGAGGAGGGAGCTGAGATTTGTGTCAGTAGGTTCGCCGCGGTGGTCTGGAGCAGTCATACGCTCGCTAGTCTCCTGCCACCACTTGTCTCTCTCTCTCAGCCACATTACGTGCTGAAATTGCCACTCGAGTTATGTCGAGCGCCGCCACATAGTCCAGCTTTTTTTAACTCGACTTATGTTGCTCGCCGCTAATTAAGGGTTAATCCTCGTCTATCATTATTTATGAAAGACCATAGAGTATTGCACTATGAATACAAATACTATCAATATATAAGTGAAAGAATAATATTAGGTGTAGGTGGTAATTATCAAACATTAAGTAAAATTATATAATTTATTTACATGAACTTATCTATATAATTAATTGAATACAATCTATCAAAACATAGAACATAACAACACATGTTTAACTGAATATATAAATTCATCTATTAAGAGAGTAAGATTGGACAAGGCAAATGAACTACTTATCGTATTCCCATGGTAACTCTTTTACAAGTGATGAATCAGGACAGGCAGGAGGTGGTGATGGTCTCAGAACTGAATTTACCAACTCCGTCTGCTCTATTTATACCCTTGGAAATGGTAAACATATCATACTGGCCTTATTCTGAAATATCCTATTTTACTCTCATAATCTTTGAACTTACTAAATCATCAAAGAGTATGCTAACATAATCATAAAATGAATCCATATCAAAATAATATTACCCAACAGAATTAATATCAAGAAATATAATTATGATCCTACGTCTGGCATGAACGTGAACATAGAGGGAGTGGGGTGGGAATTGAGAGTGGGGGGAGATCTTGAGAGAGAGAGTGAAGGAGAGAGAAGGGGGATGGGGGAAGAAGAAGGGAGAGAGAGAACAGGTTTGGTGAATTTCTAGATCGTTCTACACATCACCAGGTGAGGGTACACTCCAAGCCTGAAATATTGTACCCACCTTATTAAGTAAGTTAGATAACCTTAACACTATCATTTTCAGTCAAGAAGAAGTGGCATGTTAAACTTCCACAAAACTAGTGACTTTCTTTGTTGTCACTAAAACCTTGGTAGGTGGAAAGATGTGGCAAGTTCATAAAATATCAGTTGATATCAAATGGCTGTTTTAGCCTAAAAACCCTAAAGTTGTTCCTTTCTCATCACTCGTTCAGAATTAGTTATCTTTACTTACTTTGACTTAGATTTATCCCAACAATCAAAATAATAATATATTAACACAAAGGTAAAATGTAAAGATTATGTAAATTAAAATTATAATTTATTTTCATGATTAATTATACACAAAAGTTAATTCTAGTGAAAATATCAAATTGAGAAACATTGAAGTGAAATAATCAAGACACTCATAAGAAAATGAATACTTAGTTATATAAATACCCTCCAAGAGAGTAAGTGAAAGCAATCAATAATCATAGAAAAAATCCTAGGCTAAACTTATTCAACTCATGGTGATTCTTTTACAAACGAACTCAGGGCAGGTCAGCTTAAGATGATGGTGGAGATTACTCTACCTGCCTCAAGCAGAAAGTAGGCTTATATACCCTTAGCTCACCTGGCTCTGATACCAAACACTCGAACTGCATTAATCATCAACTCATTATATGCTTACTGAATTAAAGTATTACTTTTACCAAGAACTCTATGATATATCTTGTAATCAATACTTATGATTAGATAAGCCAAATACATTATTACCTAGTTGAAATGCACCAGGAACGAAATTCCCGGGAGCGAGATCCCCATCTGCAACGAGATCCCCAGGAACGAAGGGACCCGGCTCCGCAGGGGAGGATAACTATCTTATCCTCCCCTGCGGAGCCGGGCAGGACCTCGAAAGGGGATGATATAGGGGAGCTATCCCCCCGCCAAAGGTGGCTTTCTAGGGCCTTTCCTAGCTGATACTGAGAGGATTGGGTTCTAGTCATGTGGTGATGGGCTGGTCTATCAGAGTGAGAACTGAGCGATCTCTGCCATACCCATAGCTTACTCTGACTGTTCCTTTTACTTATATATTTTCTAGATCTCAAGTGACAGCGTCTCTTCTGTGGATTGACCTCCCAATCTACCAAGATTGGAAGCCAAAGTGTCACACATTTTCCTTTGCCCCTCAGCTTTCTCTTCATAATTGCTGAGGGGCACAGGGCCCTGGGTGGGGCTTTGGTTTCCTGGGCATTTCTGTCGCCCTCCTCAGCTCCCCGCCATTGAGTGGCTTCGGTCACCCAGGCTTTATTGTGGTCGGCAGGGAGGGTTCTGTGGGGGTGCTCGGTTATGGCCTTGGCCTTGCTCGGGGCCTTGGGGTTGTTCGGCCAGGCAGCTTGGGGAACAGCAACAACAACAACAACCTTAACACTATCATTTTCAGTCAAGAAGAAGTGGCATGTTAAACTTCCACAAAACTATAGTGACTTTCTTTGTTGTCACTAAAACCTTGGTAGGTGGAAAGATGTGGCAAGTTCATAAAATATCAGTTGATATCAAATGGCTGTTTTAGCCTATAAACCCTAAAGTTATTCCTTTCTCATCACTCGTTCAGAATTAGTTATCTTTAGTTACTTTGACTTAGATTTATCCCAACAATCAAAAGAATAATACACAAAGGTAAAATGTAAAGATTATGTAAATTAAAATTATAATTTATTTTCATGATTAATTATACACAAAAGTTAATTTTAGTGAAAATATAAATTGAGAAACATTGAAGTGAAATAATCAAGACAAGACACTCTTAAGAAAATGAATACATAGTTATATAAATACCCTCCAAGAGAGTAAGTGAAAGCAATCAATAATCATAGAAAAAATCCTAGGCTATACTTATTCAACTCATGGTGATTCTTTTACAAACGAACTCAGGGCAGGTCAGCTTAAGATGATGGTGGAGATTACACTACCTGCCTCAAGCAGAAAGTAGGCTTATATACCCTTAGCTCACCTGGCTCTGATACCAAACACTCGAACTGCATTAATCATCAACTCATTATATGCTTACTGAATTAAAGTATTACTTTTACCAAGAACTCTATGATATATCTTGTAATCAATACTTATGATTAGATAAGCCAAATACATTATTACCTAGTTGAAATGCACCAGGAACGAAATTCCCGGGAGCGAGATCCCCATCCGCAACGAGATCCCCAGGAACGAAGGGACCCGGCTCCGCAGGGGAGGATAACTATCTTTATCCTCCCCTGCGGAGCTTCAGTCACCCAGGCTGTATTGTGGTCGGCAGGGAGGGTTCTGTGGGGGCGCTCGGTTATGGCCTTGGCCTTGCTCGGGGCCTTGGGGCTGTTTGGCCAGGCAGCTTGGGGAACAACAACAACAACAACTATCTTTATCCACTAATTTGTTTTTCTATTCCATTTACTTCCACACATGTTTATACGTCCTGTCAACAACGATCCTTCTAGTATAAAAAACACATTATTTTACTTCGTGTCATTATGGAAGCCTTTGATGTTTTCCTTAGTAACAGCTCTGAGGAGGTACAGAGTGTTGAGGAAACGAAATATGTAATGATCATGTCAGTTCTTCTCTTATTGTGTAATCGGTGTAGGTATTTGATTAGGTAAGACCCATGTCACCCACACATGTCATGTAAGTATTATGTAACAACCATGTCCCCCAGTACTCATATTACGAAGGTTGTGATACTCGACATTTTTGATGTATTGATTAAGTGTGTATTTAATTATGTAACCACCATGCCCCACCATATTAATATGACGAAGGCTATAATACCTTCCATGTGGATGTGTTCATTGTGTATGTTGTTAATTATGTAAGCACCAGCCATCCACACGTTCGTTATGCATTCCTGTGCTTAGATAAGGGTCATGCCCGACAATGTTCAGATTAGGAAGGTTGGGATACATGACAATATGGTTGATTATTGTGTATGTAATTGATTGTGCAAGGACCATGTCTGGGGATCTCGTCGAATTACGAGAGCCTGTCAGACCATCGCCTATGCTAATTGTTCTTTATATTATAATTGTGTAGGTATGTAGATAGGCAAGAGTTATGTCCCACAATCCAAATTAAGGAAGTGGGAATGCCTGACAATATTATTGTATTATTATGTATGTATTTAACTATGACCAAATCTGAGTACAACCATCTCGGAGAGATACAGGAAAGACACCTATTATCTTTCTACATTATAAGTGTATATGCATGTCGCCCCCATGCCCATTTCTTTCCTCCTAGTAACTAGGTGTGTATGTAGTTAAGCAAGAGTTATGTTTCACAATTCAGGTTAAGGAAATTGGGATACCTGGCAATATTGTTGTATTATTTTGTGTGCGTTTGATTATAACCAAAACTAAATACAACCACCCAGAGAGATGCTTGGTGACCTATGAACAACATAACTGCAAAACATGTAAACAAGTGCATAAGAATGTCCATGCAAACACATACACAAACTCAACACAATAGAAACAAATACAACCTCATCTCCCATGCAAATAAACATGATAGCAAGGAAGACACCGATTATTTCTATACTTTATCAGTATGAATGCAGGTAAACCCTGATGCCTTTATTTATTTTAGTAAAGGTGTATGTATGTAGTTGAGCAAGAGTTATGTCCCGCAAGAGTCAGATTAAAGAAGTTGAGATACACGACAATATTGTTGTGTTATGAGGTATACATTTGACGATGACTGTATACACCTTTTTGAATCCCCTGTACCTCCTAAAATTAAACTCGCCCAACCCAGCTCCCTGGCATTTCCGGCTGGAAACAATATTCACCTCTATACCCACGACCAAAATAGAAAGAGGTCGGTTTGCCTGACAACCCGAGACACCCTCACCCTTTCCCCCCCTAACCTCTGCACTATAGGAAACCTCCCTCACAGAATACTACCTACCCCATCACGACCAAAAGTGGTAAATCCTGATCCTATCCAACTAAGAAGAAAAGGAAATTCATAATTCCCTGTTCCGCTGAATCAAACCTTTCAAGATGCAAAATAGTTCGGTATACTACAGGGGAGAGGCCACGTCAGGTCACAGAGAAACCCCCGCTCCCCCCCGGTCGACCCAAAAATAGCGACGTGCTCCGCCCCCTTGACCTCGAAGACGGGCCAACAAGGAAACTTTTGCCCAGCAACCAGCCCATCACATACACTGATATGTTAGATGTTTTTAAGTACCATACCACATAATCCAGGATACGTAGGATAAGAAAGGAACTATTCAGCCCACTCGTCTTACACCACCGCAGTACACGGCTGCCTCAAAAGTAAAGTAAACTAGTTTCAAAGTGCAGACAACAACCCAGCTGACCTTAACGAGCGACGCGCCCTGCCACCTGACCTCGAGAGCGACCCAGTGAAGGACCTCTTGCCAACAACCATTCCATAACATGCCCCTATATGTTAGATGTGTAAGTTACCCATGCTATATAATCCAGGATACGTGGAATAAGAAACTAATTACCAAGGCAACAAATCTTCAGCTGCCGCAGTACACAGCTGCCTCAAAAAATAAAGTGAACCACTTCCAAGTCCAGACAACACCCCAGCTGGCCTTAACGAGCGACGCGCCCCGCCCCCTGACCTCGAGAGCGACCCAGTGAAGGACTTCTTGCCAACAACCCTTCCATAACATGCCCATATATGTTAGATGTGTAAGTAACCCATACTATATAATCCAGGATACGTGGAATAAGAAATGAATTACTCAGACAACAAGTCTTAAGCCGCCACAGTGCACAGCTGCCTCAAAGTAAGTAAACCACTTTCAAAGTCCAGACAACACCCCAGCTCTGGCTTCCTCCACACCTCAGGAAGCTTGCCAGCTTGAAGTCTTGCTATATCCACAAATAGGTAAGGTTAAGAGTACTATTACCCATTACCCAATTAAGTAAGCAATCCAATAGAGCATCATGTGCATAGCTAAACCTTACGTCTCCCATTCCTAAAACCCTCTTATAATAGTAAACAAACCATCATTCAGACTCGGCAACACCGGGTAACCCCCCCTTCTACCCCCCCCCCCCCCTCCATGACAAAGATTATATAAACCCTGGGAGGAGAGAGTTCAGGCAAGTAGAAATTGTCGAGACTCGTAAGTAACTCGACAGTTTAGGTTAAGTAAACATACTGGAAGTTCAAATTAGGCGCCAGTATTAGGCTATATAAACTATATAAAAGATATATACTATTTCGTATTAAGTTTATATGGGTTTATTATCCATAAGTATATCGGGTTATCATTATAATCAATCCGGTATATCTTTTAGTTAGTTACATTCAACCAATTCAGAAAATTATGATGTTACAGTGAGGTCCCCGCTTGGATCTTCTGATCACTGTCTGATACAGGCCACCTGTCTATCACCTACCACACCTTCCCACTCTGAACCTGTTTTGGTGACTAAATGGCATTACGATAGGGCAGACTGGGAGGGTCTTCAAGGTTTCTTTATTGATATTCCCTGGACCTCTTTCTTTTCTAATGATGCACACTCCACCTTGAGCCACATACAAGATTTTGTAAAAATTGGAATGGAAACTTTTATTCCTCATCAAAAGTACAGTAAAAGATCTAATTCACCTAAATGGTTTGACCATAATTGTGCTAGAGTAACTGAACAAAAAGCAATAGCCTACAATGCATACACAAGATCAAAAACACATGAAGCCTTTAATTACTTTAGAAACATCAGAAATCATGCCAAAACTGTATTAAACCTAACTAAATCAAACTTTCTCCACAAGCAGGCAAATAAACTTCTAAATAATCCAAATGATAACAAAATATTTTGGTCTACTCTTAACTCATTTAAATCCAACTTCACTACTGCTTCATCCATTCCACCATTAAAATCTCCGACTGGCAATCTTGTAAGTGACCCACGAGGTAAAGCTAACCTTCTTGCGGATATTTTCTCCACCAACTCAACCTTAGATGAAATAAATCAAGATGTCCCTGTACTTAATTTTAATTCGCCTGAAATTCCCTTACTTAAGATCCACACCAGACATGTCAAAACTATTTTGCAGACTCTCTCAGTAGATAAGGTCCAGATGAAATTCCTCCAATAGTACTTAAGAATTGCTCCTTGGTGCTCGCTCCTGTATTGGCAAAATGTTTCCGTCTGTGTACTCATACCTCATGCTTCCCAGTACCCTGGAAAGAAGCAAACATCCATCCAGTTCCTAAAAAAAGTGCCTCTTCAGATCCATCAAACTACAGACCAATAGCTATAACTTCCACTCCTGGTAAAGTCTTTGAAATTATATTAAATAATCACATAATTAAGCATCTTGAGAATAATAAATTAATCAGTGATAGGCATTATGGTTTTAGACGATGTCGATCAACTGCAGACATGCTTTGCCTTCTTACGCATCAAATCAACCAAGCTACAGACCAACATGGTGAAACACATACAATAGCACTGGATATATCAAAGGCATTTGATAGAGTCTGGCATCAATCCTTATTGTCGAAGATGTCACACTACGGCCTTGCATCATTAGTTCCACTAATTTCTTCTTATCTTCATAACAGAAAAATATGTGTAATGGTAGATGGCCTTTATTCTCAATTTCACTCACTAAATGCTGGTGTTCCCCAGGGATCAGTTTTGGCCCCAATTCTGTTCCTCATTCATATCAATGATCTCATATCTACCGCTCATAATCCAATACATTCCTACGCAGATGACTCAACACTCCACAGTTCCTTCACATTTACCAATTCTTTCACCCAACCCGATCTTATAAATTCAAAAATAAACACTGCAATTTCTCTGAACCAGGACCTTTCTAGAATTAATGGATGGGGACAAAAGAATCTAGTTTCCTTTAATGCACAGAAAACCAAGTACATTCAATTTTCTAACCGACAGAATCTCACTGACTCCCATATATTTTTTAATGATGTAAATATTCCCACTTCCCCTAGTATTGACATTCTCGGTGTAACATTAACTACTAACTTGAGCTGGACACATTATGTTAGAAGCATTGCTAAGAATGCCTCTAAAAAACTGGGACTCCTGTACAGAGTTCGAGAATTCTTCACTGACGAGCAGTTGGCCGTGATATATAAAAGTCATGTGCGTTCTCAGATGGATTACTGTTCACCTCTGTGGGGTGGAAGTGGAGTGGTTGCATTGAGGCAGTTGGACAAAATTCAAAATAAAGCTATTAGATTAATCAATAACCCTGCAATCACACAGGACCTTCCTACATTATCCATACGAAGAAACGGTGCATCCCTTGCATTATTCTACAGATATTTTCACAGCAATTGTTCCGAGAAACTTGCTTCAATTGTGCCGCCTCTCCACATCTCTCCCCGTAGAACTAGGGCAGCTGGGAGCGCCCATGAATTTACACTTTCTCCTCCACCATGCAGAACTTCTGCTTATCAGAATTAATTTATCCCCAGAGCTACTACTCTTTGGAATTCACTTCCCTCGAATTGCTTTCCACAAACTTACAATCTACAAATGTTTAAATCCAGTTGTTACAAACATTTTATGAATGGAGGATGCCTTTAGGCACATGGACCTTTTTGTTTTATCTGTGTTTTTCCTTCCTCCGTTCATTGTCTCTTAAAAAAAAACAAAAAAAACATGACGCATTGGTGCATTATAACTGCGCATGCGTCATTCTCGGGACTGGCGGGTTCATCGCCATAAACCTCAGACTCGCTTTAGCTACGACCTCGTGAACATCTCCTTCCAGCCGCTCCAATACAACCACCTGTTTCATGCTAAGTCATGCTAATTCTTAACTCTTAGTGGCCACTATACCTTCTATCTATTCCTAACACTATCCTTGAGCTATCCATCCCTATCAACAATAAAAGTAAGTTAACTCTTGAGTTTATAGGTAAATTCCGCTTTGTTTACTCTCGAATTCTCACAAAATGGTCCTTCGTAACCTCTGACTTTGCCTTATGCTGAATTTTCTTCTTTGTATTTTCTTTCTTCTGCTTTACTGTTGTCTACTATTTCCTAGCTATTCCTTCTTTCTGTTCCCTGTTTCCGCTTCCCTGGTGTCCCCTGTAGGCTTGTGGGCTGGTGTTTCTTGTCTGTGGCCTAATTTCCGCCGGGTCCCGCTTATTTTACCCGACCATATGAGCCGCCGCCATGTGTTTCCGACTGGCGCCTTTGGCGGGGGGGGGTTGGGGAGGACTATAAGCGCATAATTACTCACTACCCCAAACCTATTAGGAAAGTATCTATTTTGGGACATATGTCCCAATGTCAGGGAGATTTATGTGGAAAAGCCTGTGTACCACCCATTTTTCCAGGTAAAAACTTTTTCCCAAGGGGGTGCTAGAGTGGACACGATCAAGTCCTCTGCAGCCTGGGAGAGCCACGTCCGATACCAGCCGGACCTGACCTTCGTAGTCTTGGGCGGTAATGACATCCATCCCGAGACTGATATCCGCTCTGTCGCCAACGCCATCCAGGACCTCGCTAAAGAGATTGAAGAAATCTCAGGGGCCTGTAAAATAATAGGCCTGGAGGCGAGACCGGCGCCCCGCGGTCTGACGGCAGAGCGATACAAAAGTATCAGGAACGGGATCAATCGCTGGCTGAAGAAAGTACTGCCTTTCACAAAGTCCTGCTACCAATCCATGGAGGTGCGGGACGGGGACTACAGTGAAGACGGCATACATTTAACATATGATGCCAGCGAAGAACTGTTCAAGAGGGTCGTGGCTACTGCCCAGGAGCACTTCAAACAAGCGGGAGATATTCTGGCTTTAAGGGACCAGTCAGATGAAGAATGGGAGGCGGCTACTTTCTCCAAAGTAGATCTGAGCAATAATTGGTAGGCTATAGGCTAGGTATAAAATTGCAACAATTAAATTAATTTAAAGTAGAATTATAAGGGTTAAATTGAATTTGTTCGGTCTTAACTAAATTTAAAGGGGGTAATTACCACAAACATTTTTGGTACCATTAGATGTTGGGCTAGCCTAGTTTAATATATGTTTACAATTTAAATTGGCTTGTTATACATCCTTTTAGCCTCCCTTCTTTAGTACACTCTAACAACATTTTGCCGCATATTATGTAAGGTTAATTACTTTTATTTTGTGAGTGGAGATAGATGGACATTCGTGAACTTTTATTATTGCGCTCTGCGTCTTATTTCCTTCATTATTGCCCTACACCAACAATAGTGCCGCATTTAATATAAGGTTTACTATTTAATTTGAGGGTGGAGATATTTAGGCTTTGTTCGTTTACTTTCATTATTGCATTCCGCTTCATATTTCACACTTATTGCCATACCCCGACATCACACGTTTAATTAATTATTACGTTTTAAGTCGGGGTTCCTATATCTTGCCTTTATTGGCGTCAGCTAACTTTCTGAGTGCGCTTTACGTCCATATAGGTAAGATATATTATTATTCTATTTCCTGTGTATTGCCATCATGTCGTTGACACTGTCCCAGTACAAGCGACGTAAGGGGGGTATCAAGAGTGGTTTGACTAGGATCACCAAAGATATTGCTACATTTTTAGTTAATGCAGATAATAATGCGATTGAGGCTAAATTGGCTTCGGTATTAAGACAGCTCGAAGATTTAAATTTATGTCGCCGCAAAATGGAAACGCTCTATGAAGATGACGCCGAGTATTTCGCGGACATAGAAGCAGACGTGGATTATATAGAGTGTCTTGATAAAGTTATCATCCTCCTCAAAGGTAAGCTAAAAAACAAGGAGCCAAATCGTGCTGCAGTTAACAGAAATGCCGGTATAAGATTGCCGAAAAGAACCCTTCCTATGTTTGACAGTGATCCCACTCTATGGTTGGGATTCTGGGACATGTTCCACTGTAGTGTCCACAGCAATGCGGAGCTCAGTGACATCCAAAAATTCACCTACTTAAGAGGTCAACTGAATGGCGAGGCAAAACAACTAATTGAAGGTTTCGCAATTGAGGGAGCCAGCTACCAAACCGGTTGCCCTTCTACAGAAAACCTATGGGCACAGGGATAGAATTAAGATGGCACATATAACTAACCTTACTACTTTGAATCCTCCCTCTTACAATGTCGAGGAACTGAAGGGATTCTATGCTAGTTTTGAAAGTACAGAGGTCAATAGAGACCCTACAAATTACCATTCATGAAGCTAGTGTTGCGATTCTCATGAATAAATTGCCATCCCCACTAAAGGAAACCTTAAAGAGAACTTTAGGTGAAGATGGTCTGGATCTAGAAAGGTTTGTCCAGGCTTACCAGACAGAAGTTTTTAACTTGGAAAGTGTAGCAGAACGGTATACGCCATGCATACCAGTTGCTTCAGCATCCTTTACGGTGCAGGAGGCCTCGGTGCGAAGTAAGGGTTGTAAGTTGTGCGAAGGGGGCCAGGGGCACATGTGTGGTTCAAGTGTCTCAGATACAAAACCAGTTCTCTAAAAGTAAAACGCGCAAAGCAACTCAACCTTTGCACCGGGTGCTTATCTTCAACTCACGGGAGCAATGGTTGTGTGAACCCTGACATCCGCAACTGCAAATTCTGTCATAACAGACACTACCATATCCTCTGTCAGTCCAGATCTCATTGGGACGGTGCAAAGAAGGAGCAAAAACCTCAACAGGTAACAAAGACCAAGACGCAAACTACCACGATGTCTGTGTCTTCAAAGAAGACTAGTATTATCCTCACAACTGTTATGCTGCCAACAGTGAAGGAATCAAGAGGAACAGTCAAGATGCGTACACTGCTGGATCAGTGCTCACAGCGCACCTTCATTTTAAATTCCGCTCTAGACTCAATCTAGTATGAAAGATTGAGTATTGAAGAGCTAGAGTTGCGAGGGTTTACCGGAGCATGTGAGAGCAGAAAGTATCCAGTAGTGTCCTTCAAATACATGTTCCGGGGCAGAAACTATCCTCTGAAAGTAGTTGTGGTGGAAACTCTCCCGGCTCACAAAGGATCAGAATGCCTTGAAGCAGACATGAGAGTTTTGCGAAACAAGGGTTACAAATTAGCTGATCCTCTAATGACACAGATATCTCGACTGGACTTGTTGGTTGGTGCCGATTATTTTTATGACTTAGTGCGGCCAGGGTACAAAAAGGAGGGTGATATAATTCTCTTACCCACTAAATTTGGCTAAGCACTAAGTGGCTCCTGCCATAACGACAAGTCTAGCGCCCAAGTGGAGGTAGTTACAATTTTGAAAGTTGCAGTCACCCCGATGGATCAATATATACCCATGGAATCAAGTAATCCATGCCATAATGAATTAAAATGTATGTGGGAACTGGACCATCTAGGAATTTCTCCAAACGAAGATTCAAAGGAAAACATGACTGCGTTGGACATATACAAGGAGACAGTAACATACTCTACACAGAATCAGCAATATGAAGTCAGACTGCCATGGAACCAACAAAAGGAGAAGTTGCCTTCTAATTATGGTTTAGCAGCGGGTCGCCTAAGAGGTCTGCAGAAGCGTTTCAAACAAGAAACTGTCTATTGTAGTCACTACACCAACGTTATCCAAGATCAGATTCATCGTGATTTTATTGAAGAGGTTCCTTTCGGTGTTACTGAAAACAGTCATTATTTGGCACATCACGGGGTCACCAAGAATAGCACAACAACGCCCGTTCGTATTGTGTACGACTGTTCCGCTAGTATTGGCAAGGGAAGACCAAGTCTTAATGACTGCCCTTACACAGGGCCATCACTAGTGCCAGATCTAGCAAAAATATTGCTGAGATTCAGGGTACACAAATATGCCTGGATAAGTGACATCGAGAAGGCCTTTCTCATGTTGAGACTTCATGAAGAAGATCGTGACTACACCCGATTTCTGTGGCCAAAGGATCCCTTGGATTTATCTTCACCCTTACTTTGCTACCGATTTAAGGTAGTGTTGTTCGGGGCGACTTGCTCACAGTTTCTTCTCAATGCCACGATCTTGAAGCATCTTTCCATTATCAAAGAGGATCCCGAAGATGTAGAGGCTATTAAGGAAGGTTTGTACATTGACAACCTCCAGGGAACAAGCAGTGATGAAGAGACTGTCATTAAGCGTTACTGGGATGCCCAGAGAATAATGTCTCAAGCACATTTATATCTAAGAGAGTGGGCTACCAATAGTCCTCAACTATGTGACCTCCTGCAATTGGATGGTGTTGCTGCCAAGAATCAAGAGCGAGTGAAGACATTAGGACTCTTATGGTTACCTGACTCTGATCTGTTGACGTTCAACGCTAGTCTCCCAGAGACCAAGAAGGCAACAAAAAGAGAATGCTTAAGAGTGACAGCACAGCTGTTCGATCCACTCGGTCTACTATTGCCTGTTACAATAAGGTCCAGAATCTTCTTACAGCAATTATGGAGACTGAAACTAGATTGGGATGATCCGCTACCTGAAGACTGCGCTACCGAATGATCTACAATTACTAAGGACCTGCACCTCTCCTGTGACTTTACTTATCCTCGGAGGTCGGTATATGCTGACTCAGTGGAACTTCATGCATTTAGCGATGCAAGTGGTGTCGCCTATGGCACTGCAATATATTTAGTGAGCCCGGAACATAGCTGTCTGGTTATCGCTAAAGCAAAGGTCGCTCCCATAAGATCCATAACTATACCAAGACTAGAGCTAACTGCTGCTTTGCTAGCCGCCAGATTAATCAAATTTGTGGAGGAAGCCTATCATAAAATTGTAAAAGTCAACAAAATTGTATTATGGTGCGACAGCCAGGTTACATTGCATTGGTTGCGTAGTATGAAGAAGCTTCCAGTGTATGTCGCAAACCGTGTTGACGAAATCAAATCCCTTCTTCCGACTGTAGAATTCCAGGTATGTGTCCTCTAACGAAAACCCTAGTGACTTACTGTCTAGAGGTGTTTCGGCAAAACATCTGAAATCTTCTGCGTTTTGGTGGGAGGGGCCCATGTGGCTCCGAAACAAAGACGAGTGGCCAGAAGACATATTTATTATTATTATTATCAGATGACCCAATGCAAAAAATAACTAGCCAAGTCACTGGGACCAATGATGAACAGGACACACGGTTATGGAACTGGGAAAAATATGGCAGTTATGATAAATTCATTCGGGTAGTTGCATGGACTATTCGATACAAGAATATTTTGAAGGCTAAAATTAAAGGGACGTCTCCCACAGACTGTGCCCTCCTCAGCATAAAGGAACTAAAAGTAGCAGAAAGATTATAGCTCAAAGATGCCAGCAGGAATGCTTCCCAAAGGAGTACGAGATGCTGTCTGGTGACAAGGGTACTCGCAATAATTTGGTAAACCAATTAGGACTTGTCATGAAAGGAGGTTTAATTGTATGTGAAGGTAGATTGAAGTTAGCGGCTCTTACGGATCACTACCATGCTCATCAATATGTGCCATCGTGTCTGTTGTCACTATGGAGTTAATCACGTGGTCGCATATATACGGCAAAGGTGGTGGATTCCTAAGATAAGACAAGCAGTAAATCAAGTGACCAATAAGTGTATAACCTGTCGTAAAATACAGGGTAATACCTACGCGAAAGCTAGAGTACCTCCTCTACCAGACATCAGGACTACTCCTAGAGATCCCTTTGAGGTCACGGGGGTCGATTATACAGGAGCAATTCCTGTCCGGGACTCACACTACAACAAGGCTTATATGCTTTATTTACGTGCGCTAGTACAAGAGCTATTCACATTGAAGTAGTTAGCAATATGACCTGTGACAGCTTTATCCATGCGTTCCGGAGATTTTGTAGTAGGCAGGGATTTCCGCAGATAATGTTAAGCGACAATGCTGCTACATTTGTGGTAGCTTCCAGACACTTGGAAGGCATACAAAGCAATCCAAGTCTTCGGGCTCATCTTGCCGAAATCCGAAGTGAATGGCGTTTTATCCCAGCATGTGCGCCTTGGTTCAGAGCTATTTGGGAGAGAGCCATAGGTATAAGAACATAAGAACATAAGAAAATGGGAGTCTGCAGAAAGCCGATTGGCCTAAGCAAGGCAGATCCCTGTCCCACACAACCCCAATTACAAAGCCCAATTATAGGCTCAACACTCTAATACCCTGAGGATCATCTTACCAAAACGGTTAGAGATTAACGCAGGATTACGGGGGTCTGCAGAGCGCTGATTGGCCCAACCCTGCTGATCCCCCTTCACACCCAGCCCTTCTCGTCCATATGCTTATCCAATTTTATCTTAAAGCTCCCTATCGTTTTTAATCCCACTATAGCACTTGGTAGTCCATTCCACCCATCTACAACTCTGTTACCAAACCAATATTTGCCTATATATTTTCTGAAACGAAATTTATCTAATTTGAAACCATTGTTACGAGTTCTTTCGCTATCACTGAGCTTTAGTACATTTGTCATGTCCCCTTTGTTAATCCCACTAACCCACTTGAACACCTCTATCATATCCCCTCTAACTCTGCGTCTCTCTAACGAATGTAAGCCTAATTTCTTCAACCTTTCTTTATACGGAAGATTTCTAATATTATGGATCATTTTTGTCATTCTACGTTGTACTCTCTCCAATGAATCTATGTCCATTCTGTAATAAGGACACCAAAATTGAACAGCATAATCCATATGGGGTCTCACTAATGACAAGTAAAGTTTTAAGATAACATCAGCAGTTCTGTTACTCACACTCCTTGAGATGAACCCGAGAATCCTGTTTGCCTTGTTTCGAACGCTTATACACTGTTGTCTATGCTTCAAATCATTGCTAACAAACACACCTAGATCTTTCTCACAATTCGAGTTTTCTAATTCCACATTAGCTAGTTTATATTTAACATTTGTATGCATCTTCCCTATCTTTAATACCTTGCATTTGTCAATGTTAAACTTCATCTGCCAATTTACTGACCATTCGTGTAAGGTATCTAGATCCCTTTGGAGGCACTCTATATCTCTATCTGAATCAATTGTTCTCCCCATTTTGGTATCGTCTGCACATTTACTTATCCTACTAGTTATACCTAAATCAAGGTCATTTATGTATATAACAAACAACAGAGGACCTAATACAGATCCCTGGGGGACACCACTTTTGACTGCTCCCCATTCTGACTTCGTACCATTTATGCTGACTCTCTGCTTCCTACCAATTAGCCATGACCTAATCCATCCAACAACGCCCCACCTATTCCATGCGCCTCAACCTTTCTCATCAATCTCTCATGGGGGACTCTGTCGAAAGCTTTACTGAAATATAAATATATTATATCATATGACTTGTCATTATCTACTGCTTCATATACCTCTGAGAAAAAACTAAGCAAATTAGTAAGGCAAGAACGTCCCTGAGTGAATCCATGCTGAGAAGAATTTATTAAATTAAATGTATCTAAGTGGTTTCTAATTTTACTAGCAATAATTGACTCTAGTAGCTTTCCTATGATTGATGTAAGACTAATGGGACGGTAATTGGATGCTATTGATTTGTCACCTTTTTGAAGATCGGAACTACGTTTGCAAGCTTCCAAGCTTCTGGAACTATACCTGTCTCCAATGACTTGTTAAATAAAAATGTTAATGGGTAACTTAACTCATCCCTACATTCTTTTAATACTCTAGCATATACCTCATCAGGACCAGGCGATTTATGAGGTTTCAGTCTGTCAATTTCCTTAAGCACATCATTTCTACTTATAGTAACCGTACTTAACCTATTTTCTATACTATCGCTATATACCTTACGGACTTCTGGAAACTGTGCCAAATTTATATTAGTGAAAACGGAAAGAAATTGACTATTTAATGTACTGCACATTCTAAATAATTTTCTGTCATTTCTCCTATCGAAGTTTTAAGGGGACCAATTACATCTCTAACCTTGGATTTATATAGTTGGTAAAAAGCTTTAGGATTATTTTTGAGTCATTGGCAACCTTAATTTCATAATTTCTTTTTTCTTTCCTAATATCCTTTTTTACCTGTCTTGATAGATTCTGATAGTAAGCAAGTAGGTGAATTTCGCCTTTTCTAATTTTTCTATATATTCCTCTCTTTTGTCCTAGAAGATCTAATAGTCTATTATTCATCCATTTGTGTTGGTTCTGTGTTGATCTAAATTTTCTTTTGGGGATGTATTTATTTTGTGCATTGAATACTGACTTGATAAAATTATCGTATGTATCTACCAAGGTTGACGTCTCTTCCTGACATAAGATGACAGGTGCCTGAGAAGGGGTACACTCATTTGGACACCTGGATCGACTTAATTATTTGACCATAGGGTCCGCTAATAGGGCTCTTCTTAACCCACCATAATTGGCTTTTCTAAAGTCAGGTATTAATGTTGTATTCTCTCTGGTATTACCTTTCCATTGTATATTAAAATACACAGAATTGTGGTCACTATTTCCTAGGTGGTCCCCTATCTCTACATTATTTACCATATGTTCATTGTTACTGAAAACTAAATCGAGAATATTATTACCTCTAGTCAGCGTATTTATGAATTGAAATAAAAAACTATCTTGTACTACCTCTATAAACTTCTCAGAATCAGAGTCTCCTATTTGATGCTGCCAATCTATATTCGGAAAATTAAAATCCCCCATAATGCACACATTGCTAAACCTTGATGCCATTTTAATTTCCTCCCATAATGACGTTCCGTCATTTCTACTCATATTTGGCGGTCTATACATAACTCCAATAACTATGGTCTCACTACCTTCGTTAGCCTCTACCCAAACACTTTCATTATCGTTATTTAGTCTAATACCTGATTTAATACAGCTTTTTAATGTACTCCTGACAAACACTGCTATACCGCCACCCCTCTTACTTGTTCGGTCATATTTAAACAAACTATATCCTGGTATATCAAATTCTGCTAAAAAATGCGGTTTCTGTATTAATCCACGTTTCAG